>JARHVA010007629.1:297500-638997 GCA_037957365.1 Torreya grandis | reverse complement strand
ACCTTAGTGTCTAATGCTATATTCTAGCCTTGGCATTATTTTCCTGGGTTGAAACTAATTATTGTTCTAGATTCTTGACTATCAACCTGGTTTGATGACTGGTTGTTATTTTGGTTGTTCTGAAACTAGATTTTTTGATTGATAGGAGCTTTGATCTCTATAGCAAAACCCTTGTTTGTTTCACCCTCTTTTGAGGGTAGGAAATATGTACCATGTAATGACTACCCTAAAAAAAAGAATCCCTAAAAGTGTGTTAAGATGGAAATATACATGATATAACAATGATAATAAAAAACATACCACAAGATATAACATGGTTTGAATTGAGAGATTGTTAGATCAATAGGGGTATGCCTAGATAGATATAACAATGTAATAGCATGTGCAATGTACTGGAATTGAAAATCTTAGTTGTTATTTATCATGGAAGGATGGAGCATGATGTCCATCTTGGAATCAAAGAAGAAAGATAATGCATTATTTGGATCATGGAATTGCAAACAATTGAAATAAATCAAGCAAAAAACACACAAAGTAAGAAGTAAGAAACATACAAGGGTGGCCAAGGGGCCACACAAACAAGGGACATAGGCACATGTCTCTCAAATTGGAAATCAATCATACAAGGCATATTCAAATTCCACATACACATACAAGTGGAACAAGCCAAGTTGGCACAAGGGCCATAGACACATAAAAGAGTACAAGTAAAGGACATTGGAAAATGTCCTAAGGCACATACAAGAGACAAACAAGAACTACAAATGCAATCACATCAAGATACGCTGAGAAAGAAGATAAAGCATGTAAATACTAGAAATATACAATCATATCTAACTTAATCAAATCAAGAAGGAAAGTATGCAAGACATGTTAAGTACATGACTAAATATATGCTAAAAAATACACAAGTGATAGATGCTAATGATATGTCGATAAAGTAATCTGTGTAAGCTAGTATATAATGTACCTAAACATGATAACTTGAGTGTGGAGTGTAGGAATGACATAAATTGGATTGTGTAGTCATTTAGAATATGCCCCCAGTGGGTCTGTATATCGATGTGTGTCTCAAATGTAGAAGTAGGAATGTCTCCTTAATGAGTAGAGTGAAGCAATCAAGTGGCTAGATTTCATTGCACACACTCAAAGAAGTCAAGAGAATCATGATAATGTAGATAAATAGACATAGAATAGAATGGAATAACACATATAAGTCCTATCATAGTAGTAGCATTGTAAAGAATGGATGATGCATACAATAGAAATGTTTTTTTTTGACATATTTGAATGTTTTTGGATTTTTTGAAATTTTACATTATTTTTTTATTTTGGAATTATTTGAGATATTTATAATCAAGCATAATAAACTATGTATAAATAATGATGAGGAGAAATGTTACTAACTGATGAGTCTCATGCAAGACTCCCTATCATGGTGTCCTGTATCAAGGAGTGGAATAATTCATGATCATGAAACATGATGAAAATACCAAGATTGTGGCTCTAAAAGCTATATATGTTGTAGAAAATATTTTAATTAGAAACCAACTATGGGATCCATTTGTAACTCTGAGAAGTGGATACAACTTTAGGGCTCTTAAGGACCCATCTGGAAGTAGGAGGAACTCTTTGAACATGTGCTCTATGTGTAGATGTATGAGATCCAAACGAGACTACCCTAGGAGTGAATATTGTAGTTTGAATATAACTAGAATCATGAAGTGGTGTAGGTGTATAAACCCTCTGGACTGGCAGTGGATGCCTCAATTATGTCTAGATATGAACTAGAGTAAGAATTATAACTAAAAGAGAAATTGAAAATGGTGGCAAAACTAAAACTGGGGACTATGGAATAGTAGATGGATCTAAATTCAAGAGTGGTAACTCATATGGAACTCCATCAAATATAATAACTTGATTAACATGAATGAATTTCATGTATCTATGAACTGTAAAAGGTACTACTCAGTTTTTTTGAATCCATGGTCGACCAAGTAACATATCAAAAACACTTGCACTAGAAATAATAGTGAATGGTGTGGCCACTTGTGTTGGACCAACCTATAGAGGAATTACAACCTCACCCAATGAAATATATATGTGACCACTAAATCCACTGATAACTATGTCTATTAGAGTGATATCCTACTCTGAATATCCTAAATATTTATTTTATGTCATAATGCACATGTTCACATTAGATCCATTGTTTATGAGAACACTATGAATATGATGATTATGAATATGAGCTCTAATAAAGAGTGTGTGATAGTCTATATCATCCTTAACAATCTCCTGCTCTAAGAAGGAAATGAAAGATCTAGCTAGAACTCTAGAATTTTATACACCAATCATGTTCCTCAAAAGATGTAACTCAACTTAAGGTGTCCTATATGTATCTAGTGGGGGATGTGCATGATATGCATGGTGAACCCTTGATTTATCCCCTACCTCTTATTTGGAATGCTATGAAAATGGATCTAAGAAGATTTTCAATTCTTTATCTTGTGTTTGTTTTTCTAGTGGAGGCTCAATTGAAGTGCCAAGATCAATAGCATTTGAATCTATTAGGTCTTGGATCTTGTGCTTTAAAATGATACATTTATTTTTTGTATGGCCTGGTGCCCTATGGTAGTCACAAAATGCATGTTGATCATATCCCTTTGGAAGAGTCTTTGTTGGATCAACTTCCTGAATAGGAGGGAGAGATATGATATTACAATCCAAAAGCTACTATAAAACCCTAGATGGAGGAATTGAAGGTGTGAAAAAGTATGCCGAGGGGGTAATGATAAAATTATTCACTAGGGCTTGAAAGCTACATTGATTATATGTTGATTCTGTCCTTTAATATCATTGAACTTGACCTTATATGGGACTTTTCTATTACTCTTATTAGTTGTGTCTTATGTATTAGAGTACTTTAGTTTTCCCATTGAAATTTATTTGACTTCTCTTTCCTTTAATGTGTGACACAATTTAGTGAAGGAAGAGAATATTTTTAACATGATTGATTCATGAAGTGCTGGTAGAAAGCTCTATTTGAAGAGGTCATGTAACTCCTAATATACCATGGATCTAGTCATCTTAGCCAAGATGGTCTTATATCAAAGAACATAATTTGTGAGATGTTCATTTGACCTTTGTTTCTATTGTTCAACTTGAGCATATGAAACCATGTCACCAATGTTGATACTGAAGTGTGTTAGGAACATGTTAGCTAAAGGATTGAATGAATTGATGGACTAATTTAGTAGACTATAGAACCATTTTAAACCATAATCCTTTAGGCTCTATGGAAATAACTTGGTAAGAAACTAGTCATTTGGTATATAGTCCATGCATGCTATGTGAAATGCTCTTAAATGTGTCTCTGGATCACCCTTGCCATCATAAAGAGTAAGCTTGGGTTGAACAAAACCTTGTGGAAAAGGTGTAGAATAAATGTGACATGCTAATGGTATATGAAAGAAAGAAAAATACTTCAAATCCTATGTAGGTATAAAGTTACCTTTCTCAAGATGTTTCACCTTGGATCGAAGAGATCTTATCTCTTACACAAAGGATGCCACATTAGGAGACAAAGATGTACTAGCTATAGCTAATGACACAAAAGAAGGTTAGGCTATTGTAGGGGGTTATTGAGATATCATTCAAAACAAAAGGTAGGGGATCAATTAGGGGTTCACCATGCATATCATGCACATCCCACACCAGATACACATAAGGCACCTTCAATTGAGTTACATCCTTTGAGAAACATAATTGGTGTATACAATTCTAGAGTTCTAGCTATACATTGCATCTACTTCTTAGATTAGGAGATCATTGAGGATGATACAAACTACCACACACTCTTTATTATAGCTCACATTCATAATCATCTTATTAATAGTGTTCTCATACACAATAGATCTAGTGTGAACATGTGCACTATACAATACTGCAACATTTGGGATATATAGAGCAAGATATCACTCTAATAGACATAGTTATCAATGGTCAAGAGATAGGGGATCAATTAGGGGTTCACCATGCATATCATTCACATCCCCCACTAGATACATATAAGGCACCTTCAGTTGAGTTACATCCTTTGAGAAACATAATTGGTGTATACAATTCTAGAGTTCTAGCTAGGCCTTGCATCTACTTCTTAGATTAGGAGATCATTGAGGATGATACAAACTACCACGCACTATTTATTAGAGCTCAAATTCATAATAATCCTATTCATAGTGTTCTCATAGATAATGGATCTAGTGTGAACATGTGCACTATACATTACTGCAACATTTGGGATATTTAGAGCAAGATATCACTATAACAGACATAGTTATCATTGATTTTAGTGGGCATATAAAGAGTTCATTATGATAGATAGTAATTCCTCCATAGGTTGGTCCTATACATGTGGCCACAATAGTAACTATAGTTCCAAATGCAAGAGTTTTTGATATGTTACTTGGGCGACCATGGATTCAAAAAATCAAAGTAGTACCTTCTATAGTTCATAGATGCATGAAATTAATTCATGCTAATCTAGTTATTATAGTTGAAGGAGTTTAATACTAGTTACCACTACCCATTTCTGAGCCATTATCTACTTTTTAGTCATCAGTTTTAGTTTTGCCACCAGTTTTGATTTCTCCTTCAGTTATAGTTCTTGTTATAGTTTAGATCTAGACATAGTTGAGGCATACAATTCTAGTACAAAGGGTTCATACACCTACATCACTTTATGATTCTAGATAGCTTCTAGTTACAATATTCATAACTAGGGTAATGTCATTGAGATCTCATGCATCTACACATAGAACACATGTTTAGATAACTTCTCCTACTTCTAGATGGGTCCCTAAGAGCCCTACAGTTGCATCCAATTCTCAAAGTTATAGAGGGAACCCACAACCAATTTCTACTTTAGAGATTTCAGAGCATCTACAACATATACAACTTTCAAAGCCACAGTCTCAACATTTTCATCATACTTCATGATCATGCAATTTCACTCCTTGATATATGACACCATGATAGGGAGTCTCACATGAGACTCATTAGTTAATATCATTTTTATTTAGCATTGATTATACATAGTTTATTATGCTTGATTGTACATAGCTCAAATAATTCCAAAATATGAAAATAATATAACATTTCAAAAAATCCAAAAACATTCAAATATGTCAAAAACAACAAAAACATTTTGATTGTATGCATCATCCATGCTTTACATTACTACTACTATGCTAGGACTTATATATGCTATTCTATGTTATTGTATATCAATTTATCTACATCAACATGCTTCACTTGATATTATTCAAGTGTGTGTGGTGAAATATAGCTACTTGATTACTTCACTCTACCCATTGAAGGGACATCCTACTTATACATTCAAGACACACATTGATATACATACCCACTAGGGGCATCTTCTATACGACTACACCATCCAAGTTATGTCATTCCTACACTCCACACTCTAAATTATCATGTTGATGTACATTATCTACTAGCTTACATATATTACTTTATCAACATATCATTAGTATCTATCACTTGTGTATTTATTAACATATACTTAGTCTTATACTAAACATGTCTTGTATACCTTCCTTCTTTACTTGATTAGTTAGATGTGATTATATCTTTCTAGTCTTTACATGCTTTATCTTATTGCTTAGTGTACCTTGATGTGATTGCATTTCCACTTCCTGCTTGTCTCTTGTATGTGCCTTAAGACATTTTCTAATGTCCTTTTCTTCTATTCATGTGTGTGCCTTAGGATATTTGCCAATATCCTTTGCTTTTACTCTTTTATGTGCCTGTGGCCCTTGTGTTAACTTTTCTTTCTCCACTTGTATGTGTATGTGGAATTTGAACATGCCTTGTATGCTTTATTTTTAGTTTGAGTGACATGTGCCCATATCCCTTATTTGCATGGCCCCTTGGCCACCCTTGTATGCTTCTTACTTCTTGTTTTGCGCGCTTGTTGCTTGATTGCTTGTAATTCCATCATCCAAATCATGCATTATTTTGCTTCTTAAATGCCATGATAGACATCATGCTCCATCCCTCCATGACAAATAACAACTAACACACTAAAAACTAAAATTTATAGTTTTGATTCAATTTTAATACATTGCACATGCTATTACATTGTTATATTTATCTAGGCATACCCCTATTGATCTAACAATATCTCAACTCAAACCATGTTATATCTTGAGGTATCTTATTGATTATGATTGATATATCATGTATATTTCTAGCTTAACACACTTGTATGGCTTCTTCTTTTGAGGAAAATCATTATAGGGTACCTATTTATTACTATTAAAAGAGGGGGAAACAAACAAGGGTTTTTCTACAAAGATCAGAGCTCCTATCAACCAAAAAATCTAGTTTCAAGACAATTAAAATAGCAACCAGACATCAAACCAGTTAGAACAGACTAGATAGACAGTCAAGAATCTAGAATAGTCTTCAAATTTCACCAAGAATAACAAAACTAAGACTAGACTACAACATTGGTGGTGCTACTATCCATTTCTAGTAATCTTATCTAAACAACAAAAAAACTAAAATTTATAGAAGTAGGTAGAAAAGTAAGTTTAGCTATAGATTTGCATAACCAGACGAGTTTAGAATCAACATTTTTTAGGACAATTTTCTTAGAGAATCCAGACATAGGGGTCATCATGTGCGACATGATTGGTTCTCACTTTTAGTTTGAGATATGATAGTTGGTATAACTTATAGATTAGAATCCATGTTTTAGACACCAGTGATTAGGGGAAAATATCACTCAAGCAAGCAAGAATACAATCAAGACCATTCAATCAATATTACCTATTCTTTGTATACATCTAACATATACAGTTTCAAGCTAATTCAAGTCCTTACACCAGCCCCTAGTCATCTTAAGAACACCAAATTTTTTCATTTCTTGTATTTTCATTCACTATTTCACCAAGCACTCTTAAAGGGAGAACTACATATGGCTTGATCCCTCTTTAGTATTGGTATGTAGGCAGTGTGACCACACATGGGGTGTGAAGCACATCGAGTGCATCTTACACACACTAATCCCTTTTTCCTATTTGAAAAAGACATAGTTTATATTTAAGTGCATAGAAGACAAAGACATAGAAAATTAGGTCTACAAGGAATTCTGTTGATAGTGAGGCTTCAAAATTTGGTCCATAGGCTCAAATTGACCAGGAAAACAAAAACCAAAAATCTTAGATCCTTAGGACAATAGTGCTAGGAAGGACTATACCACCAGAGCCTAGGGTGTCTATTTTTAACACTCCTATCCAATCTAAAAAAAAGTTTAGAATCCTATTTTTCGTAGTGTCCTAGGCCTGCACATAAATTTCTAGACCTTTTCTTAGTCAGATCAACACATAATAAGATAAGTTTAATTTTATTTCTATCACTATTATTTTTAGAAAAGATCTAATTACAATTAAATTTCATAAATCAGTAGCTTTAATTTGGAATATTATTTATTGATTTTCTCCTACTCAGACCATTTTATTATTTAGGAATTAAACACTAATTTCCCCAAAAATAATAAATCATTTGGCGAACTCGACTTACTTCGAATTTAGCATCAAAAACCTAGAAACCCTAGGGTAAACTCCTAGCTAATTTTTTCCATAAAAATTTGAATTTTTTCTTGAACATTTTAAGTAGAAATTCATTCCAAATTTTAAAATTTATTATTAAAATTTAAAATAATTTTATTTCAAACCCTTATTGTATACACTACGTCCTAGTAATTTTATAATATTAATCCAATAATTTCCTAATTTTTTGCTTGTATATCTAAATAAAAAATTTGATTCAAATTCTTAAATTCAATAGTAATTTTAAAAATACACTTATTTCCAACCCTAGTTGCATCAAATATCTCCCAGTAATTTTCCAATCATTTTTTGAATTTTTAGTTGCATATTAAAATCATAAAATCACTTCAAATTTCAAAAATCATAGTAATTTCAAAAAAAAAAATCCTCAAAACCCTAGTTTAATCTACTAGGTCCCATTAAATCAAACACTTTCCCATAAATTTTTGAATATTTACTTGCATACTTAACTCAAAAATTTAATTTCAGTTTGAAAAATTCATAGTATTTTTCAAAAATATTATTGTCAAATCCCTAGTTGCATATATTAGCACCTATTTGCTTCTTGAGGTATCACCTTACGTCCATAATCAAATTACAAACATGATTCTCACTTATGTACAAAATTTTCTTACATTTTTTGTAAATAAAAAGGAAACCATAATGGGCCCTATCATGTACATGAATGATGAAGTCTATCATATGTTAGTGCAAAGCTTCATTCTTTGCATTTCATGCTTATTTTTCATTATACGAGATGATGTTAAGAAATTTATTCTTAAACATGTTAATACATCTCTTACATCACCTCCCTTGGATCCTATACCCCATTTTTAGTCATGTTACATGGTCCATTTCACTCTTTCCCAGGTTACTACTCATCACTAGAGATCCCAGTTGACACCCTTTGTCCCATCACCACCTTGACCCATCAATTATCTTCACTCTCCTCCTGTAGCCACTACTAATCCTATACAGATAGTAGATAATGTGGTTAGATATATTAATAAACATGCTACCATGCTTCCTCCACCTATCTAGGAGCCCCATCAACCTTCTATTTCTTCCCATCCTAGGCCAACCGACTCACATAGGCAGATTTGTACAAGGCATATGATATTGTTGATCAGTTGAGAAATACTCTAGCTAAGATTTCCATGTTAGAATTATTTCAAAAATCTAATGTATTTAAGGACATTATTTATTGGGCACTCACCCAGACTTCAATTCCCATTAATTTAGAACCTTCTTATTTTTCCATCAGTGGTCAACACTTTAAAAACTATAGAAGACACACTTTCCTTTGACAATGAGGACATGCCTTCTTAGATAGTTATTGTTCAAAATTTACCACTATTCATACAATTTCAAGTCAAAACCAATGTAATTAAGAGAGTTCTTGTTGATAGTGGTTCCAAAATTAATATATGCCATATCACATTCTTACAAGCCATGGGCATAGATATGGCATCAATGTGAAAATCATATAAGAACATTTGAGGGTTCGATGAAATACCATGATAGACGTTGGGCACCATTACTTTAGATATCATGGTAAGATCCAAAACCCTCTCTACATAGTTCCATGTCATGGCAGGTCCTCTCCACTATAATATTTTACTTGGATGACCCTGGATACATATTGTGGGGGTCATTCCTTCTACTCTCCATCAATGTATTAATTTTATCCATGAAGGATATCTATACACATGTCCAATAGACAACTAGCCATTTAGACATTATTGAACTACATAGTCATCTTTGACTATATTACCATATGGGACACCTTATCTCATTTTATTTCTCTTGATTAGATACATACATATGAGGTTGGAGAGGCTATCACTTCTCACACTCCTCCACTTACAATTATACCTTTATCTCCAAATATTCTTCCAATCATAGCATCTTCAGCCATTATAGTTACTCTATCAATCATAGTTTTGATACCTATTACACATACACAATCACTAAAAATAGTACCAATATTTCCAGTTGATTCCATAGTTACTCCATTAGTTATAGATACTTTTGTAGTAGTACCATCTTATACTACTATAGATGATGAGACTCCTATATCACAATTACCCCTTATGGTAAATTCTAAGTTACCATATGTATATGATGTTGATATAGATTCCCAAGCTTCTTTAGATGATAATATGACATCCACACTCATAGATGACTATTTCTATGGATTGAGATTTACACCAATTGGCCCAAAAGATTACTGAGATGACTCTAGAGATCTCATTTCACATCCTACATCAATTTTATCATCTCACACTACACTTTTAGGATATACTCCACACTCATGACCATAGATAGATAACTTGGCACATAAAGTTCACATGATTACCTCTATGGATATAGAGCCAATTACTTAGATTCAAGCAAGCAAAACACAACATCAATCACAATTCATGTTATAAATATTTCTTGATCATGGATTGATCACATTGCCTATAGTATCACAGACACACACACATGTATATATATATATATATATATATATATATATATTATCACAATAGGATGGTCACCCATTTTTTACTTTTCACAAGATTACAGACCATGATACAAAATCATGTATAGATTTACAACAGAGATTGGATAAACTATAGGATCAAGGTATTATTTATATTATAACACCAATAATAGCACCAAATTCATTACTTCCATTAAAGTCATCTACTAGCAAGGCCAAACATCCTAGAGTAGAGTCAACATCTCTACCTCTAGAGCAACCTTTAGTTCACCTTTGGCATGATGACACCATGAACACAACATCTGCATCATATGATGACACTTATGATGATGATCTTGATACATTTGATGATTTTCATGACCCCTTCCTCCATTTCCATCCCTAATAAGCTGCATCCTTGGACCCCTTCCCCCTTCTAGCCTAGTCTTTTATATCATTATGTACATATTGTTTTGTTTACATGATTTTACATAGTTTTTCTTCCAGCATTACCTATATATAGTTTTTTATGATTCATTGTACATAATATATTCTACTTGATTGTACATTGTTCAAATATTTCAAAATACAAAAAACAACATAACATTTCAAAAAATCCAAAAGCATTCAAATATATCAAAACAATAAAAACATTTCGATTATATGCATCATCCATGCTTTACATTTCTACTACTATGCTAGGAATTATATTTTCTATTTCATGCTATTTTATATTAATTTAACTACATTGCCATGCTTCACTTGATATTATTTGAGTGTGTGCAGTGACATCTAGCTACTTGATTGATTCACTCTACCCATTGAGGGGGCATCTTACTTTTACATTCTAGACACACATCAATATACATACCCACTAGGGGAATATTCTACATGACTACACCATCTAGGTTATGTCATTCCTACACTCCACACTCTAAGTTATCATGTTTATGTACATTATCTACTAGCTTACACAGATTACTTTATTAACATATCATCAGTATCTAACACTTGTGTATTTCTTAGCATATACCTAGTCTTATACTAAACATGTCTTGCATACTTTCCCTCTTGCTTTTATTAGTTAGATGTGATTCTATCTTTATAGTCTTTAGATGCTTTATCTTCTTATTTAGTGTATCTTGATGTGATTACATTTCTATTTCCTGCTTGTCTCTTGTATGTACCTTAGGACATTTGCTAATGTCCTTTACTTCTATTCATGTGTGTGTCTTAGGAAATTTACCAATGTCCTTTTCTTATACTCTTCTATGTGCCTATGGCCCTTGTGCCAAATTTGCTTTCTCTACTTGTATGTGTATGTGGCATTTAAACATGCCTTCTATGCTTGATTTTTAGTTTGAGTGACATGTGCGCATATCCATTGTTTGTGTGGCCCCTTAGCCACCCTTGTATACTTCTTACTTCTTGATTTATGTGCTTGTTACTTAATTTCTTCTTGATTTTTGCAATTCCATGATCCATATCATGCATTTTCTTATTTTCTTAGATGCCATGATGGATATCATGATCCATCCCTCCAACTAATAACTAACAAACTAAAAAATAACATTTCTAATTTTAATTCAATCCCAATACATTACACATGATATTACATTATTATATCTATCTAGGCATACCCCTATTGATCTAAAAATATCTCAATTCAAACCATGTTATATCTTGAGATATCTTATTGAATATCATTGCTATATCATGTATATTTCTAACTTAACACACTTGTAGGGATTTTTATTCTTAGGGCAATCATTATAGGGTACCTATTTCCTACCCTATTAAAAAGAAGTAAAAAATAAGGGTTTTAATATAGAGATCAGAGCTCCTATCAATCAAAAAAAAGTTTAAAAACAACTAGAATAACAACTAGTCATCAAACCACTCAGAGAAAACTAGGTAGATAGTTAAAAATACAAAACAATTATTAGTTTTATCCCAAGATAACAACGTCGAGATTGGACTACATTTATAGAAACCAAGGTGTCCTATTTTAGTGCTTCTATCTAAATATAAAAAAGGTTATATTTTCTATAAGCACACAAAAAAGTAGGTTTATCTATAATTTTACATAATCAGACTACTTTAGAATCAATAGTTTTCAATACAATTTTCTTAGAGAATCCAAACATAGGGGGTATCATGCATGGCATGATCATTTCTCACTTGTAGTTTTAGATATGATAGTTGGTATAAATTCTATTTTAGAATCCATGCTTCAGACACTAGTGATTATGGGTAGATTCCATAGCACATTTTCTTCTTTTCTTTTTGTGTTCAACATTACCCAGGCATTCTTAGCAATTGCATGACTTAATCCATCTGTAGTTAGTTGGCATCATTTTGGAGTGGCTTCCACAAAATCCTAACCTCCACATTACCAAGTTCTCGAGTGGTTTCCACATAAGTCAAATTTTTAGTTTTAGAGTGGCTTTTATACAAGCCTAATCTCCATTTTTTTTGAGTTGGCCAACATTATCCTAGTTTCTAGTACATATTTTACTATCCACACCACATTATCAGATTTCCAAAGTATTCATGGGATTTAGAAGCCATCTCATATGATATAAATTTTCATACTGGTATTAGTTCATAGCTTCACTTCATGGGGTTTTGATGGAGCCAAAGGGCCAGTATTTATATTCTTGAGCCACCAATTTAGAGGGATTGGACACACAGTCCAAACATTAATTATAACATATAAGATTATCTAGCTTCACTTAGTAGGATATGATGGATCCAAATGGATAACCTTTACATTCTTAAGCCACTTTTTGAGGATTTAAACACTCAAGTCTATTCATGATATAAATAAATCTCCAACACATCCAACATTACTTAGTCTTACTCAGCATCACAATAGGTTTTGTATTGGTTCATATACCTGTTAGGTTGTGGAGCTAAAAGCTTCAACCTTTGCAAACTAGGAACAGATGGTTGCTGAGTTCTACAGGAACCGGCGTCGGCAGTATGACTGACGTCGGCAGAATCCAGTGCAGAAGGCCACCGGCGACGGCAGGAAGTCGGCCGACATCGGCAAAACCAGACCAGCAGGGACCGGCGTCGGTCGCCTGTGTGTTCCCGAAGTGTTCGTTTCACGGACAGTTAGTTAAGTGAACTATGAGTTTGCATGTCAAGACCAGCCAGAGTCTTGGGCTGCGAGGATAATTGTCCAAATTAAGAGTCTTAGTTATTGTTTGAGTTAGGGATCTATTTATAGACCCATTGGCATGTATTGTTTAAGGCATGAGATAGAAAGGAAGTGTTCCTTCTAGTTGTAAGATCTATGAGTTGCAGGTTGTTGCAAGCTCATTGGGATCTACATGTAAGTTTGGTCTTTGAATTGTAGGTTGCAGGTTCATGAGAGATCAGCTTGAAGTGCTATAGAGTGCTTGATGTACCGGCAGGGTTATTACTGACTGGTTGGTGAGGTGAACACCAATTCTGTGTGTGAGTTGGTTGTTGGGACCGTTTTTGTGTAGGAGAGTGTGTGTGAGAAGAATTACTGTACACTTGAGGTGTGGCGAATCTCTGTAAGGTGAAAGAGTGTGGCGGCTCTTTGATGTATTCTTTTCTGTATATGGTTAATACAAGATAGTGTATTGTCTCTCATATTTTGTGCTATTGGTGAATTCTAGTTACTTGTGTTTCTGGTTATTTCTGCATATTCAATTGCTTATATATTTGGTAATCATACTGTGCTCTATCTGAGGAGCAAGATCCTAACGAGTTGAGTCAGAGCATGTTTGTTGTTCTAGATTCCTGACAAGTGGTATCAGAGCCTTGGTTGTAGGTTCTTGAGCTTGATACCAACAAGTGGTATCAGAGCTTTTGGTTGGGATACTAACAGATTGGTGTAGATCTGGGTAGTGTGTTTTGATTACAGGTTACTCACAGGGTTTCTGTTTGAGTGGGAGTTGAGCAATGACAGAAAGCAGTCAACTACGAATGGAAAAGTTCAATGGCAAGAACTACCAATTATGGAGGATGCAGATTGAGGACTATCTGTATCAGAAAGATTTGTACTTACCGTTGGGTGGGGTTGCTAGCAAACCCTTGGATATGAAAGATGAAGAATGGGAGGTTCTTGATCGGAAGGCTCTGGGATCTGTTAGATTGAGTCTTGATTCATCTGTGATTTCCAGCTTATCACAGTGTAAGACAACGGTGGAGTTGATGAAATCTTTGGCAAATTTATATGAAAAACCCTCGGCTTCAAACAAGGTATTTCTTATGAAGCGTTTATTTAATTTTCAAATGTTGGAAGGTGGATCTATTCATAGCCATCTTAGTGATTTCCATGGTTTAGTAAACCAGTTAAGTTCAGTGAATATTGTATTTGATGATGAACTTAGAGCTCTCTTAATCTTGTGTTCATTACCTGAAAGTTGGGAAGGTTTGGTAATGGCAGTTTCTAATACTGTCTCCTTCAAAAGTCTTAAAAGTGGATGATGTTGTGAGCGTGATCTTGAATGAAGAGATACGCAGGAAAAGCACAGGTGAATTATCTGGAAATGCTTTGAGTGTTGAAGGAAGAGGAAGGCCAAGAGAGAGGACAGAGCGTGGGAGATCAAGGTCGAAGACAGGCAAGAGATCCAAGTCCAGGTATGGCAGAATAACCTGCTGGAAATGTGGAAAGCAAGGGCACTTAAAGAGAGATTGCAGATCAGGTGAAGATCATCATGAAGAACATGGAGAAGAAGCAGATGTTGCAGGCTACGTTGCACAGGATGCTCTGGTATGTTCTTTGGATAAAGTAGAATCTTGGGTATTAGATTCTGGTGCCTCTTTTCATGCATCTCCACATAGAGAATTTTTTCATGAGTATGTCCAGGGAGACTTTGGAGAAATTTGTGTAGGGGATGGTAAGCCTTGTCAGATTGTTGGCAAAGGCAAAGTGAAGCTGAAATTGCAGACAGGTGACACATGGGTGTTAAAGGAGGTCATGCATGTCCCAGTTCTGAAGCGGAATCTGATTTCTGTTAGAAGTTTGGGTGAAGAGGGTTGCACAGTAACTCTCTCAGCAGACTCTTGGAAGGTTACCAAGGGTACACTTGTTATAGCTAGAGGTAAGAAAGTAGGTACGCTTTATCTATCTACTTGTTTTACTGATTCTCTTTCTGGGTTATCTACTTCAGCTGTAGATTCAGAGATGTGGCTTGATAGGCTTGGTCACATAGATAAGAAGGAGATGCTGGTTCTTGAGTCAAAGAATATGCTTTCGGATTTGGAAGGCATGGATCGTGGTTTCTGTATGCAGAAGAAGAAAGTAAGGTTTCTTGAGGAATCTGATGTTACTGACAAGAACGGGAAAGCCTTGGTTTTCAAGGAGAAAGTGACGGACAGAGTTCAGCACAAGGTGCAGAGGAATTCTGAGCAGAGCAAGGGTAATTTGGACAAGGTTTTGATCCAAAAAGAGCTCGCGGGAAAAAGTCAGGTCTCACAAGAAAAACACAGAGACCGACGTCGACAGGAAAACCGGCGTCGGCGTCCAGACAGGGACCGACGTCGGCTATGTGCAGCCCGACGTCGGTGACTCAGGGCAGACAGAGACCGGCGTCGGCCAGGGGAAACCGACGTCGGCAGGGAGGCAGTCGCAGGGAACCGACATCGATCGGCTGTAGACTAAGATGTGACCGGCATCGGTTACTGAGAGGAATTTTGGGTGGACAGCTAGTTGTCATGGAGTCTCAAGCGCCCATTTGGAGGACTGAAGGTATAAGTAAGTTCTTAAATTCGTCATTTCCCTTCTTTACACTACTTGTTGCTCACTTATGGCATAGGACCAGGAGTTATTGAAGAAGCAGAACAGGTAGATCCAGGAAACAGTGGGAGCTTGGCATGGATGAGGATGTGATTCCTTGGAGGAGAACCAAACAGGTGTTTTGGGTAGTGTTGCCAGCTGGAAGTAAGCACTGAGAGATGAATGGATGTTGAGGATGAAGAAGAGCGGAAATGGATACGTGAGATGGTAGATCAGGGTATATGATCTTGTTTTAGCTGCAGGGCAATGGAGGTTTGATCATTGTGTTTCTCTTTACCAGGTTGGATAGTATTAGCTACACTATTCTATTTTCTGTATGATGTGCTTGTTGCAGGGTTACATATACAGGTATTTCTGAACTAAAGGTAAAGCTAGTTCAGGTGTTTGTCATGGAGAATCTGGGAGCAGCAAGATTCTTTGGCATGAGTGTGTTCTAGAGACATGGAGGTCTTGTTGACTTTGTTTCAGGATGATTGTGTGAAGCCGGTTAGCACACCGATGGTTAGACAGTTCATAGAACAGGTGTCTTGATTCACATAGTGAGGTTGAGTGCATGGTATGTACTAAACCTGAGTTTTCCCAAGCAGTGGGAGTTGTCACAAGTTTGGAGTCAATCCGGGAGAGTAATACTGAAGGGCAGTTCAGTTGGACCAGCAGCAGGTGCACATGCTATGCAGGGTCAAGTTCTTTTTCTACATGGTTGTAGATGCGGATGTGGCAGGTAATTTGGATGACAGATTTTGCACCACGGATTTTGTGGTGGTTGGTCTTCAAGAGTGATCTTGAAGAGGGATACAAAGCCAAGGAAACAAACTAGACGGTGTACAGGTACAGGTATAGGTTGCAGCTGTTTATCTCCAAGTGGGAGATTGTTAGGTTGTGGAGCTAAAAGCTTTAACCTTTGCAAACTAGGAACAGATGGTTGCTGAGTTCTACAGGAATCGGCGTCGGCAGTATGACCGACGTCGGCAGAATCCAGTGCAGAAGGCCACCGGCGACGGCAGGAAGTCGGCCGACGTCGGCAGAACCAGACCAGCAGGGACCGGCGTCGGTCGCCTATGTGTTCCCGAAGTGTTTGTTTCACGGACAATTAGTTAAGTGAACTATGAGTTTGCATGTCAAGACCAGCCAGAGTCTTGGGCTGCGAGGATAATTGTCCAAATTAAGAGTCTTAGTTATTGTTTGAGTTAGGGATCTATTTATAGACCCATTGGCATGTATTGTTTAAGGCATGAGATAGAAAGGAAGTGTTCCTTCTAGTTGTAAGATCTATGAGTTGCAGGTTGTTGCAAGCTCATTGGGATCTACATGTAAGTTTGGTCTTTGAATTGCAGGTTGCAGGTTCATGAGAGATCAGCTTGAAGTGCTATAGAGTGCTTGATGTACCGGCAGGGTTATTACTGACTGGTTGGTGAGGTGAACACCAATTCTGTGTGTGAGTTGGTTGTTGGGACCGTTTTTGTGTAGGAGAGTGTGTGTGAGAAGAATTACTGTACACTTGAGGTGTGGCGAATCTCTGTAAGGTGAAAGAGTGTGGCGGCTCTTTGATGTATTCTTTTCTGTATATGGTTAATACAAGATAGTGTATTGTCTCTCATATTCTGTGCTATTGGTGAATTCTAGTTACTTGTGTTTCTGGTTATTTCCGCATATTCAATTGCTTATATATTTGGTAATCATACTGTGCTCTATCTGAGGAGCAAGATCCTAACGAGTTGAGTCAGAGCATGTTTGTTGTTCTAGATTCCTGACAATACCCAATGAGGTGTATTCATTCCATTCTCTTCCTCTCTCTCTCTTAACCATATCTTTAAGTTCTTGTTTTATATTGCATATAATAAGAATTGATCTACTCTTTGTTTTCCTTTCGTAGATTCACACTTGCACAACATGCTCTCTATACACTATCTACCATTACTCAGCATCACACAACTTCACCTTTGTAGGTAAGTTTAGGTACACTTTTTATTTTGATTTATCCTAGTATTTCACTTTGTTGCATCATGAAAATAAATGGGGGGGGGAAATGTAGTCATATAAATGCAAAAATTGGCAACTTAAGCATGAATAATGACACCTAATCCTTAGGTCCTTCTGTCTTGCTCTCATAACCCTCTTAGGCTTGTTTTCACTAATTCCCAGTCATCCATAGCCTTCTAGACTTGATCCCAGCTGAGTCAGGACCCTATTTTCATGACTAATGCATCCCGTAGCTCTTATCCACTCAGAATAGTCGTGCCAAAGTTGAACTATAGCGTTGGACCCTAGGGTGTCCCCTTTCCATCACTCCTATCTAATCACAATTTAAGTTTAGATTACTGATTTTCCCCAATTCTTATTGTTTATTATGTTAGCCTAGTCTAGTTTCATCTAACCCATGACCAATAGATCTATATAAAATCCCATTCAAAGATCATTTGGAAAGGGTTGGAAAATATCACTTAAGAAAGCAAGAATAAAAGCAATACCACTCAATGAATTTTCCCTATTTTTTACATACAATTAGACTATACACTTTTAAGCCAATTTAAGTCCTTACACCAGCCCCTAGGCATCTCAAGCACACCCAATTTTTGTATTTCTTACATTTTCATTAATTATTTCCCTAAGCACTCTTAAAGGGAGAACTACATATGGCTTGATCTCTCCTCAGAGTATTGGTATGTATGCAACGTGTCTACACATAGGGTGTGAAGCACGTCTAGTACATTAGTGATTCTTAAATAAATGAACCCCTTTTCCCTATTTTCCAAAGTTTCTATTCAAGTGCATTAAATACACAAACATATAAAATCAACTCTATAAGGAGTTATGTTAATAGTGAGGCTCTTAAATTTGGTACAGAGGCTCACACTAGTTAGGTAAATAAAACCTGGAAAGTTTAGATCCTCAAGACAACAGTGTTGGGGAAGGAATATAGCATCAAATCCTAGGGTGTCCAATTTTAGTGCTCCTATCCAATAAAGAAACAAAGTTTAGAATCCTATTTGTGACAGTGTCCTAGGCATGCACATAAATTTTCAAACCATATCTTAGTCAGATCAACATAGAATAAGATAAGTTTAATTTTCTCTTTCTCACTATTATTTTTAGAAAATGTCAAATTGTAGTTAAATTTTAAAAATTAGTGGGTTTAATTTGGAATATTTATTTACTAATTTTCTCATACTTAGACCTTTTTATTATTTAGGAATTAAACACTAATTTCCCCAAAAAATAAAATCATTTAAAAATGTTTTATTATTTTTTGGAATCTAGTGTTTAGATCCTAAATAATAAGGGTCTGGATCAATAGGAAAATTCTAGTTTAATGGGGAAAAAATATATTTTTAACAGGTAATTTTACAAGAGGAAGAATAATAAACTTTTCTGAAATCAATTTGAAATGAATGGTCTAAGGGCTAGTAATTGAGGTGTAAGATCGAGACACTCTCAATAATCTAATTCTAGCTTTTATTTTATGATTGGATAGGAACACCAAAATAGGACACCCTGGTGACTAGTGCTATAGTCCTTCACAAACATTATTATCGTCAAGATCTAAGCTTTCTGGGTTTTGTTCACTAGGTCTTTATGAGCTTGTGTACTGAATTTTAAGGGATATAATTCAATAGATCTCATTTTAGGTATATTTCAATATCTAAAAGCTTTATCCATCTACACACATGTAAATAAAAAATACATCAAAATCAAAAGAGAAAAAAAAATTAGGTTAAGAGAAGAATGATCACACAATCTAGAAACCCTACTATCCTGACCACTACCTACATTAACCCTCAAGTTAGGGTCTTAGATCAAATATATTTTTCCCTTAGGGAACGTGTATAATCAACATTCATGATAGATGCAAGATTGACTTTTGCCTAGGCCCTTCCTTGATCGAGCATGCAAATCTATGTGTGATGCAAAATTCTAATCTATATTATTGACTAATTTTTTTATGTCTAATGTGCCAAAATAGTAAGTGATAGATATAAAATGCCTTACGCATTCCTTTATATAATAGATTCATTATTTAAAATCTGGGAACTTTATTTTCATTTGGTTGACATTAGAAAACTTAGGTATGAAGCAAATAAAATAGGAAAGACTCATATAATGAAAGAAATTGACCATTAATACTCAATTTAACTTTGAATAGGAGCACTTGAAACTAGACACCTTGGGTTCTAGTGCTGCAGTCTAATCCCAACACTCATATGCTATAAGCTAGGGACCAGGGGGGATGGAATAAGCATGAAAAACTTGACTTGGCTGATGTGGAATTATAATTTGAAAATATTGAGATGATTGGGAATAGGTAAAAAAGTGACTCAAGCTTGAAATAAGACCAAGATGATTAAAATGAAAGACATGACTAAATGTGAAAAAGCTCATATTCTCTAGTCATAGTCTCCTATGAAATGACTATGAAAAGACATGATATGTGTGGTTTTTTGACCAATTTAGGGTGTATACATTTTCCCCATTTTAATCTAGTGATTCAATGAAATGAAGTACTAGAGTAAAAAAAATAAAGAAGATGGGTTGTTGAGCTTACTTGCATGGAGATAAGTGTGTTGAAAAAGGGTCCAAATTCTTGTCTAGGGAAGTGGATGGAGAACTAAATAGTGCTTGGAGAAATAAGGAATCCCTAAAATATATACCCCCTATGTTAAATATGAATAACACTTGGAGAAAGAAGGAATCCCTGAAATGGATGCCCCTTGTATTGAATTTGAATAAAAAAAGGGAAATGCTCAGAGGCCCAAAATCAATGTCTACCCTTTGTCCCACATTAACTCATGTAATCCATAATGTGTGTATAGAATATATATGCTATGAAGAGTAAAATATATCATTCCCCCACTCTAAATAATCTGAACTGGAACTAAAAAGTGCTTGAAGGTCCAAGACCAATGTCTTCCCTCTGTCTTGCATAAACTCATATAGCTTGGTTCTAGGTAATGCTATGGACCAACCAATATAGATGATCATATGGTCCAACCTAGTGAAAACTTGGGTATAGTTGGGTGTAATTTGAAACTTTGGTCAATATCTAAGAAGAATGTGGCATGTCTTACCATTTTAATCTATATAATCCTAGATGATGAAGAACATGAATATATGTTCCTTGCTCCTAAATCTAGTATGTAAGTAATTCATATGTATAGTTTGGTAATATATATAACCACATGTGATATAAGCTATTGTGCCATGCCCTATGTGAAAAAATAGAGATCAAAATAATGTGCTCTACACTATGCCTATGATCTGCTATCTGGTCTATAACTAAGTCATGTTGTATGAAGTGATATGTGTGAGACATGTAGTGATGTACATGCCCCGAAATCTGATATTTGGTCTGAATCTATATCAAATTCATTATGAATCCCTATGATCTAAATCATTATATATCTAACTAATCTATGTATGTATAAACTGAAGGTATGTCCCTTTGAATTTCTTAAGTAATGCTGAATGACCCGTATAATCTGATTCACTATATATCTTGACCAATCTAAGTTAAATCTAAAAATATTGATTACTAGAGGTATAAAAACTATGTTGAGTGACCCATGTAGTTTGAATCACTATATATTTCTATTGATCTAAGGTGAACTTGATAATCTGACTATTAGAGGTGTAAGAACCATGGTGTATCCATCTATGCGAGTGGATAAATGTGCTGGGTAAGTGTATGAAATAGGAATAGTAGGAACGATTCCCACCTTTTGGGGAGAAGGACAAAATTTGTAATAGAGGAGGTTGAGCCAAAAGTGATCATTAGTGGCATAATACTAGAAATAAATTTGGTATAGTTTGAATTAATTTGAGGAGTTGACTGATTATTTAGACTAGGTTGTTTGAAACTAGAACAATTTTTGGATTGGTAGGGACCAATTTGTGTATCTGGGCATAAGACACACACACACACACACACACACACACACTAGAAACAAATTTGGTATAGTTTAAATTAATTTGAGGAGTTGACTGATTATTTAGACTAGGTTGTTTTAAACTAGAACAATTTTTTGATTGGTAGGGACCAATTTGTGTATCTGGGCATAAGATACACACACACACACATATGTATACATACACACACACACACACACACACACACACACACACACACACATATATATATATATATATACATATACATATATATATATATATATACATACATACATACATACATACATACATACATATATATATATATATATATATATATATATATACATATAGATATGTATGTATGTATACACACACACACACACATATATATATATATATATGTATATATACACACACACACACACACACACACACACACACACACACATACATATACATATACACATACATATACACATGTATATACACACACATATATATACATATGTGTGTGTGTGTGTGTGTGTGTGTGTGTGTGTGTGTGTGTGTGTGTGTGTGTGTGTGTGTGTGTGTGTGACATAGTTGGTAAATTATGTATCAAGATATCAAGGATTACTTGATATCAAAGGTGTTGTCACCATGGTTTCATAGAACAAAATGGTTTGTAAAATGGAGCTACAAGGTTAAAGTTATAAGCAAAATGGTATTTATTTTAGATGAAAAAGTTATTTGATATAGGAAAGTTGGATTGATTCTTGATTCATTTGTGCATGTAGTAGTTTGAGATTTTAAGATCTAAAGTAAGAGATATGCTAAGGAGATGAGCACCTATTGTGACTTGATTTGAGTAGCTGGTAACCCAGATTAAGGTTGGTGGGGAGGTCACCCTGGTAAGTAGCTAAAATGTATTGTTTTTGCCTATTTGGAAACCTTTATTAGATGTTTTAAGTTGTTTTAAGAGTATTGAAACTTTTTTTACTAGATCTAATGCTCTTATCCCTCCTCCAGTGCTGCTATACATGATTTAACACTATTGTTCAAGTTTTAGTGTTCCTGTCTAGCACTGTTGTCTTGTACTCAGTGCTATTGTCTTGGAGGCTAGATTTTTTGGGTTGATGCTTAGTTTAGTTATTATAATTTTTCTTGGTTATTGATTTGGCATGGTTGACTAATATATATGCTATTTTTTGATGTTTTACAGGGTGAGGTATGGATGAGGGAGTTTTGTAGAGACCAGGGGATAGAGACTTTGAGATTGTTGGCTTTATCAGCTGAATAGAGGGTTGTGATGGATAGGGTAGGGTTAGGTCATGTGGGTGACCTAGAAATTATGTAATGGGATAGGCATTTTATTACTAGCTTATGTGAGAGGTGGAATGTAAACATGTGTACTTTATAGCTTCTTAATAGAGAGATGACTATTACTCTAGAGGATGTGTACCATATTTTGCATTTGCCAATTAGTGGATGGTGTGTGACTTTGTAAAATGACATGGGTATGGATGCTATTGATCATGCATTTTTATATTTTACCAGTGTGCCCTCAGGCATACATAAGAGAGGTAGTGATAGTGATGTAATATTGTTATTTATTTTATGATCAAGTGTTCTATGTCTATAGAAGTGGTTGGTAGTGTTGTTAGATTCATTTATTACAGTGGATGGGAGTGGGGTATTGACTACATATAGGATGTATAGGATGGTACGTAGTGTAGAGGTATATGGAAATATGTTCTCATGTGATAGGACTATAATTTCCCAATTATACATAGATATTTATCAATTTAATTATGAGGTATTCAATGGTGGTATGAGCATGGCTACTTTATTGCATTATTGGGCTTGTGAGCACATAGTGGTTATGAAGTCGATAAAATTACCAAAGGAGAGGTGGGCACCTCCACAACCATTTAAGGAGTGGTGAATGAGTATGTTGGCTATTCAAACTCCTATGATATATCACTATATATGATTTTTAAATAGATTGGTGGCTTGGGATATCATATGGAGGCCCTATAGAGGATTTCTTGTGGTCCAAGAATGGAGTGTAGTTGTGATATATGAGGTTCAGTTGTTGGTTACATGACCACTTGCCTATAGTGTATGAGAAATTTTAGTATGAGTGCATTACTATATATTTTGGGTTTCCACAAGATATGATCCCAATAACATGGGTGTGGGTGAGGAGTGCATGGGCACTGGAAAGAGTAGGAGCTCATGGTAGACCTCCTAAGGTTGAGTTAGTACCACTACTTTTGGATGCATGATATGAAACTATAAATATTCCTGATGTAGATGATGTTGTTTTCATAAAGGCATATACCACATGGTGGGTGAGGAATCAATAGGCTCCATTGTATCCTATTGATGGAGGGGATACTCCTGAGGATGAGGATCCTGCTTTGATTCACATGATGGGAGGTAAGTTTTGATTATACTTGAGTTATGCACAATTTTGAGTTTTGTTTTAGTTTGTTTTGAAAGTGTATTTTTAACATAGTGTTATCTATTTGCGTGCAGGTGGCATGGGAGGTACATAGGATGAGGCACCTACTAGGGTAGGTGGTGGAGATGATGAGTATTATGAGACTATTATTGAATCTATACTTCATGAGATTACATGACATGTGCTTGATGATATTATGGAGGAGGGTTTGATAGAGAGAGTGATAGTTATGGTTTGTGTTTATGCTCATTTATTTGATAGGGATACTATAGCTATGGCTTCATATGTTAGGGTAGTTGGAGAGAGAGATGAGTTGAGGGCTAAGCTAAATAGGCACAAGATGCCTCCACTTGATTATAGATCAATGAGTTCTTGGATTATGGATGAGTACATGGATATTTAGAGATGGTATGAAAACTTATGTGAGGAGCATGATCAATTATTATAATGAGAGAGTTGTCATAAGAGGCATTCGACAAGTCAAGGAGGCACAAGGCTATCAAGTGCTAGACTGGGTTATGGGACTAGTATTGGAAGAGAGAGTGAAATTGAGATTTAAGATATAACACCCATTCATTACTAATTGTATTTTGATATGATGTATATTCTTTGAAAACTATGTTATATAGATATGGATGCTAATTTGATTTTGTAGTCATGTGTATTATGTTATGTATTTTGGAATATACTAGTATTTTAATTTTTAAGTGGTTTATTTAGAGATAGTTGATCTAGTATTGATTTTGAATTTACATATACTTGGTAAAATGGTACTTAGGATATGATTCAATTATTCATGATACATTTGGATGTGTTTTTTAGGTTTCAATTGTAATTATATGTAAGAAAAAAATTGTTGGTTTTGTAATTTGTAAAATTGATTTGGTAAAGTGGATTGGTTTGAAATTGAAAAAAAAAAGGATATTGGTAAGGTTTGGATTTAGTTAACTTGGTTGGGCTATGAATGACTATTTGGAATTAGGAATGTTAGTTTTTAGTAGGGGGATGTAAGATAACACTGTGTGCATATCACTTCCCTAAAAGTGGCTCAAGAATATAAAGGTTAGCTATACCTTTGGATCCATCATTGCCCTTCTAAGTGAAGCTTTATGAACTAAAACTAGTATGACTATATGGTATGGTATCCTATGTTTTATCACTGTCTGAACCCTATGAACCAACTAAACAAGTACCCATACTGCTCATGCTATGTAGGAATGTGCTTCGTATCTGATACTATGTGTTATGTACTACTTGTAACTGTGCATGGAGATTCTATAAAATGTAACTTTATTGGTCATGTAGCTAAAACTATGTGCTATGAAGAAGGCTCAACTATCTTTAATCATATACCCGATGGCCTCCACTATGATGTGTATGATTGTGCAATATATTGAGATGGAGCTAAAACCTTTGATGAGGGTTCATTTAATCTTAACCATAGTTGATTGCTATGTGAGATAGGACCCATAAAATCTAGCTATAGTGAATATTTATCATGAGCAATACTTTATAGTGTAAGGTCAATTAATCTTAATTGTTGTGGATTGATACATGAGATAGGACCCAAAAAATATTCTCATAGTGAATATTTCTCATGAGTAGTACTCTGCTACAGTGCCTATGAATCTACTGGATATGTATATGGAATTACACTATATATTCCTTGGAATACAATGCTATATTTAGGTTGTTCTTATTGTACTAGTTTCCAAACCTTTTGAGGTAGTGTAATAGGAGATATCCTATGAGATGCTATCCTAAAACCTACATTACTCTCATGATGAGTGATCAATGATTATTGTAAAGGAATGTCTTGGGATGACTTATTCATGGAGGAATGAGGTTTAAGGTTCTATGATGGAGGAGATATCTATACCTCCTATGTGAATGATATGATGCCATTATAAACACATCTATTAATGCAATCCATGAATTCATAACAATCATTATCTCTGTGTCCATAGATATGATGATAATTACAAAAGGGTTGATGTGGCTATCTATGTAAGAGATGTGGATGTCTTTGATGAATGTTGGTAGTGTGATTAACCTCCTATATAGTAGTGTTTATAATATGGTAGATGAACTATCCTAATCTGAATCAAACTATAGTGGTGCCTTGTTATTATTCTCTATAGTGCATACTGTAGGTTATGCTCTAGAAGCTAGCTCTTTGTTCTTGTCTAGTTGATTTTTTCGTTGTGGTCTCCTATCTTTTTTAGCACATGGTGGATGTTGAGTGCTAGAATCAATAGATGAAGATGATACTGTGAAGTCTAGAGTGATCTGATAAAATGAATCTACTTCAATCAATCCCAATTTATTTTCTAAAGATAAAACTGTCTAACACAAGTGTCTAAAAGAAGACTCTGTCTAATATAGTACATGCTCGAGGAGAGGTTGGTGAAGCCCCTTAATAAATATATGTTGAATCTATAAATATATTGGTTTGTATATTAGCCTTAAGATGTGAGCCTTAAATCTTAAGATATACTCACTAACTGGATCTAAATAATTCTGATGTAGTGTGGCAAGTTTCTCATATGTAACATGAGGGCCTGTGTTTATGATGTAATATCTAAGAAATGCCTCCTCTAAGTCATCATATGTGTGTAATGAGCCAATGGAGATTAGATGAAAAAACCAATTCTATGATTTCCCTACTAATGTCTGCTGAAATAACTTGAGTAGAATAAAAGGACTTTGCATGAGATGGCAAAGCCTTTTGAAAGGCCTGAAGGTGTACCAATGGATGTCCAGTTCCATAAAAGTGTGGTAATGATGGTATCTAAAAATGCTTAGGCAATGAAGATTTTATCAATGTATTTAGAAAAGGGTTACCATGTAGATCATTATCATCCATCCAAGACTTATAAGTTTTGCTTTCTAAGGTAATGAGATGTACTTGGTGTTGTAATTCACCAACTGCTTGCATCAAAGAGATAATCTCTTAGGATAGTACATTAGTATCTTGAAGTGGTTCATTTAATCATTAAATTTGATTGTTAATTTTAACCATGGGAATCCTACATTTAACAATTGGATCATAAATAGGGTGTGTGCTCACTTGAACCTTAGGAGTAATGACAACTTGGACCTTACTAGAGGGATGTGGGCTACCATTCTCTTTAGGTGAAGAGTGAGAACTAGGTTATACTATAGTGAGGGGTGTCTTGGGAGATTCATTGGTATCTTTATGTTTTATTGAATCACATTCTAATTTAGTAGAAGATGTGATATTAACATTAACATGTGCATTATTTGAAATAGAATCATTCATAGAAGTAGAAATAGCATTTGTAAGTGTATTATATTTGAGAGGAGGAGTGAGAGAAGGGATAGAAACATGATATGCATATTCTTCTTCACTATGTGCATAACTATCATCATTATTATTATCATATATGTAATATTTTTCATAATCGCTCTCGTTTACATATTCATTGGCATGCTCACTATCATATTCATTATCAATTTCATCATTGTTAGGGGGAGGTGTAAGAGAAGAATTTAGATCTTTTCTAATATGCAATAAATTATCATTTGAGATTGGAATATCATGTGAATCTATGTTATCCATTGATGAAAGACATGCATTATTTTCACATTATGTTATCATTTGAGATTGGAATTTAGAGAGAGAGAGAGAGAGAGAGAGAGAGAGAGAGAGAGAGAGGAGAGAGAGAGAGAGAGAGAGAGAGAGAGAGAGAGAGAGAGAGAGAGAGAGAGAGAGAGAGTTTGCATGGAATCAAGTTATCACCAATAAGAGATTCACTTGGAAGTACATGAATAATTTGTTCATTTGGTGTATTTTTCATGGTAGAATGAGATAATAAGTATCTTTCCCATTTATCAAAATTATTTTCTTTAGAAGAAGGAATAAAAGAGATGGGTTTGAGAGAAATATGTGTATCTATTTGTGCTTCACTATCATAATTACGTATATCATCATATCCCTCATTAAAAAATATTAATATATTCATTGTAAATAAAATCATTTTCTACATTCTTAGTTTAATGTTCAATTTTGAATATTTGTCCAATGATTGTCATAATTATAAGAGAATTTTAGGAATTCATCTATGGGATGAGAGGGAGGAATTACCTTTACAACCATTTTATTTATTTTACTAAATAGCATTCTAAAAATTACTATGAAGAAAATAAATGCATAAAGAACTAATATCATTGAAATAACTTTTGATAATCCAAACAATTTGCAAAAAAATCAAATTATTTTTCTAAACATTCTGAGGAAAACTTGAGGTTTGAGGACCTAGTTTGGAAATTTAGGGTTTTGAGATAGGTTTTAGAATTTTGGAAAATTAATGAAATATTTTTAAATTCTAAAAATAATTTTGAATAGTAATAATGGACAAAAATTTATTCAAAAATCATAATTGTGAGATTTAAATTTTTGCACAAGAAAATTACTAATATTGAAATTATTTTTGACAAAGTAATCAATGTGTAAAATTATAAAATATTTACCACATAGATAATGACTAGTATGGACTTAAGGATTACATTAATATATGTGTTTATAATGGAATCATAGAATTCACATAGGGGGCACCGATATATCCTCCATCATGGAACCCTAAACCTCATTCCTCCATGACTAAATCATCTTAGGACATTCCTCTACAAGAATCATTAGTCACTCATCATGATAAAAATGCAAGTTTTAAGATAGAAATCACAAGATATTTATTATTACACCACCTTAAAAGGTTTGGAAACTAATGTATTAAGAAAAACCTACATATAAAATTGTAGTCCAAGGAATACATAGTGCAGTGTTATATACATATCCAATAGAGTTACAAGTACCACCACCAGAGTACTACTCATGATAAATATTCACTATGGGAAAATTTTCCACATCCTATCTCATGTAGTAATCTACTATAGTTAATAATAAATGACCCTACACCATAGAGTACTTCTTATGAGAAATATTCACTACAGATAGATTTTTTGGGTCATATCTCATGTAGCAATCCACTTCAATTGAGATTAAATGAACCCTCATCACATGTTTCAGATCCATATAAATATATTACATTGTCATAAACATCATAGTAGAGGTGATCACTGGGTATATGATTACAGAGAGACTATCCTTATTCACAACACACACTTTCAACTACATGACCAATAAAGTTACATTTTGCATAGAATCTCCATGCACAGCTACAAGTAGTACACAACATATAATATCAGATACAAAGCACATTCCTACATAGCATGAGTAGTATGGGAACTTATTCAGTTGGTCGATAGGGTTTAGATAGTGATACAACATAGGATACCACACTATGCATAGTCATACTAGTTTTAGTTCATAAAGCTTCACTTAACAAGGCAATGATGGAGCCAAAAGTCTAGCTAACTTTTGTATTCTTGAGCCACTTTCAAGGAAGTGATATGCACATAGTGTTTTAATACATCTCACCTAATAATAACTAACATTACTAATGCTAAATATCCATTCATAACCAAACCAATTTATCTAAATAAATACCTTACCAATATCCTATTTTTTTTCTAATTTCAAACTAATCCACTTTACCAAATCAATTTTACAAATTACAAAACCAATTTTTTTTTGATTATATATAATTACAATTCAAACCTAAAACAACACTTCTAAACATATCATGAATAATTGAATCATATCCCAAGTACCATTTTACCAAGCATATGTAAATTCAAAATCAATACCAAATCAACTATTTCTAAATCAACCACTTACAATTAAAATACCAATATATTCTAAAATCCATAACACAATATGCATGAATATAAAATCAAACCAACATCCATATATATATATATATATATATATATATATATATAACATAGTTTTCAAAGCATATACATCATATCAAAATATAATCAATCATTAATGGGCATCATGCCCTCACTCTTAGTCTCACTCTCTCCTCTAGTACTAGTCCCATAACCCAGTCTAATATTCAATGGGTCCATGCCTCCTCAATCCTATAAAATGCCTCTTATGATGGCTCTCTCACTCCATTAATTGACCATGATCCTCACATCAGTCTACATACCATCTTTAAATATCCATGTACTAATCCATAATTTGAGAACTCACTGATCCATAATTAGGTGAAGGCATATTATACCTATCTAGCTTCAGCCCTCAACTCATATTCTCTCTCTAGTGGCCCTAACATATACAACCGTAGTTATAACATCCATATCAAATAAATTAGATCATAAATAATATTCCTAACTATCACTCTTTCTATTAAAACCTCCTCTATACCATCATTAGGCACATGTCATGTAAGCTCACAAAGTGTAGACTCAATAATAGTCTCTCTAATACTTATCATCTCTACCACTTAGCCTAATAGGTTCCAAATCTTATGCACACCTCCCATGCCACCTACACATAAATAGACAACACTATGTTAAACATACACTTTCAAAACAAACTAAAATAAAACTCGAACTTGTGCACAACTCAAGTATAATCAAAACTTACCTCCCATCATGTTAATCAGAGTAGGATCCTCATACTGAGGGGTATCCCTTCCATCAATAGGATATAATGGAGCCCATCATATGTCTCACCCACCATGTGGTATATGCCTATATGTAAATAATATCATCTACATCAGGAATATCTATAGTTACATCCCTCACATCCAAAGGTAGTGGTGCTAAGTCAGCCTGTAGTAGGCCTATCATGAGTTCCTTCTCTCAGTCGGTGCTCTTTGTACTCCTCACCCACACCCACACTATTGGGGGCACATCCTATGGAACCCCAAACTATCTAGTCACATGCTCATACTAAAAACTCTCATACACTCTAGGCCAATGGTCATATAACCAACAACTAACCCTCATATATCATAATTTTACTCTATCTTTGGGCCACCTAGAAAATCCTCTATAGGGCCTCAATATGATATCTCAAGTCCACCAGTCTATCTAAAACTTATCTATAGTGATCTATCCTAGGAGATCAGAATAGACCAACATACTCATCCATCCACTCCCCAAATGGATATGGAGGTGCCCATATCTCCCTAAGATAATCCTATCAGCCACACAACTGTTATGTGCTCATAAGCCTAATAATGCAATAAATTAGCCACAGTTCACACCACCACTAAATGCCTCCTAAGTAAACTAGTAAAGGTCCCTGTATAAGTGGGAAAGAATAGTCCTACCCCATGAGAACATAAGTGTCATATACCTATACACTATGTACAATCTTATGCATCATATATGCAATTGACACCCCACTCCCATCCACTATAATAAATGAAGCTAACAACTATTGGCAACCACTTTTGTAGATGTAGAAACACTTGATTGTACAATAATTGACAATAGTACATTGCTATCATTGCGTCTCCTATGTATGCATGAGGGAACACCATAAAAATACAAGGATACATGATCAATAACATCCACACCCATGTCATCTTATAAAGTCACACATGCCATCCACTAACTCAAAAAATGCAAAATATGGTACACATCCTCTAGAGTAATAGTCATCTCTCCAGTATGAAGTCAAAAAGTATATATGTTTGTATTCCACCTTTTATCCAAAAATGGTAATGAAATATCTATCCCACTACATAGTGCCTAGGTCAGACACATGACCCAACCCTACCCTATCCATCACAACCCTCTCATTAGCTGATAAAGGCAATAATATTAGAGTCTCCATCACTCGGCCTCTATAAGAACTCCCTCATCCATACCTCACAATAAAAAACACTAAAAAACAACATATATATTATTCAACCATGCCAAAACAATATCCAAGAAAAATTATAGCAACTAAACTAAGCATTAGCCTAGAAAATCCAACCTCTAGGACAACAATACTAAGTATAGGATAATAGTGACTGGATAAGAGTGTTGTAACCTGGATAGTAGTGATGGATCCTAGACAAAAACATTGGAGGAGGGACAAGATTGTTTGATCTGGAAATTTTTTCTAAAGACTCTTAAAATAGGTTAAAAACATCTAATAAAGGCTTTTAAATAGGCAAAAATAATTCATTTAGATACTTACCATGGTAACCTCCCCACCAGCCTCAATCTAGGCTACTAAATACTCAAATCAAGTCATGATAGATTCTCATATCCTTGACATTTATCCTACTCTAAATTTAAAAATCTCAAACTACTCAATATGCAAATGAATCAGGAATCAATCCAAATTTTCTATATCAAACAAATTTTTCATCTAAAGTAAAATACCATTTTGCTTATAACTTCAACCTTGTAGCTTCTTTTTATAAACCATTTTATTTTATGAAACCATGGAAACAACACCTTTGATATTGAGAAAGACTTGATATCTTGCTACATCATTTTCCTACTATGGCACACACATCTCTATATTTCTCTTATACCTAGATACACAAATTGGTCCCTATCAATCAAAAACTTGTTCTAATTTCAAACAACCTAGTCTAAACAATTAATCAACTTCTCAAATCAATTCAAACTACATACCGAATCTTGTTCCTAGTATTATGACACTAGTCATCATTTTTATCTCAAACTCCTATATTAAAAATTTCATCCCTCTCCTTAAAAAGGGGCAATCATTCCTACTATTCCTATTTCATACACTTACCCAACACACCTATCAACTCTCATAGATGGATACACCATGGTTCTTACACCTCTAGTAATTAGAGGACTAGATTAACCTCATATCGATATAAATATATAGTGATTTAGACTACATGGGTCACTCAACATGGTTTTTACATGTCCAATAGTTAGAACTATGAGATTCAACTTAGATTGGTCAAGATATATAATGATTCAAATTATATGGGTCATTCAACATTACTCAGGACATTTAGAGGGACATACCATTCAGTTTACATATACATAGATTAATAAAATATACAAAGGTTTAGATCATATGGATTCATAGAGAATTTAATATAGATTTAGACTGAGATATCAAATTTGGGGGCATGCACATCACTACATGTCTCACACATACAGCTTTATACAACATGACACAATTACATACCATAGATAACATATCATAGGCATAGCATGCAGATCACATTATTTTGATCTCCAATTTTACACATGGGTTATGGCACAATCATCTCATATCACATATGGTTATACTGATAACCAAACTATACATACACATTACTCACATACCAGATTTGGGGGCATGGTATAGATGTTCATGTTCTTCATCATCTAGGATTATACAAATTAGAGTGGCAAGACATGCCACTTTATTCTTACACATTTATTAGAATTTTATATTACACCCAGATTATACCTAGGTTGGACCATATGATTATCTACAATAGTTATTCCATAGCATTACCTAGACTCTAGGCAATACGAGTTTGTACATGACAAAGGACAAACATTGGTTTTGGACCTTCAAGCACTTCTCAATTCCAGTTCAAATTATTCTAAAAGGGGACATGATATATTTTGATCTTGACATCATAAAAATTCTATACAAACATTTTGGATTACATGAGTTTATGTGGGACAGAGGGAAAACATTAGTTTTGGACCTCTGATTATTTCTTATTTCTATTCAAATTTAGTATAGGGGGCATTCATTTCAGGTATTCCTTCTTTCTATAGGCACTATTAAGATTTAGTATAGGGGCATCCATATTAGGGATTCCTTATTTCTCCTAAGCACTATTTAGTTCTCCATCCACTTCCTTGGCTAGGAAGTTGGACCTTTTTTAATCACACTTATCTCCACATAGGTAATCTTAGGTACACATCTTCTTTCTTTCTTTTACTCTAGTACTTCATTTCATTACATTACTAGATTAAAAGGGGGAAAATGTATACACCCTAAATTGGTCAAGAAACCACACATATCATGTATTTTCATAGTACTTTCATAGGAGAATTTGACTAAAGAATATGAGCTTTTTTCACATTTAGTCATGTCTTTCATTTTAGTCATCTTGGTCTTATTTTAGGCTTGAGTCACTTTTTACCTATTCCAAATCATCTTGAGCTTTTAAAATGATCATTCCACCTTAGATAGGTTAGGTTTTTCATGCTTATTTCATCCCCTTGGTCCCTAAAATTTAGGATATGAGTGCTAAGATTGGACTACAACACTGAAACCTAGGGTGTCCAGTTTCCAATGCTCTTGTCCAAAGTCAAATTGAGCCTTAACGGTCAGTTTCTCTTGTTGGATGAGTTTTACCCCTTTTCTTCACTTCATTCCTAAGTTTTCCAATGTTGACCAATATGCAAATAAATCCCCCAAATTAAAAATAATGAGTCTTTTATATAAATGACTACACAAGGTATTTAATATATAACACTCACTATTTTGGCATATTAGACATAATAAAAATCAATTAATAATATAGCTCAACATTCTGCATCACAAATAGACTTGCATGCTTGAACAAGGAAGGGCTTAGGTGAAAGTCATTCTTGCATCTATCATGTGCATTGATTATGCACGTTCCCTAAGGGAGAACTACATTTGATCTAAGACCCTATCTTGAGGCTTAATGTAGACAGTAATCAGGATAATAGGGGTTCTAGATCATGTGATCATGCTTTCCTTAACCTAGTTTTTTTACCCTTTTGACTTTTGATGTATTCATTATTTTCATGTGCGTATATGGATACAAGTTTTAAATATTGAAATGGACATATAGTAAGCTATATTGACTTCCAACCCTCAAAATTTGGTACATAGGCTCACATAGACCTAATGAATAAAACCTAAAAATATTAGATCCTAAGGACAATAGCACTGGGGAATGAATATAGCACTGGACACTATGGTGTATTTTTTTGGTGCTCCTATCTAAATAGTAAATGAAAACCATAATCATATTCTTGATAGTGTCTTAGTCTTGCACCTCAATTATTAGCCCTTGGATCATTCGTTTCATCTCAATTTTAGATAAGTTTATTATTTTTGTTTTTCCTCTTATATAATTTTAAACATGTCATCTTGCATATTAGGATGTTTGGTTAAAAGTTCTTGAAGTTTTCTTTTATTAGTTTCATCAAAATCAGTATATTTGGCCATTATTAAAGTAGGAAAACAATTTAAAATGTGTTTGAATGTTATGTAATAAGTTGTAATAGGTAAAGTGATATAAAGGAAAAGTACTGAACATAGGAAATACAAATTACTAAAAATAGTGAACTAGAAATTATGCAAAAAGGATATGGAGCTCCCAAACATGTAAGGTGACAACTCAAGAAGCAAAAATGAGCTAGTACATGCAACTAAGGTTTTGAAAATAATATTTTTGCAAAATACTATGAATTTTTGAAATTGAAATTGAATTTCTAAGTTAAGTATGCAAGTAAAAATTCAAAAATTTATGAGAAAGGTTTTGATTTAATGGGACCTAATATATGCAACTAGGGTTTTGAGGAAACTAATGTTTTTGAAATTACTATGAATTTTTAAAATTTGAAGTGATTTTCTTATTTTAATATGCAAATAAAAATTCAAAAAATGATTAGAAAATTACTGGGAGATAATTGATACAACTAGGGTTTGAAATAAAATTATTTTTAAAATTACTATTGAATTTGAGAATTTGAATCAAATTTTTTATTTAGATATGCAAGCAAAAAATCAAGAAATTATTGGATTAATATTTAAAAATTACTGGGAGCTAGTTGATACAACTAGAGTTTGAAATAAAATTATTTTAAAATTTACTACTAAATTTTAAAAATTTGGATCAATTTATACTTAAATATTCAATAAAAAAATTCAAAAATTTATCATAAAAATCAGCTAGGAATTTACCTTAGGGTTTCTAGGGTTTTTATGGGCAATTCAAAGTAAGTCAAATTCACCAAATGATTTATTATTATTGGGGAAATTAGTGTTTACTTCCTAAATAATAAAAGGGTCTGAGTAGGAGAAAATTATTAAATAATATTCCAAATTAAAGCTACTAATTTTTTAAAGTTAATTGCAATTTAACCTTTTGAAAAAATAATAGTGAGAGAGAAAATTAAAATTATCTTATTCTATGTTGATCTAACTAAGACAAGGTTTGGAAATTTGTGTGCAGGCCTAGGACACTATAGCAAATATGATCCTGAACTTCATTTCTTGATTGGATAGGAGCACTAAAATTGGACACCTTGGGCTCTGATGCTATAGTCCTTCCCTGGCATTATTTTCCTGAGGATCTAAGATTTCTAAGTTTTGTTTGCCTGGTTAGTGTGAACTTCTGTACCAAATTTTGGAGCCTCATTGTCAACAAAACTTCATAGAGAAATGATTTTATATTTATGTTTCTTCTATGCACTTGAATAGAAACTTTGAAAATAGGGAAAAGGGGTTAGCGTGTGTAATATGCACTAGATGTGCTTCACACCCTGTGTGTGGGCATGCTTCTTACATGCCAATACTCTGAGGAGGCATCAAGACACACGTAGCTGTGCTTGGTGTAATAGTAAATTAAAATGCAATAAATACAAAAATTGGGTGTTCTTGAGATGACTAGGGGCTGGTGTAAGGACTTGAATTAGCTTGAAAGTGTATAGGTTGGCTATATGCAGACAATAGGGAAGATTACTTGAGTGGTATTGCTTATATTCTTACTTTATTGAGTGATATTTTCCAACCCTTTCCAAATGATCTTTAAATGGGATTTTGTATGGATCTATTGGTCATGGGTTAGATGAAACCAGACTAGGTTGACATAATTAATAAGAGGAATCAGGGAAAAATGGTAATCTGGGCTCAAATTATGATTGGATAGGAACACTGAAAAGGGTACACCCTAGGGTCCAATGCTACATTCTAACTTTGGTTCTATTGTCTTGAGCAGATAGGACTTGAGGGGATGTATTAGTCATGAATATATGGTCTTTTCTTAGTTGGGATCAAGTATATAAGGCTAAAAATGATTAGAAATTAGTGAAAACAAGATTGAGAGGGTTATGAGATCAAGAAAGAGGGACCTATGGGTTGGATGTCATTAGTCATTCTCAAGTTACCATTTTTTACATTTTATATGAGACACACACACACACACACACACACACACACACACACACACACACACACACACACACATGTGTGTGTGTGTGTGTACACACACACACACACACACACACACACACACACACACACACACACACATGAAAATGTCACAGGCCTATGTATAGAATATTTAGATGATGAAATTTGTGTATGTATAAAGGTTAATATTGATTTGAGGGAAACTATTTTATTATTAGTATTTAAAAATGAATAAGATTATTCATATATATCTTGATATATGGAATGGGTTTACAACTATTCAGTTGGAATGTGCCATGGAATATTAACACTGAGTGTGTGTGTGTGTGTGTGTGTGTGTGTGTGTGTGTGTGTGTGTTGTGTGTGTGTGTGTGTGTGTGTGTGTGTAGTTTTAGATTATAATGGAAATTGTTGACTAAGTTATCTAAGTCATTAAGCATATTTGAATTAACTCAAACTATCAATATTGAGTATGGATATTTTAGATGTCTTTAGGTGTTATAAATATTCAGTAATATCCTTGGAAATTATTTAATCTGGTTACATAAATGAATATATTGATAATTGCATCCATCTATGCATGTAAAAATGTAGTCAACTAATATTAAGATGTTAATCTTGAGCCTAATTTTTTCCTCTTGGGATGATATTAAGCTAGTATGGTTTTAGGTCATGATGGGAAATTCTGAGTGTGAATTGTATAAGTGACCACATGTTTATTGATGTGAATGATTGTCCACATGTTGTATGAATTATAATAAGATCTTAAAAAAGTAAAATTTATGAAGAGAAAACTTATGTATATTATATACATATATGTTGTATTATTTATAATGGCTCTTTATTATATGAAATTAATAGGGAATATCTTGTTATAAAACATTTATAGGTTGTCATTTTATGTTTATTAAAATATGAGATTTTTAGGCAATGAGGAAATAAAGGAATAAGTTTATAAAGGACAAAGTTTTCAATAAAATATAAGCTTAGATACATTATTTAATTTTCATGAGTTATTTAGAGACTCATTTGGATTATATTGTTATTTAAGTTGGATATTTTTTTACGTTACTTGAATTATTTTTTTAGAGAAAATAGAGATATGTTGTGAAATAGATATAGTGTTTTAATATTGGATTATTTTTATAGACCTATGTGTATGAATGGTTAGAGAAAATTTATTTTAAAAAATATATGCTTATCACTACTTAGTCTGATTTAATGAAACAATGAGATTGTTGAATTAATATTGCTTGTACCTCACATTACTATTTAGATTGGATGTATGTTGCAATCTATAGTTTTGTACCATGATTAGTTATGAGGAATATTTTCCATGTTTATATGATAATTGGTGATATAAATATGAGGATTACATAATGAAACTCATATATCTACCCTCTCATATCACATGTTTGTATATGATTCATTTGCAGAGAGTTTGTGTTAGTGGAATTGACTTGAATCCTTGTGAGATTTGATTTCTATAATGAAAACCTTGGCTAAAGTAATGTTATAGTTGAGACATTGTCATTATAATGTACTTTCTATTTTACATGTGTATGTTGATGTCATAGTAGATATAGGATTAGATTCTATGGTTTATGTGACTGGTGCATGTATTAGTGATTATACACACACATAGGTTTCAGTTGATTTCTTGATATGCATACTATTCTTATCTTCCCCTCCATGAATGATAGGTCCCCTCTAATGGAGAAGTATTTGGGAGACCGTTAGTCTATGATTTAAGGCAAAGCACTCAAACGATGCTCTCCCTCTATTTGGTTGTTCAACCATTTGGAATCATACTCAAGTTATATTTATGAATCATTTAGCTGCTTGTGAATTTATTTTATACTTATGTATACATTGCATCATATATTTGACTTTGTATTAACATATAACATGAAGTACATTGTCATTTAATGTATATTTAGTATAATAATGGTTGAGATATTTGTAATTAATTTTTAAATACTATAAAAATAATGGTTTTATGCATATTTATAACTTAAATGTGGATTATAATAGTGTATTTTTATAATTAATTTCTTCCATTATTAATTTTGTGAGAAATATTCACCTTGTAATCTGGTATAAACTATTTAAAAACTAAATGAATCATTTTACAAACCAATATGTTAATAATTTGTTGTAATTATTGCTTTATATGCATTTAGTAATCAAATAGTGGTTTTATAGATAGTTTTAATGATTGTATAGGTCTACCATTGGTAAATTTGTTTATAACTCTAGTGTAACCTAGTGGGGTCCTAACAATGATATAGTCATGCACATTTTAAAAATACTTCATTTCCAAAGAATAAATACACTATTATATATTAAAACTTGGATGTGATATAATAAACATAAAGATAGATACACACTGATAGTGATGTATTGATTAGAATAAGTTTTATTATATATAAACCCTATCAATGGTGATTCCAAACCCTTTTTATATCTCTATTTCAAAAATAAATCATCTTACAAATTGATATAAGATGGGTGATTCAATTAATCCCTACCAAGGTTATAGACACTTAGTGGTATTAGATAAATGCTTAGAGTGGAATTAGTGGTATCTCTATCAGGACTATAGATGCCTTGTTGGTATTAGATCAATGCCCAAGCTTCCCTTACTATTTGGTTACAAAATCCAAGGTTAAAACAAAACCTATAGTGTTTATTCAAGTATTTGTTAAAATTATCATAAACAAGGGAAATTAATTAAAAAATCACACACTCAAATAGAATGGAAAGGGTTAGTATATTGCATGAGGAAGTAGGAGTATTTTTGAGAGTCTAGTTTGTTTATTCTTTTCTCGGTAGATCTAAAGTTTTTTTTATGATGCATTATTGAGCTTTTGGGTTCTCAAACACTCGTGATTATTTTCCCCTATAAGTCACCATTTTTTGTGACCTAATGCACAAATCCCATTTTAAAATCCAAATAAGGACCCACAATTGATTAAATATCCTAATCCTAGGTCATGTGAACTAGAAATCTATGACATGGAATTTGAAAAGCATAAAATTAAGTTCATTTTCAAGTTTTTAGTATGTTTAAAATTTATAAGAGAATCAAAGCTATGCATAAGACATATTATATGATTCACTTTTCACATTTAATTTTAATTTAACACATTACTTATGTACATGTTTGATTAAGATTGAATGGCTAATTGGGATGATGAGTTGTGATTTTAGTTAGTTATTTGCCTATGTTATGTCTTGAAAAATTTATTCTATGATTAAGTGTTTACGAAGACATCCTAGAGATCATCTACTATTTCAATGTGTCATCATCCAACTCAATAAAAGGTGATGTCAACATAATTCCTCATATGAATTATCCCAAGCAAGAAAAGTAGTGAGAGTCATCCATGTGTCATCATCTCACTTACTTGGATCTAACATCAACATGTTTATTTGTATGAATTATCCTACAAAAGCTAAATATTAAGATTCAACCACATGCCATCATCCCACTCACCTAGAGGTGACATCAACAAAATTATTCATACAGATTATCTTAGGCAAGCAAAGTAGTGAGAACCATCCATGTGTTATCATCCCATACACCCAAAAGTGACATCAATAAATGTATTCATATAGATTATCCTAGGAAAAATAAGCAGGGAGAGTCATCCACATGTCATCATCCTTCTCACCTAGAGGTGATGTCTATATACACATAATATTTTCAAACTTTTATCAATTACTGACACTCTTTATCTTGTAGGAACTCATTGAGTCTCAATATTTTTGAGTGCATGCCTTAAAGGGTGTACTGGGAAAGGGGAGGGTAGACCATTGGTTCTTTTTAGGATTTTTTCCCCATTTTATATTTTTTATCTACACACTTGTCTCCTAAAAACCAATCCCTAAGTTACACCTCTATATTTTTACCACCTTCAGTACCCCTTTTCCTAACCTAAAACCCCTTTTGACAGTTTACATGACTAGGTTGATAGGGTCAAACTTGTACTATTATTGGTGAAACTCATTTAGGGTCTAGGTCAACTCTTGGCCAATCTAGTCTGTGACCTAGTGAGTTTTTATCAATAAAGATACTAGGTAGATTGGGTTGACCCTTTTGGTCAAAACTTTTGGAAGGGATTAGGGTTAAATTCTCCTATATATATAAGAACATTTCACCATTATTTAGAAAAGAGAATAATAAGTAAGATATATTGTGCATATGTTTATCCACCATTCTACTTGAGGATCAAGCTTAGGGTTTCATACTTTATTTAGAGATACGGATCTTGTCTTATGGAGAAGTATTTTAGATGCATTGATAGGTTGTGTAGAGTAGAGTTGATTTATCTTTGTCATTTTTACATAACAATAAAAACCTATTATAAATCACCTTAGGCAAGAGAAATATTGAGGCTCAATGGGTTCATGTTCAAAGTTAGTATTCCTAACTTTGTTCCTCCTTTGTAAGAGTGTGTGTGTGTGTGTGTGTGTGTGTGTGTGTGAGAGAGAGAGAGAGAGAGAGAGAGAGAGAGAGAGAGAGAGAGAGAGAGAGAGAGAGAGAGAGAGAGAGAGAGAGAGAGAGAGAGAGAGAGAGAGAGAGAGAGAGAGAGAGAGAGAGTAAATTTTTACTTATTCCTATTAGAGGTATAATCACTAAGAGGGAGAGGTTGAATCAGTGATGCAAGATAATCCAATTTAATTATCAACACTTACAAGGAAGATATAGTAAGATCAAGCACATAACGCATGATATATATGGGAAAACCTCTTAGGGAATAAAACCCACTAAACCCTAAAATATATATTATAGTCTTATAAAACAAGATCCAAAATTTATAATAGTACCAAATAATCAAGGAACACCTATCCCTTAGTTTAGTGAGACACTAATCCCTCAAAGAACTACTACCCCTGTCTAGTTGAGCACCCAAAACAACTAGAACTTTAGCAAGATTTATATTACAAGGAGGAAATAAAACCATAATAAAATAATCACCCACTCTTCAAATGATGATGACCACTTTTGTTTTCACTCTTCACCTCCAATCTTTTTCAAGCTGCCTCTAGGACTAACTCACCCAAACCGCCTCTTATAAGTTCATTAGGTGTAATGACCTATGTTTCCTCATAAATAAACCTAATCAAATAATCATGACTAATCCTCTTAACTTTCTATTTATCCTCAAATACCTTTACCTTCTCTTTTAAAGGTTCTCTTTTTTTCTTGAATCCACACTTCTACACAAGCATAATTAGTCCAAATAGACCTTGTACTTATATCATTCTCTTCTTTTAACCCATCTTGGTTGTTGAAGATGATTTAAACATTTGAAAAAAAATTAACATAGGTCCATACACATGTTACATTTTAGAACCACACTCTTCATAGGTTAGTCATTGCCTCATTATCCCCAAACCACCATTAGGTCTTGGTGAGACCTAAAATAATTAGGCCTTCATACTCACACATTACATGTGAGAATATTTGGAACACCTTAATCATTTAAAAATGATTTAAACACATAAAAATTATCCCAGTATACCCTTTCTCACTCTCATATTGGTCCATGCCACCTAGAATATCAACTCAACACTTGAATATACCAATTAGGTCTCCTTTCTCTTTAGGCCTTCATACACAAAAAACACAGTCTCAAACTTATGAAGAAACTAATAAAATATTACACATAGACATATGATTATATAACATGTGTGAAACCTTTGGGAAAATTTTAATGCCTTCATGTGATTTATATACTTCAACACATTCTCTAAGAACTCAAAACAACTCTCTCAAAATGACCACTCAAATTGGTCATATGCAGTCAAGATATTTTGACTCTCCATATCTAATGAATGGAAAAATATGACAAAAAATTACTTATAATAATCCTTAGAGACTTATATAACATCTCCATACTAATTTTATTCCTTAACTCTACTCAAAACACCTTCAACTTACCTCTGCAAGATGGTCACTCAAACTATCAGTGTATTCAATAAATAAAATCAACTTATAAGTCTTTGTTCACATTGAATATGGATTGGTAAAACATTTAAAATATGAATATATATTATTCATGGAGTCTAAAATATCATCCCATAATTATTTAATCTTGAAACATCAAAATACTATCAAGAACAACTCAATTATCCTTCTTAGGTTATTTGCAGAACATGGTCAAATACATAGTCAAATTTTTATTTTAATATATTTGAATGTACATACATTAAAACATTATAAATAGATTCTATAGATGAAATTTGAAGTCCTCTTCAATGTTTCTTTTTAAACCATTAATAAAATTTTCCTATATCAAAAGATATTAGCAAAATATTCAACACTGGTTTTTATTTTGTTAATTTTAAATACCAATGGTCAATGATAAATGCAAATATTATAAACACATGTATTCATATAATTCTCCCTAAAATATAGATAAACTTCACTCCATTGATATCTTTGTGAGATTCCTATCTTTAAATCTTTAATGATCACTATTGATCTTAGATCCTTGCTTCTGAGATTAAGCTACTTGGTAACCCCATGTGCCTTCTGTACATTTGACTATTTGACTTGAATCACACCATTGATCTCCATCTTCATGAAAAATCACAATCCATTCATCTTCTACTCCAAATCTATGATTATGACACATTTCACTAGCACATACAATCTCATGAACCATTGGTATTTTGACTTAATACACACTGTTGATCTCTATCTGCACGATCATGCACTCACCATTAGATCTTCATCTATTAGATTAGATGATTGCTATTAAATATTTTTAATGATCACCATTAGATATTTATTAAATAATTTACCCCTGAATTTAATGCATTTAAACTTGATGGTCTCTGGCCCATCACAGTCTACAAGAGAAACTTTGAAGATTTATAACTTAATCTAGAAAACACTTCAAGAGTCCAAATATTTATTGTACCTTCTTGGAACTATAGAAAACATCTCCATGAAAACATTTGACCACTATTTACTTTTTGATTACCTTCAATAAATATACAAAAAAAATTATTCATTCATATCTGCATGATGTGTAATGATGGTTTGTCTTTTCTTAAGCTAAAAAATGCATGTTTCTCTTTCCAGATGATCAAATGACACACTAGAACTTCACCAAGACATATATGGATGCCTCAAAACTTATTATTTGTCTTTAAAAACCTAAAAATATGTTATATACTCTCTAAGATATCAAAGACAACTTATTTTTCATCCATTCACTAATATCTCATTCTTTCTTTGATATCAGTGACAACCTAATATCAATGACCATGCTCAATAATCTCCCCCTTTGTCATTAATGACAAAACACCCTCAGAATTAATTCTAACTCATTTGAACTTCTTCATTCTAATATTTCTCCCCCTTTGACATTAATGATAAAGGTTCTCTTCCTCAACATGCCAACAATCATTCCTTAACATCGTGTATGAATTCAAATATTATTTAAGATGCTTAAAATACTTATATAATTTTAGGCATATGAATCAATTACCTCCCCTTTGACATGCACCAATATTAACTTGGACTTCTCTGATTCTTGGACCTAACAAACTACTCACAGAGCTTAAAAATCTCCCCATAACATCAAGCTCCATCTTATGTCATCTATTCTTTGACATACACCAATATAAACATGGGATTTTCTAATCCTTGGACCTGCCTACCTACAAAAATCACAAGCTCTCTTTTTTCATGCAAGAATATTCAATACCTTGTCAAAACACATGACTTGGTTTGATTAAGTCATCATATCAATATTTTGAATTCACAACTATAGCAAACATATTCACACTTCTATCATGACTGAAGCATCTTCACATATACTCCCCCTCACATCATGCACATCTTCTTTCTATGTAATAGAAGATTTTGACAACTCATCATCCTTAATTAGACACCTAGAGATCTTCATTTCTTAGCTAAAAATCTTGCACACATAACTTCATTATTCACCACTTTGATCAACTCGACCATCCTTTAAAGATTTGACTAAAACTTTGACTTTAGGATCACTATCCCTGAATATATCTTTTGAATCGTTCCAACATAACACTTTGAAGCAAATTCATAAAGCTCATTGCTCTCCCTTAGCCAAGCACATTTAAAAAAAAAATCTTGTCTTGCAACATAAGCCAAAGCTCAAATAACATCCACCATGCTTTTATTTACTGTCAAGTATCTTTTTGAAGCCTAGATAGAGACACCCTAACCCAAAATGTCTTAGAATAATGTGAAACTAGGATTTTCCCACAACTCCTCATATTCAATCTCTTCCTTGGTCATCTGATAATAATATTTCTTCTTCTTATTTTTAGGCTTAAGAAAAGAAACTTACTCATACACTACAATATTTTCCTTTTATTTTGAGAAATAATTGACAATTCATGGGGACAACTAATATTCATGACATACCTTATCGCTAGACATTGACAACTGATGTTCTTCACATGAAACTTGTTCAACAATAATAGGATGTTTACTTGTATCCATAAACACCTTAGAACTAGCCTCAAAAAACACCTTTGTCTTTTTTTTGAGCTCAACTTGAACTTACTTTTGATTATGATTTTCTATTTGGACAAATAACACATTCTCTTAGCATTCTTGAACCTTCTTCATATATGATTCATCTTTTGCTTTAGCAGGTAGTCCACCTTGATCTTTTAATTCAAATGATTGAGTTTTATTGGTCTTCACTTCCTTAGGTTTCCATATCAAGGATTAAATTTTATTGAGCACACTAGAATGTACATGCACCTTCTTATGGATTGAGAGCTTTTTCATACAATATCTTGTAATATGACCAAATTAATGACAACTAAAACAAATAACATCTTGTCTCTTAGGTTCATTATGCTCAAGCTTGACTGTCTTAGGTCTCCATACTTGGGTTGGTATTTTCTCATGCATTCTAGGGTAGAATTTAGCAATATGTCCCATGTCATGATAGTTATAGTAGACTACATTATCCATACCTCTATCTGACCAACTACTCTTCCTTATATAGTTTCTTACCTTATGATGAAATCTATGACAAGCATAATAATGACCATTAAAATATGTTTCATACCTCATGAAACTTGGTTACTTGATGAATTTTTTTTGTTGATTTGGTGCTTGCAATCTTCTTGTATTTAGTTGACCTCTCTTTCTCTTTCTTAATATTATTTACCTTGACAACAAATTTCTCATTCTCATCCTTTAATGAATCTAGTTTGGTATTCAATTGAATACTCTCATAGTCTTTAGTGTTAGGGTGTGGAGCTAAAAGCTACACCTTAAGGCAAACAGATAGGAGGGTTTCTAGCGCAATCAGTCGCCGGCGTCGGCAGGCCACACCGACGTCGGTCAGGGGACGCAGAAGGGAAACCGGCGACGGCAGTATATCGGCCGACGTCGGTCACCTCCAGAAGGGCAGGGACCAACGTCGGTCACCTGTAGCGGTCTGAACTGCTGTTTACGAACAGTCAGTTAAGTGAACGCAAAGTTTGCATGGTAAAGGCTTGTTCGAAGCCTTGAGCCGCAAGTCTAGTCAGTGTATGCATGAGATCTATATAATAGACTCATGGGCTGTATTGTTAAGTGGAGAATTTGGAGAAGAGCTATGTGAAGCTTGGAGAGTTCTTCCCATGGTGGAATCAAGTAGGATTCCCCATGTGTGTTTAAGTAAGATCAGGTTTGACTTGCAGGGGTGTATGGATGCGAGGTTCAGAAAGGAGATCAGCGCGGGGACGTTAGATCCAAGGTGACAGCAATACATCAGCAAGGTCATGGAGAGATCTACTTGGAGTACGGTTGTGTACTCGATTGTACAGATGTGCAATGAGGTGAACAACAGCTTGTGTTAGCTGTGTGTTGTGACCTATGAGAGAAGATTACTCTGGAGGGAAGTTTACTGTAAGCCCACAGGATGTGGAAGAAAGAGTGCCACCTCTTTGTTGTAGATTCCTTTGTAATGAGTTGAATATAATTGTATATTGCCTCTCATATTCTGTGTGTCTTCTCATTGATAGTTATTTGTTCTTCTGGATTCTGCATGTTTAGTTGCTTATACATTGGTAATCATGTGTGCTCTTAATTCTGACAAGTTGTGTCAGAGCTTTGGGGAGTTTAGTTCCTATCAATTGGTATCAGAGCGAGGTTGGACGTTCTCAGAGCGAGCTTGACTAACAGATGTTCCAAATCTGTTAAGTGTTTGTTGATTACAGGTTACTCACAGGGGTTGCTGTTTGAGTGGGAGTATAGCAAGGCAGAAGATGGTACGATGAGAATGAAGGAAATCAGGCACAGAATTAACACCACATGGAGTGTGGTGGGTTGTCTTCGAGTGGGAGCTTGGAGAGGAATACAAGCCAAGATACAGATTGGACAGAGTACTGGTTTTGGGTACAGGTGCAGCTCTTTATCTCCAAGTGGGAGATTGTTAGGGTGTGGAGCTAAAAGCTACACCTTAAGGCAAATAGATAGGAGGGTTTCTAGCGCAATCAGTCGCCGGCGTCGGCAGGCCACACCGACGTCGGTCAGGGGACGCAGAAGGGAAACCGGCGACGGCAGTATATCGGCCGACGTCGGTCACCTCCAGAAGGGCAGGGACCGACGTCGGTCACCTGTAGCGGTCTGAACTGCTGTTTACGAACAGTCAGTTAAGTGAACGCAAAGTTTGCATGGTAAAGGCTTGTTCGAAGCCTTGAGCCGCAAGTCTAGTCAGTGTATGCATGAGATCTATATAATAGACTCATGGGCTGTATTGTTAAGTGGAGAATTTGGAGAAGAGCTATGTGAAGCTTGGAGAGTTCTTCCCATGGTGGAATCAAGTAGGATTCCCCATGTGTGTTTAAGTAAGATCAGGTTTGACTTGCAGGGGTGTATGGATGTGAGGTTCAGAAAGGAGATCAGCGCGGGGACGTTAGATCCAAGGTGACAGCAATACATCAGCAAGGTCATGGAGAGATCTACTTGGAGTACGGTTGTGTACTCGATTGTACAGATGTGCAATGAGGTGAACAACAGCTTGTGTTAGCTGTGTGTTGTGACCTATGAGAGAAGATTACTCTGGAGGGAAGTTTACTGTAAGCCCACAGGATGTGGAAGAAAGAGTGCCACCTCTTTGTTGTAGATTCCTTTGTAATGAGTTGAATATAATTGTATATTGCCTCTCATATTCTGTGTGTCTTCTCATTGATAGTTATTTGTTCTTCTGGATTCCGCATGTTTAGTTGCTTATACATTGGTAATCATGTGTGCTCTTAATTCTGACAAGTTGTGTCAGAGCTTTGGGGAGTTTAGTTCCTATCAATTGGTATCAGAGCGAGGTTGGACGTTCTCAGAGCGAGCTTGACTAACAGATGTTCCAAATCTGTTAAGTGTTTGTTGATTACAGGTTACTCACAGGGGTTGCTGTTTGAGTGGGAGTATAGCAAGGCAGAAGATGGTACGATGAGAATGAAGGAAATCAGGCACAGAATTAACACCACATGGAGTGTGGTGGGTTGTCTTCGAGTGGGAGCTTGGAGAGGAATACAAGCCAGGATACAGATTGGACAGAGTACTGGTTTTGGGTACAGGTGCAGCTCTTTATCTCCAAGTGGGAGATTGTTAGGGTGTGGAGCTAAAAGCTACACCTTAAGGCAAATAGATAGGAGGGTTTCTAGCGCAATCAGTCGCCGGCGTCGGCAGGCCACACCGACGTCGGTCAGGGGACGCAGAAGGGAAACCGGCGACGGCAGTATATCGGCCGACGTCGGTCACCTCCAGAAGGGCAGGGACCGACGTCGGTCACCTGTAGCGGTCTGAACTACTGTTTACGAACAGTCAGTTAAGTGAACGCAAAGTTTGCATGGTAAAGGCTTGTTCGAAGCCTTGAGCCGCAAGTCTAGTCAGTGTATGCATGAGATCTATATAATAGACTCATGGGCTGTATTGTTAAGTGGAGAATTTGGAGAAGAGCTATGTGAAGCTTGGAGAGTTCTTCCCATGGTGGAATCAAGTAGGATTCCCCATGTGTGTTTAAGTAAGATCAGGTTTGACTTGCAGGGGTGTATGGATGCGAGGTTCAGAAAGGAGATCAGCGCGGGGACGTTAGATCCAAGGTGACAGCAATACATCAGCAAGGTCATGGAGAGATCTACTTGGAGTACGGTTGTGTACTCGATTGTACAGATGTGCAATGAGGTGAACAACAGCTTGTGTTAGCTGTGTGTTGTGACCTATGAGAGAAGATTACTCTGGAGGGAAGTTTACTGTAAGCCCACAGGATGTGGAAGAAAGAGTGCCACCTCTTTGTTGTAGATTCCTTTGTAATGAGTTGAATATAATTGTATATTGCCTCTCATATTCTGTGTGTCTTCTCATTGATAGTTATTTGTTCTTCTGGATTCCGCATGTTTAGTTGCTTATACATTGGTAATCATGTGTGCTCTTAATTCTGACAAGTTGTGTCAGAGCTTTGGGGAGTTTAGTTCCTATCATTTAGCTCTCATACTTGAACTTGGAGACTCTAACTGAATTCTAAGATCTTGGATGGTCTCTTTATCCCTCTTAAATTCTTTGGCAATTTAATCCTTCAATATAAATGATTTCTCTTTAATAATATTTATAGAATCAAGATTGAATTTCAACTCATCATGCTCACCTTGCTTTGAACTCAACTTGGCATTTGTCTCTTCTAACTAAGTTTTGAGATATTTGCATTCTTCCTCTTTTGAACTTAGAGTTATCTATATAACCCTTAATTGATCCTCAAGAATGATGATCTTCTCTTTATCATATTTTGATCTTGAGCTTGGTTTTAAGGATTCTATCTCCTTATTGAGATTGATGCACTCATCTTTAATAGCCTTAAAGTTTGAGGCCATGATCTTATTATGAGCTTATTCTTGATCATATTCACTTATCTTACCTTTGTACTTCTCAATATATTCATTTTAATGATTGTAATTTTATTCACTTGATTTTATACATGCATAAGTAACCTTTAATTGAGACTTCAACTCTTTATTCTATTTATTTAATTTCTTATCCATATTGTACCTTGGATCACCTTCAAGTGGTTTATCTTGTAAAGAATATCCTACTTTGATACCAAATTTTAGAGGTAAAATTACTAATAGGGGTTGAATTAGTGATGGAATATAATCTAATTTAATTCCCAATACTTAAACATTTAACACATACAATCATGATGCATACAAATTAATCTATTACAATGAACAAGGAAGATATAACAAGATCAAGCACATAACACATGATATATGTGGGAAACCCTCTTGGGGAATAAAACCCATTAAACCTTTCAAGATAGAATAAAATCCTATACAATAAAATCCAACATTTATATCAGCACCAAATGATTAAGGAAAACCCATCCCTTAGCTTAGTGAGACACCAATCCCATAAGGAGCTACTGCCCCTATTTAGCTGAGCACCCATAATGACTAGACCTTTAGGAAGCTTTATCTTACAAGGAGGAACCAACCCCCTAATAAAATAATTACCCACTCAAATAAATTTAACATATTATCTTAAACATTTATTGCTTCTCTTCAATAAATGATGACCACCTTTGTTTTCACTCTTCACCTCTAATCTCTCTCAAGCTACCTTTAGGACTAACTCGCTCAAACTGTCTCTTCTAGGCTCATTAGGTCTAATGACCTATGTGTTCTCCTCATCAAATTTATTAGATAAACATGATTTATCATATTAACTCTCCATTTATCCTCAATTATTTTTACCTTCTCTTTTAAAGTTTCCCTTCTTTTCTTGAATCCACACTTCCACACAAACATAATTAGTCCAAATAGACCTTATACTTATATCACTCTCTTCCTTTAACCCATATTGGTTAGAAAATATGATTTAAATATTTTAACCACACTTAAAATAGGTACATACACACATTACATGTGATAACCACACTCTTCAGAGGTCAATCATTACCTCATTAGCCCCAAACCACCATTAGGTCTTGGTGAGACCTAAAATAATTAGGCCTTCATACTCACATGTTACATGTGAGACTATTTGGACCACCTACATCATTTTCCAATGATTTTAACACATAAAAAATATATCTAAGATACCCTATATCACTCTCATATGGGTCCATACCACCTAGAACACCAACTCAACACTTGAATCTACCAATTAGGTCTCCTTGCTCTTTAGGCCTTCATACACACAAAAATATAGTCTCAAAATTCTGAAATAACTACTCAAATATTTCACATATACATCTGATTATATCACATGGTTTAAACCTTCAAGACCTCTAAAATTAGATACTTCAACATTGGCTCTAAGCACTTAAAACAACTCTCTCAAAATGACCATTTAGACTGGTCATATACAATCAAGATAATTTGAATCTCGATATTTTATCAAGGGAAAACTATGAAAACCATTTCCTTATAATAATACTTAGATACTTATATAACATAACCATACTCATTTTCTTCCTTAACTCTACTCAGAACACCTTCAACATACCTCTACAAGATGGTCACTCAAACTATCAGTGCATTAAATAAATACAATCAAATTCTAAGTCTTTGTTCACATTGAATATGGATTATTAAAACCTCCAAAATTCATATATATATTCTTCATGGATTATAAAATACTCTTCAAAGGTTATTTCATCTTGAAACATCAAAACACTATTAATAAAAACTCAATTATCCTTCTCAGGTTATTTGCAGAACATGGTCAAACACACAGTCAACTTTAGAGCTTAAAATATTTGATTTTAGAGACATTAAATCCTTATAACTAGATTCTATAGATGTGTATTGAAGTCATCTTTAAATTTTATTTTTACACCATCAATAAATTCATCCTATATCAAAAGATATTATCAAAATACTCATCACTAGTTTCTCCTTTATTAATTTTAAATACCAATGGTCACTGATAAATGGAAATATTACAGACACATGTCTTCATCTCGTGCTCCATAAAATATAGATCAATTGAGATATATTTATCTCCTTGAGATCTTTATATATTTAAATCTTTAATTCTCACCATTGATCTTAGATCCTTACTTCTAAGATCAAGCCACTTGACAACCTTGTGTGCTTTCTATGCATTTGACTATCTAACTCAAACTACACCATCAATTTCCATCTGCATGAACATCTATGAGTTTTTGATCTTCTATTCAAACTCCATGATTACGACACGTGTCACTATCACATGAAATATTAAGAACCATTGACATTTTGACTTAATATGGGTCATTGATCTCTATCTGCATGATCACGTTCCCATTAGATCTTTTGAATGCTCACCATTAGATATATCTTGAATAATTGACCCCAAACTTCAATGTAATTAAACTTGATGATCTTTGTCCCATCACAATTTATAAGAGAAACTTTGAAGGTTTATAACTTGAGCTATAAAATATTTCAAAAGTCTAAATCTTCAAGGTACCTTCTTGGCACTATAGACAACATCTTCAAGAAAAATTTTGACCATTATTGACTTTTTGAGTACCTTCACTAAATACACAAACTTGATGGTTCATTCATATCTTCATGATGTGTAGTGATGGTTTGAATTCTCTTAAGCTAGAAGATGCATGTTTTTCTTTCCAAATGATCAAATGACATACTAGAACTTCACCAAAACATCTATGAATGCCTCATAACTTCTTCTTTGTCCTTATAGACCTACACATATGCCATATACTATCCAAGCTATCAAACATAACTTCTTTATCATTCATGAACTAGTATCTCATACTTTCTTTGATATCAATGACAACCTAACATCAATGACCATGCTAAAAACTTCCATGAATTAGATTTATGTATACATTAACATGAGGATATGTATTCTATGCATGTTTACTTTTGTTGTTTATTAATCCCACTTTGTGCTACATGCTTTGGTGAGCACTAGATTAGATTTATTTTTTTTACTTGTTATTAGTATAGTGAATATAAAAACATGGAACCTAGTTAGGGTTATGTCATAGTTTTTCTTGATTAAAGGCTTTAAAACCCTCCCTAGTTATATTATTTGTGATAAGATATCTCCTCATTAGGTGTAGTGGATATACATATTGGTCATGTTCTCAATTATCGAATGTATTCCCAATCAGAAGTGTAAGTAGGATCTATCTTCTCTAAGCTAGGATTTTTTATAGATCTAATGCATTTCTATTTGCATACATTTTGGTGAATCCAATGTGAATCTAACCCTTGTAGGTTTTCTTTCACATTTTTCATTTTATATCATTTTATTTATTATTTTTATATATTTAAGCTAGGTCAATAGGACCAGTATAATTTCTAACTTATGTGCACAGGTTTAACACACAATCACATAAAAAATGGCTATATTCTTTCTAATCAAGTATTCATTAGATACAGGTTATTAGATCGAAAAGGTCAACACAGTATTATAGATAGCTTCCAAAAAATATACAAGGTCAACCATACCAGTATAGTCAACTTATTAGGTTACAATAAATAGGGAATTGTAGAACTAGGTTGACCCAATTGACATAGTTGGCATAATTTAAAAGAAACATTCAAGGCACTTCAACAAAAAATTCACAATCCTCAACATCTTCCAACCCACCAAGATTCCTTTTTATCTCTCTCTTTCATTTCAATTCTTCCTTACAGTTCTATTTTTAAAAGTCTGTAGTCTTTCAAACTGCCATCATACAATAAACTAGGTCGACCTAGTTGACTCTAGTTCTATATTATATCTTGTATCTAAAAGCCTAGGTCGATCTAGTTGACTTATTTCTTAAAGACCCTTGCTTTTGTAGTACAATAGCAACATTGTCAACTCTATCCTATAATGTCTACATACACTATCTTAAACCAACTCTGTAATATGTTTCAAATTGGGAATTAACAATTATATGCTAATAATTAATTTAGACTTTCACTTTCAGTTGTTTGCATGCTTAGAATATATCACATAGTTTAATTAGGTAGTTTTTTAATATACCATTTAGTTGCACTATTTTTGTCTTTCTTTCACACACTACCAAATTACATAATTTCAAAATGAATTTAAACATTTGTCTACCCAAGGCCTACCTACTTGGATTACATCATCAAGGGGGAAACCAACTTGGTTTTATGGCTAAGTATAAACACATGGTTAATGGTATAAATTGGAAAAACACCTGACACCCTTATCACTATAGGATTGCAAAGTGAGGGGGTAGGCCCCAATAACAAGCCAATAACATTGACAATATAGATCCCTTTTAGTTTAAACATCTTGAAACCATCCAAATATTTATTTCTAGTTCCCTAATTTTAGCCAACTTCCTTATCACACTTAAAATAATACTTTATAATAATAAAAACAACAACAATAATAATAACCACTTAGTTAGCATTTAATATTCAAGTTGACTACTTTCTCTTTGCTCATTGTATGTTTTATTGCAAAAACTTGCATTGCCCCGTGTTAGTGCAAGGTTTTATGTTTTTTTCCTCAAGTGGATCATTATCATTGACATAATTAATTTTTTGTGCTTCCATTTCTTTATTTCAAACTACATTTCAATTTTTTTTCCTATTTTTAGTACACTATCAGTCTATTCAACACAGTCTCTTACATATTGTTTGTTTCCCCTACCTACAGTATTGTGTCAACCTAGTCGACCCAGTATTCATTTTTGCCTCTCAAAATATGGTACTAAGTCAGCCTTATTGACTTTTTATCCTTAACAGGCTATTTTTTTATCCCATTTTATAGTAATAGGTCAACCTTGTCAATTGTGTATCCTTTTTTAATCCAATTTTAGACCCTATTTCTAATACTAGGTCGACCTAGTTGACTATGTACTCTTATTTTTCCCTTCCTCTTTACTTTATTTTGCATAAAATTTTCCTTACCTAATCTCTCTCTTTCATCATGAACTTACTATTTGAAGATAACACTAAGTTGAATTCAATGGATATGATGTGTCTTACCAACCCTAATAGGTGCTCCCATAATCAACTTGTGAATCCTATCCTGGATGAAAGTAATTTTAATATATCCACTCACAAAAAAAACTATGGGACCCCTCTTCAATCTTCTTCACTTCAAAATCCACTCTTCTCTCTTGAATATCAACCCAAATTAGAGTATACCCAAAAATGCTCTTCTTCATCTCTAAGTTTCTTCATAATTGAGGAAAGAATCCTTCAACTATTTACAAAATCATGATAAGTGGTCAAGCTAAAGAGTTTCATTCACCTTCTCCCACATTCTCACATGGATTTTGGGACACTATATTATTTACTTCTTAGCCTCTTCCCTCTATTTTGACCCCTTATTATACCATGAATTCTTCTTCCTTGACTTCCTCTACCTCCATGCCTTGTATCTCTACTAACATGGTGGGTTTTAAATCTTGTGGGCCTCTTCCAAAACCCACTCTTCTCAATTAATCCACTAGTGCATAATTTTATACCCATGGTAATCATGCCTCTAGTGATACTTCTTCTCATCCCTCTACTAGTCCATCTTTTATTACACAAGCAAATTATGCCACTAGTGCCTCCTTTACTAACAATTCTTCTCAAGGTCCTACTAACACTCATAGTGGTACCCATAACAATTCTAATTATTCAAACAAAAATTCCACTCAAACCCATCAATTCCTATTAAAAAATCTTAATCAAATGAATGTTTTTCAAGCTAATAATGCAAATCAAATGATGCAAATGCAAAATCACCTTATCCATCTTCAAACCCACCCTCAAAAACTTCCATGGGGTATACAAAACCAAAATATGCCCCCACCTCCTCGTAGGGATTCCCAAGGTAATATTATTCCTCAATCTCCTCTTATTAATAAGACAATCAAGCATCTTCAAAATCAGCCTCCTACACTCAAATTACTAATATTGATATAAGAGGTATCACCCCTACCATTTCTTAAAATGGATAAATTGAACATACTCTCCATTTGAAATCATTTGGAAATCTATATAAAGACTAAGTAAAATTAAATACCTTTACCACTACCAATCTCTTAGAAAAAAATCTCATAGGTGATGCTTTAGATTGGAACAACCAACTTAAATCTCATTCTATTACTAGTTTGGAATATTTAATTAATGCTCTAGTCTAAGAGTTCCAAACTAGAGATCTTCTTGATAATACCTTGGCCCATTTTATAAATTGTAAGTAACTTGAAACCAAAACTTCCCAATCTTTCATTAAATGATGGAAGACCTTGTCTAAAAAATATGAACATAATATGGTAGATGACAACCTTTTCCATCTATTTACTAATGTTCTTTTTCCCAAATTATAATATTGGGTTTAAAATCTCTCTCCACATACTTTGGAGGAGGCTATTGACCAATCTAAGCATCAATATTTTCTTATGCATCAATTTGAGCAATCACAACCTTCTACGGGTACTCACATGTATTTAATAATAATAAATATCATGCTACCAATGATGGTGTCATAAACTCTTATGATACCATTCACACTATTCAATTTGTTGTTCCCAACCAAACTTTGGAACAAGTTTTCCCTCGTAACCACATCACCAATCCTCATTTATCTTCAACAAATAACATTAATATTCACAAACCTTTATCCCTAGCATAATTACTAAAACATCTACCAAGACCTCTCTCACAAGAACTTGATCCAACTCATCCCATAAAATCATGGTATGATCCTAATATATCATTATCATGACTTTGGAAATATATTTCCTTCTTGGTCCCAATTTTGACCATAATTATATCATTCATCAATGCCAACAAGACTATGACACTGCTTTCAGATCCCATGAAATATAAACTAAATCTCAAGCTTTGAATCAAGGTAATGCTCATTTGGCCATATATAAAGATACTCTTCCAAATCACCAAGATAACCAAGACAAGCTTACCCCTTATACCAATAATTTTGATAGTCTTATTGACCCAAATTCTGAAGATAATGTGGTTAATATGACTAACATGTGAAGGATGGTCACTTTCATTGATCCTCAACCCATCTTCACACCTCCATTATCTTGTATATTTTGTGTTATCTAAGATTATTCTACAACTCACTTAAATTAGTTGGGGTAAGATGACTTATATCTTTTAATGAGCCAATTCCAACACCTCCCTTAGATAACACTTCTCATACTATTTCTATCATCCCTCCAACTTCTTTATCTATCTCCAATGATACTCAAGCTTCTATTAAAACTTATAATAATTCCCAAACCCAATCTACATCAACTGCTCCATCTTCTCAACATAATCTATAAAATTTTCCTCTTATTACACCTTCTCCCTCTTATTAACATAAATTAGTATGTACTTTACCTCCTTCTTCTGAAGACCTCCTTCAACACTATGAACCTCTTTCCAACAATATCCTTATGGGTTATGATGAGTGGGATCCTATCATGGAGCTCACTAATCTCACATCCCAAGTCCCATTTCTCAAACTTATGTAGACCTCTCCATGACACCATAACTATCTTATGCATCTTTTGTTCAAAATGAACATCCCTCATCCTACCCTAATATGACATGAAGCCACCTTATCTAGATTAGAAGATATCATTTTTCAATAGTGTGAAGAGATGTCCATACATGTTGATGAAATAATGGACACTTCTCTTTCCCTCAAATTCCCCATTGCTTTTATTATTCCTAATGAGATTCTATTTTGTGTGGATGATCTTCCTCTACTTATTAATGTTCAAATTGGTGATATCCAAGTCAAACATGTCTTGATGTATAAGGGTTTTGACACTTGTGTTGCTTCTCCTGATTTTATCATAACATTAGATATTCTAAATGCAATCTTAAGTCCACACGTATCACATATCAAGGTTATGATCAAAGGAAAATACATCCTTTAGGTTGTGTGTGGCTCCCTATTACCATCCCACCTATCACCATTCATGTGAAGGTGATGATCTTCAATTTTCCTCTATCTTATAAAATTTTTCTTGGTAGGCCATGGACTCATTGTATGAGATTATTTACCTCTTCCACTTGATAATGCATCAAATTTACTCATAATGGATCCATCTATAGGATTTACGGTGACACTAACCCTTGGAATTTTAAACAATTCTAAGACCATGGTGTATTCAATATTCCTACCCTTGAACCATTTCTAAATGTTCTATTTCATGAATTTTAATTATTTAACTTCCCTGTTAGTTCCACTTAAGGTTACAATGGTCATCCCAAACTCATTGGGAATATACCCCTAACCTTCTAGATTTTGATGATGATGAGCTTGATGAGATCAATCTTAAAATTAAAACTTTTGATCTCTCACCTCATCTCATCTCTCAAATTCCTACTTCTTTGTAATATCATTCCCATTAATCAAATTGTGATGACATCCCCATTGTCTTAACTAAGACTCAACATTCCATTCATCACACCACATCAGATGACAAGGTCATCCCTACCTACACCACTGATCTTCATACTCCCAATTTATGATGATTTTTATACCTTAGATGATCTATTTTTAGGAGGTCTAGTTTAGGCTCGAGATGATGAGATTATTCATTATCATTCCTCTTTGCTTTAGTCTTTTAGTAAATATTATTGTATTTCATCCTACATTTTCCTAATTTTAGCATTTTTCCTCTTTATCATAGGGTAGAGATGGTGTAAACACCTCCAGATTATGAAGAACCTTATAGGAGTATGATTATGGATCAATCTATGACTAGCCCCTATCATTTTTGTATATACCATGTTCCCTCTAGTTTATTTATCCTTAAAATGCATATGAATATTATTCAACCTTATATGGACCCCTACCCTCCCTCAATAGAGCTTAATTCAAATACCATTCCCACTCCCTATATAGATGAGTCTCTTCTTATTTTCAATCCTATTGCTCCCTCACTCAAGACTTGTCCAATATATCCACTATCCCCACCTTCTCTTTGTGATGGTTTACTCCTTTTACCATAGTTGGCTCCTTCACCTACCAAATGAGTTGATCAACCTTATTGTGACATTCTTAAAGTTGTTGGTCACTAGACTAGATATTGTTCACTATACCAAGCTCCTTTAGTTTCTGTTACACTTCCCCTTATGAGTACACCTACCAATACTACTCATAGGCATATATGTTACTTCCATGACACATATAACCATTCATCCACATATTATCGTAAGTTATGATAATATATCAACACCTTACATCCCACCACTCCTCAATATTTAGATAAAGATTACCTCCCCCAAAACTATTACCTGAGTATCTTCCTAAGTATAGAGAGGTATATTATCTCTAGCACTAATATGACACACATCATACTAATCATTGATGCATCTTTTAGTAACATCTTAAATATCACCTTATAATCATTCCTACACCTTCTACCATTTCTTCCATAGGATGTTGTCACAAGAAGGATCGCCCTTCTTCCTCCATGGTTCAAATTCATATGGTTTCATCTCTACCTATGGTCCCTTCTCCACCTACTATTCCTACACCCATGAATCCCTCACTTATGGATCCTTTTACACCCATGAGTCCCTCACTCGTGGTATCTTCCCCACCAGTGACCCATTCATCCCCCATATAAACCACTCACATGTATTCTCTTAAGCATCCCTTGCATGATAGTTCTCATCAACATGATCCTTCAAACATTCTTACATTTTCCATTAAGGATATTCAACGTGAAGTATTTTCTCAACTTTCATTGAAGGTTGATGAGATATTAGATGTAGTTCACATTTAACTCTATAAAAACTTATCAGATGTTATGGATAATGTTTGTGGAAAAATATATAAATACTTATGAACACATGAATGGTGTTCTTAAATTTTATTTTGAATTGGATGTGTGATCCAAATTTACATTTATCTATTTTATATCATTTGACATTATGTCAAATTATTATCTACTTTACATAGTGTCTTTAGTTTTGCACTTTATATTGATTATGATGTCATTATGTTCTCTTATGGATTTAATTTTCCTCATTGCATTCTCTTTCCTTCTTGATTTCATTTCTTAGGACTCCCTTGATCTTTTGTATAATTATTTTCTATATTATCTCTATAAAAATGAATAATTGTTATTGTGACTTGGTTATACAAACCTTGATCCTTTTAGTCATTCTTTCTTTACAAGTGATTAGTTAGTAAACAATTCATCTCATTATAGTCTTCTTTTACTAGTCCACTTTGGATCTCCCTTTATTCCCTTTTATTCCCTTTTGAAAACTAAGCATATACATGGTTGAGACTTAAGATAACATGTTGGTTCATAGTTAAGCCTAAGTGTTCTAGTCAGTCTTATATTTGGATACACAACTTCCTTTAGCCAAAGCCTAAAGCTCACTCATGTGTATCACTCTATCTCTCATGATTGGTCATTCCAAGTTTGTATGGATGAGAAATCTTAAAATCCATAAAAAAAATTTAAAAGACAAATCATTTAAAAAAGGCAATGACCTATAAAGACAACATTCAAAATTCTTGAAAGTCAAATCAAACTAAATGACATGATTCGATGCACATCTCCTTCCTCTATTCAAAGATCAAACTCCATAGGTGGCCTCACAATAGAGTTGAGGTCTATTCGGATGCAGTAGACTAGTAGATTATAAAAAGAGAATAAAAAAATATTTTAGTGTTACCTAATTTCTCATGCAATTACCCAATTTTCATAGTAGATCAACGACTCTGTAAGGGTGTTACATCCCGATTATTTGCTAGATAAAATTTCTAGATTATCCATGGATATCTGTAGCTAATGAGTTTAGATTTGGTTATATTATTGAATAATCTTGATATTTATGATATTATGGGATAGTATAATATTTCTTAGATACATGATTTCTTACTATGAGTTGGTTAATATATGCATTTACATTTTGAGCATATTAATGTATTGTTTTAGTTATATTTATTGTTATATGTTTATCATCTGATGTGATCTAATTACTTGCATATTTTGAGGTAGACACATGAGAACTCATCCCTCAGAGTGTGTTGGAGGGAGAGCATCATCAGAAAGGGTAACGTAGATGGAGATGTCAAAGGTTGATAGAGAGATGGAAAAACCCTACACACACCACAATAGTTAGCACATAGTTGAAATTTATTAAAAATAACTTGCTAATGGTGTGTTATTTTCTCCTTGTATTGGGGAGTTAATATCTATACATTTGATGGTATGGATAAATAACTTAATGAAATTGTGTAGCGTAATTGACACGTTAGTCATTAATGCTCATGGAAATATTTTTAGCATAACTAGATTCAAAAATCAAGATTACTAGTAATTAAGGAAATTATTATCTATGAATAATAATTTAATTTATTAAAATTGTGAAATTTTGATATTTAATGTAAAATAAATAAATATAAAATTTTCCATAAAAAAAAGAAAAGAAAGAAAAGGCAATAAAGAATAAAAAGGGCGAAAAAATTTAATTTAGGGAAAAAATATTAAATAATGGACAAACAAAGAAATAAAACTTGAATTAATAATAATAAATAAATATAAATCTTTTAAAATCAAAATAGAACAAATAAATAAAACTTGAATTAATAATAATAAATAAATATAAATCTTTTAAAAGCAAAATAGTACACTTTGTTTTTATAAGAGAATTGCTAGTTTAATGGAAGAGGGGGGATGGAGGAGAAGGGAAGCACATAAAAAAGTGAAAGAGGTTGATACAAGCAATATCCCTCTAGATCATACCATTATAGATGTTTTCCAGGTACAAGAAACCACTAAAATTCTGTGTGGAATTTAGCAAAAAGTATGTCAAAAATATGTAGATATTTAAGTCACCTTACTATTTTAGCTTGTATAATATTTATGAATCATTGTAGTAAAACTAAATATGGTTATAAGTAATTACATTAACCATTAAATCAATATATACTTTACCTTTCTGTTGAATCAAATACTTATTGGCTAATATTGTTACCCACCATTGTTGAGTTAACTATTGTTAGGCATAACCTATGTTGTTAACTATTCAATCTAAGTCATTGCTTTTTGAATAATTCTTAGCTAGTTTATGAATGATGTCAATAATCTAACTATTGAACTTTAAACTATTTCACTATATGACATCACTATATTACTTAATGGAACCATTGTATTAATTTACTGAGTCATTATATTATTTTATTGAGTCACTATATTATTTTACTGAGTCGCTGGGCATAGTAATTCAAATCACCATGTGTGATATGCCAAGATAAAAATGTGCATAGCCTTACCAATTCATTTTATATGAGTTATAATATTGGAAACAATTTAATAAGAAGATAATGACTTCAATTAATAATATGCAAATCTACTTGAGTTTACAATCGCCATTACAAGTTGCTGTAATTCATAATCCAATGAATGGCAATGAAAACACCGAATTTCCATAATGTATAATCATAAATTACAATTCCAAACATTCAAAATACTAATGGAATAATTATTTGTATATATGTTTCCAGCATACAAGTATACACATAATTTGTGTGTGTGTGTGTGTGTGTGTGTGTGTGTGTGTGTGTGTGTGTGTGTGTGTGTGTGTGTGTGTGTGTGTGTATTACCAGCATATAATTATTAAATTTAAATATGTTTTATTTATATTAAAATTTGGAAATTAATAATTGAGTAGATTTATGAATTAGTCTTTGCCTTAGTTTAATAATACTAGAGAAGAAACATGTTTAATTTTGACCGTTAGTATTTTTTTTTTAATATCAATAATCATTGCATCCCTTCCATGCCTTCCTTGCCATTCTAATTTGCAATGATCTAGCTCTTCTATTGGTAGCATATACCTATGTTTGGCCATGTCATGCCCTGATTAGAATTTTCATCTATCCTAACACCCTGACAAAGCTTGGGTGATTTGCAAAGAATAGAGCCATAATAGATAAACAAATGGTAACTTAAAATAAGTGATAATATACATGTTTAACCATGTATAATTAAACCATTTGTTTTATGTGTTTAAGTTGTCCAATGCCTTGAAACATTTATATGTATAGTTAAAATGCATAAAAAACATATACATTATATATAGTAACTTAAAATTTGTGATAATATATGATTTGGCTGAACATATGTGAAATCCTAATATATATGACATTTGGATAATAGAGCAACAATTTTATTTGTGAAATTCTCCTTTATATATTTTCAAAAGAACTATAGTTGTGAGGGATAGGTATATACTCACTCACATAGTATATATTTCCCATATGTTTTGTCATAGATATGGAACATAAGACCTAATGTTATATTCCACTAACATAACTAGTTACTTATGGTTTTGTCACAAAACATGTTAATTTGGGATCATTGAAATATATGTTATTTAATATCATATATTTCATATTATTATCACTGATGTTTTTTTTCCATTGAGCATACTGGATCTAATATCACCAAATATGTTAATTAATGGAATATATTGTATATTCATATATTTAATCTTATATTAGAGTATAATTATGTTGATGCTTGACTCCATTGCAAGAGTAATAATAATGTCACTAATATTGGTATAGACAATGGTGATAAAAATCAATCTATTATAATGTTTTTGATAAATTAAGGTGGCAAACCATGGGCCAAACCATATACAGTCAAAAAAGACAAGAAGGCAAACAAACAAAAAATGCCTTCAGAGAGACGACGGCACAACCGAGAACAATAGACAAAAACAAAACACAAGCCATGGGAAGACCAAAGAAATGGAGGTCTCCCCTTACATAACTATTGATTTGATAAGATCATTGAGTTTTTCATTCTCTGTGTTGTCAGCATACCCAGTATTACCCACCACTTCCAGCATAGACATGTTCAACAAAATTGTATTACGAAGCCCATTGGTGAAGACCTTCTATAACTTTTGAATGCGGTCCTTCAGGGCCCCAATTTTAGTTTTCCAATCAGTCTCATTCTCAGTGCCCTCACCAGCTTCCTCGACATACATTTTCCCCTTATTGTCAGCAGTTCCCATAGTGTTAGCACCCTGCTCCTCAGTAACCTCAAAATCCCTAGTAGCCTACTTCCCTCCAGTGTCCTCAAAAATTTCCTAGATTTCTAGCTCCTCAGAATCTTCCTCTTGGGTTGCTTCTTCTGTAGCACTTTCTAAATAATCAATTAGTCTGGCCTTCGGGGCTGGTTTACCAACAATCTGCCCTGACCTTCGCACTCCAGAGGGGAATCCTTTCTTATTAATTTTGGAAGGCTTGTGAGATTTGCCACCTTGGCCCCTTGTATCCCTACTCAGATTTTTGTGGGTCCCTTCCATAGTCTCTTTAATATTTTATTCCTCTTCATCAACCTTTCTCTTCTTTCCCTTCTTGCTTGCAAAGGAGTCGGGGGTATCAACAGGGGTCTTTTCAGGGTCATCAATACGCCTCATTCCTAACAAGTCATCTCCTTTTGAATGATCTCCCTAATGTTTAAGGGAATATGAACACCTTGTCACCACACCCTCCAACCTGAAAATTACTGCCCAAGGTTGGCACAAGAATCAGCGACCCTGTTGCCTTCTCTATAGGTATGGGAAATCTCAACTTTGGAAATTTTTTATAAAAGAAATTAGATATCAGTAATGATGTATTTTAGCTTGATTCCCACATTTGAAGCTTTATTAATGGCATCTATGACCATCTTAGAGTCTCCTTGTATATTCAAGTTCCTTATTCCTAGGGATATAACTAACTTTAATCCCCATAGTAAAGCCATTGCTTTAGCATAGTTGTTGCTCTGGCATCTAATTCCACCAGCATAGACAGTAGACATCCATCCTTTATCATTCCTTATAATTCCTCCTCCAATAGCTTTACCATCCAACTTGGATGCCCCATCAAAGTTGAGTTTCATCCAGTTAGGTTTAGGGGGGATCCATTTAGTATTAAGTCTCTGTAGTATTTTGGAGTTATTATACCCAGGGATCTGGTTTAAAACCTTCCATTTGGCTACAATTTGGTTTTCAATTTGAGATAGGGGTTTCTCCACAACATGAATATGAGCTATTGTAACACTTTCCATAATGATCTTAGCAAAGGAGTTAAACACTTGAGAAGCATTTATAGCAGTGTCCCTAAAAATTTTGTGATTGTGCTCTTTCCATAAAGTCCAACTCAAACATGGCAGAGCTTGCTTCCATAATTCCGTAAGCTAGGGATATGTGAAGGTTGGCTTCTAGCTAAGAATTACTTCTTTAAGGTTAGAATTGCATACCCATTCAATACCAAAGTTAAGTATTGTGCCCCATAATTCCCAGGCAAACTCACAGTGGATAAAGAGGTGTGAAACTGATTCCTCTTTTGAACCACATAGGAAACATCTGTTAACCAAATTAAACCCTCTCTTTTGAAGGTTATCCTGAGTAAGGATTTTGTTATGAGTAGAAACCCACCAAAACATGTTAATTTTTGGAATAAGTTTATGATTCCAAACCTTTTTCTATACATATGTATTTTGAGCTTCAGGAATGAGCAGATGGGAAGTAGATTTCACAGAGAATGATCCATTCTTATCTGGCCACCAGTATTATTCATCCTCCTAGGGAAAGAGAGGAATTATGATCTCCTGAATGCACTACTAGATCTCCTGAACTCTTGAGAAAAGCTCAGGCCGGTGCACACAATAATCCAAAAGATTTTTCTAGCTCCTCATCCCATTGTTATTTTCCATATAATCACTAACCCTATCTCCAAAAAACTGGGTAGTCAAGTCAGCAATCTCTCCATAGTTTCCCTGTGTGATGAGAGCCTTGTCCTTTAACCAGATATCATCCCAAAATTTAATATGCCAGCCATTTCCAAGTTTCCATCTAATTCCCTATTTGAGAAGGCTTCTACTTTTTATCATTTTATTACATATCACAGATCCCTAGGGTAATTTCGTCTGTTGAATAAAGTTGGAATCATCAATGCTATGCATGTATTTGGCATACATTATTTCCCCCCAATCATTGTTTTTATGGATCAAGTTCCAACTAAATTTTGAGAGAAGGTCTTTGTTCATGTTCCTGATGGACCTAATATTAAGTCCACCATGAGATTTTGGAAGACACACTTTTTCCCATCTGACTAAAGACATTCTCTGTTTGTCTTCCACTCCGATCAATAAAAATTTCCTTTGGATCTATTCCAGTTTCTCAGCAAAATATGTAGGAATTTTAAAAAGAGATAGGAAGTATGTAGGAATACCTTGCAGGGAAGCCCGAAGAAGTTGCAGTTTACCAGCACTGCTGAGTAGTTTCCCCTTCCAACCAAGAAGTTTCCTCTGCATTCCTTCCATAATTCCATTCTGAAATCTAGGAGATACCTCTTTGACCAAGAGTGGGAGAACCAGGTAGGTAGCTAGTAGGCCAGCTTCAACACATTCTAATATATCAATGATTATATGTCTAAGTTCATTAATGAGTGTTGAAGAAATACACATTGTTTTTCTAGAAATTTATCCTTTGTCTCGACTCTCTGGCATAATTATTTAAGATATTCTTCCATATTCTAGCTTCAATCACTGATGAGATGCCAAAGAAGATGGTATCATCCACAAACTACTGTACCACCATAGGATGAAGGGAGGAGGCAGGTTTGATGCCCACTAGATTTTTTGAGGCTATATCTGCTTGTATATATCTTCCCAGTGCCTCAGCCATAATGATGAATAAGTATGGGGAGAGAGGCTCTCCCTGATGAATTCCTCTCGAGGATGAGAAAACCCCTCTAGGAACACCATTAACCAGCACTGAGAATTTTGTAGAAGAGACCGTGTTCCATAACAAGCGATACATTTTATCATTAAACCCAAATTTTTTGATCACTTGGAACAGAAAAGTCCATGAGACTCTATCATAAGCTTTAGAAATATCAAGCTTGAGAGCCATCCTAGGGATTCTGCTCTTATCCATGGAGTGAATAGTCTCATGTGTGGTGAACATAGCATCAAGAATCTGCCTGCCCAGGATGAAACCTTTTTGAGCAAGAGAAATAATTTTGTCTAGCAAAGGTTGAATCCTCATGACCAGCATTTTAGTACATAACTTATACACAGTGTTGCATAGACTAATGGGCCTAAAATCAATGAGTTGTGAATGTTTTTATTTTTTATGAACAAGTACTATGAAGGTATTATTAGCTTGTTTCAAAAGTTTACTAGATCTAAAAAAATCATGCACAGTAGCTATGAGGTCTGCTCCTACTATCTCCCAATATTCCTGAAAGAATATAGGAGAAAAGCCATTAGGACTCAGGGCTTTAAAAGCACCCATGGAGAATAAAATAGCATGGAATTCTTCCTCAGATATAGGCTTTAACATCTCTAGATTATCTTTTTCCATTATCAAATAGGGGATTTTATCAATAAATTGATTCATAGGTTTATCAATTCTATCATTATTATTTTCTTTCGTAAGCAGATTCTAAAAGAAAGCCCTGGCTTGTTCCCCTATTTCATTATCCTCAGTAATAATTTTTCCATTATCTAGTACAAGCTTAGTTATTGAGTTGGCTTTCCTATGTTTCATAGCTGAGAGATGAAAAAAGGCAGTGTTCCTATCCCCCTCTTTAAGCCACTGAACACGGGATTTCTGTTTCCAAAAAACCTCTTCTCTTTCCATAAGATTCTTCCATTCTGAAGATAGGATATTCTCTTCTTCTAAAGTGTCCTCAGATTCATCCCCTTGATCTATCAGTTGTTGTATATGCTTGAGTTTTCCCACTATATTTTTCTTCTACTAGAAGACCTGCCCAAAGTTGTATTTATTCCATCCATAAACTTCTTGTTTAATGTGTTGGAGTTTCTTGACTATTCTAAACATAAGAGTACCTTGAATAGGAATTTTCCACCTTTGGGCCACCATTCATCTAAAGTCTTTGTGTTTGATCCACATAGCTTCAAAATGGAATGGGGAAGGTCTAGAATGTCCCTGTTCTCTCCAACTGAGGAAGATCAGACAGTGGTCAGACATAGTTCTAGGAAAAGCCTGCACCTGCATATTATGATAATCCTTCCAGTTGCTTGATATAAGAAATCTATCTAATTTAACTTGAATCATTTGATCTCCTCTTCTTCTATTGGTCCAGGTAAAATTTTGGTTTTGCAGCTCTATGTCCAATAATCCCCAATCATTGATGAATTCAGCAAAGTCGAACATGCTATCCGAGTAATCCATAATTCCACCCTATTTTTTAGAAGGGTATAGAGGAGTGTTAAAATCTTTGGCTAACATCCATCTAATTTTCTAGGTATTATTCTTGAAATTGCTCAGGTCTATCCATTATTTCTATCTCAAAGCTCTGCTATTCTGTCCATAGACATTAATCAATGACCAGTTCAAAGATTTCATAAAAAAATTGGTAATCAAGAAGTGCTTATTATAAGCCATAAGAGACCCCTAGATTTTAGCACTATTCCACATAGTGACAATCCCCCCTGAAGCCCCTTCAGTAGGACTAATGCAAAAAGCCGCCTTAGGCCATATATAGGTAGTAATTTTCATAAAATTCTCCTCATTTGTCTTGACTTCTTGGAGTAATAAAATATCTAATTTATTATCTAAAATGCAATTTTTAACCTCAAACTACTTTGAGGGACTGTTAAATCCCCTCAGGTTCTAAGATAATATTCTCATTTAAAGGGTTTGGGGGGTTGGATCTCCAGTGTATTCTGTTTACCACTGGCAATCTCCCTAGCAATCTCTCTTTGTCTTGTTTCTCTTAGGGTTGGCCTCCCTTGTTTTGGCTCAGTGCCAACATCTACAAATTTTTTACCTTTTTGGTTCTTTTTCTTTGGGGTAACCCATTCCTCCTATTCATTACTGCCACTTTGTCCTGTTACACCTATTGCTAAGTAGTTTCCTACTTGGTCTCCAACTTCTAGATCATGGAAAATGTCTGTATTTAGTTGTGGGTCTGCTTCTCCTTTAGTGGTACTTTCTTGAGTTACTTCTTCCTATCCAACTCTTGGAACTTTGTCTTCTTCATTGACTTCCTCTATCAAAAGGTTACCTCTTTCTCCTTCCTTAGACACATTAGTCTATTTTTCTATAGGGCTGGCTGTGTTAAATATAGCCTTCTGACTATTAGCTGATACTATATTTTCCTTTGGGACATCTTTTCCCTCACTACTAGTGATATCCTCCTTTCTCGTCTCCTCCTCTCCCTTTTCTGTGTTGTTGGGATTTTCCACATTACTCTCCATTTCTTACTTGCTGTTCTTTCTGTAATTGAGAGCCTGATCCTCCCCTTCAATCTAGGAATCATCTTTCCTCCCCTTTTGCTTTGTTGTGCATTGTCTCATTAAATGTCCCTTTCTCTTACATATTTGACAGAGAGTGGTAGAATTTTCATAAGTGATCAGCTGAGTCCAGGTCCCATATTTTTTAGCTCTATGGTCATAGGGAGAGTCCTATTTATTTCAACATTGACACAAAGTCTAGCGTACACACATCTAGACTTTGTTCTGGTTGTATGATCTGTAGTGACATATTGGCCAATAGAACTTCCAATGGCTGTGAAAAGTTTTTCATCCCAGAATTCCAAAGGGAACCCTGGTAGACTTACCCAAGCAGGAGAAGACTTATTAAGGTCTAAGTTAGGATCAAATCCTAGTTTCCATGAGCATAAGGAAAGAGAATGTGGGCCATACAGCCATGGTCCTCCAGTAAGAGTAGCGATTATGTCCTCCCTATTTGTAAAACTAAAAAGGAATAGGCCTCTTGCCATGGTAGTGATCGAAACACTACCCTTAACTTTCCACCTAGATAGAACCCATTTCCTAATCATTTCGATACTAGGAGGGAAATAAAAAAACTTACCTACCAACGTAAGGTCCATGGATGCCACGATTTCCTCCACCAGATCATTTGGGATATGCAGGGCCATGCCCTCTGAGATAATAGGGAGGCTTGTCATGCTTTTTGAGGGGCACATATTTTCATCTGTAAGTGCCTTTTTTCATCTATTGGATGGACTATCCACTACCAAATTTTTGAACAGATCCCTAGAGGCACTGCCACCAGCAGTGTCCTCCATTGGATCCATGATCTCATCGGTCACACTCAAGGGGCCCAACTTGGTAGGAAAAAACCAGTTTCAAATGTTGTCCACACGCAGAACTAGTTTCAAAGGTATAATGGGATCTCTATTATAATGTTACCATATAGATCGGATGGGTATAAATTAACATTCAAAACTATGAAAGTATGCATATACATAGGCTATGTAGAGTCTAATTCTATATTCTGGTTATTATTCAAACCTTGTAGAGATGAAGTAAGGTATTTTAGGCTCAATAGTTTTGGGAAACTAGGTCGATGGAGTTGAATCTATGGTAACATATATTAAGATAAAATGCATAGACTAATATAGACCATAACTAGTTTAAAGAACCTTGCATATGTATTATATGGTGGATTTGAATCCAAGAACTATAGATTGTATTACTCAATTCATATATTGAATGTTCATTGAATCAAGGTTATAACACAAGTACTTAATGAAAATGGTTGTGTTTGGTTATAAACCTTAGTTGTAGATAGAAGTATGATTTATCTAATCATTAAATGTTTATGATTTTGAAGCTATAAACATATTAAAATAGTCTCTTATAAAATAGGTTGAGGTGCTCTAATTAATGTTATGATAAGTTTATGAGCCCCTATTTCTCTGTACATGATTGATTGACTATTTATTATATGTATTATGTATTGAATACTTGAGTGTAGTGCATGTTATGGGCTTTCTCATATGTATAAATGTTTGGTTATAGCTAGTATATAATGGTGCATCATGATGTGTACTTATGTGCTATGTTTCTAGTATGCAATTTTAACTTAGGGTATACTCGGGTGATATAACCCCATACTTGTTTGTCTCTGTATATTATCATGCCATCACTATCTACTCATCCATGAAGGGAGTACCATTGTCTGATGGAATATGTATGGGGGATCGTTGGTCCGTGGTTGGTGCAAAAATATGCTCAGATGATGCTCTCCTTTCCCAAAACATTACTACTTATTGAGATGACACTTGAGATTACCACATATACTTGAGTTTAGGAACTATGCTTTAAGGGACCCATGTATCTATATGAACATTGTATTTTATTGTACTTATAATTGAATATTGTCATGAAGAGTTGTAATTAATTATTATTGTACTTGGATAGTGGTGGCTATAGAAATTTTATAGTTGTAGTAGAGTTAATGTGCTTACTTTCTATATTTACATTGTGACGTGTACTCTCATGATATTAAAGATCAATATTATGTGATGTATTATTATTGTTATTATTATCGTATCTTGTATATTTATTATGGTCTCTATATATTCTCATGTTATAATCTATATTTGGTATTTATGTTTAATAAAAAAATCATTCATGTATTTTTATGTCTAGCACAATGGGGTTTTTACATGTGGTATCAAAGTTGTGGCTCAAACTCTAGGACCTAATGAGTCCATTAGCATTTTCATATCTTTATTTTCACTAGTGTGAACCTAGTGACATGAAGTGTTGCATTAGCATTTTAGATTTGTGGTACTTCAATGCAAAACAATGTACACCATGATTGGAATTTTGAGACTTGATAGATCCTCCTATATGGATTGATGATTTTTGTAATTATGTGACATTCATGGAATATGTGTGTTATAGTGAGTGTGCATCCTTAGGAGTTCTAACACCCTCTTATAATTTTTATAGGGTTGGATTATCAAATGTATCAATGGTGAAGGTTATATACGAGGTTTGAGTAGACAAGTATATAACGTAGTACATGAGTTATGAACAAAATATTTTTTCCATAGTTTGATCACTTAGATTGAACACCTCAAGAGTGATTACATCCTTCTTGGTAATCAAGTCACTTTCACCATTTATGTTTTGTGTTGTGAGTGTTTATAAGTTTGGGATGATTATCACATTATATATATATATATATATATAGAAATTTAAATTTTGTGTCTTATTTTCACTAATCCTAGGTATGGAAAATCTTATAAGACCAATTTTAGTTTTGGTACCACCTAGTGTGATGGGAATTTTCTTGTAGTAGAGTGTTATTATTTTGATTGAGATTTCCTATGTGTTAGGAGTTTGTTTAAGGATTGGCACCCTTAAGTTATGTGGTTTTGAAAGGAGTGTCAACTCTATTAGTTAGCTTATAGGTGAGTTGTTATTATCTAATTCTCCTTTAATAACATTAAGCTATCGAGAGGATTTATATTTTCATGATGTTGATTTAGTTTTCTCTTTTATGGGAACTTGTTTTTGAAGGATGTTTGACTTTACTCCCTTGACGTTTGTGGGAGGATGTCTTCTACTTCTTGTTGAGAGAGAAGTTGTAGAATTTGATGGATTGATATATCTTTGAGATTAGTATTTTATTTCTCCCCTAGTTGTGGAAATAGATTGTGACACTATACTTATAGATTTGGTAATTAGGCAGTGTTTTAGCAAAACAAAGTTGAGGTGTTGTCCTTTTACCTTGTGAGGGTATATAGGAGTTTTTGAGATTATAGTTCTCTATTTTTTAATTATGAATCTTTAGAGTCACTACTTGATCTAACTTGTGATTTTAAGACCACATGGAGTGGCAAACCTTGAATTATATATTAAATCCTAGATTAAGAACTAGAATTTGATTATAATAGTATGATATTATACACCCTTGATTAGATTGATATTGTTCTCTTTTTCTTAAAGCATTTTATTTTGAAGAGATAGTTTTGTACCTTTCATCAAAAATAAGGTACATGATGTGTAGAACATTTTGTCAATCTAGGGGTTGAGATAAAATTTTAATTTGTTGCACTCTAGTCAATTAAGTAGGGAGATATTATTTTTTTTGGGTGAAAGGATGTGTGATCCTTGACCTATGTATGTTATGTTAATTTTAACATTAATTTCTCTTAACTGTGACTATAACACTTTAGGATAAACTAAGAAATATGAAACTAGTTATGTTTTGATAACATAAAATTTAATAAAATTATAGATTGGTTGTATAATTTATCTTATATATGTTGATAAATCTAAAATTATTTATCTCATATTATTGATTTCTATGATCTACTAGCATAGAATTGTAATTTAATGAACATTGTGCACTTTTTGGAGATCAATAGGTTGGGGAGACTTGAGGAAAGGGTGGTGAATTAGGAATGTGAGTTATGAGCAATAAGACAGTATCCTACTTAGCCTCACATTGACTTAGTTATTACTGAGTTACATCTGATAGATGAACTTGTCAAATCTGAGGTTTGATAGGTGGAACTTGTCAACTTCAGTCATATGGCCATACATATTATACTATGGATGGTTATTTCATGATTTTGTATACATTGGAAATATAATATTTCTAGTTCCTATTCATCATCATACTTATTAGGAGCTATGCGAAGTATAGGTAGTATTAACTTATGCACATCATTCTTGCCAGGTTCCCTATTTACTTTTATTCAAAATGAGAAAAACACTCTCTAGGATAGATAGATGTGTTAAGGGATAGAAGATTTTGTGGAACTCTCCCTGCTCATTTTGTTGGCTTGTATCATGATCTCATGTATTGTTATAAATCCAGTGAAACTTTCACTGATATTGCAAAACCCTTCAAAGAAATAGAAGTGGTCAGTCCTATAGTATATATACCTTTTTAATGATTTTAGACCTTAGGGTGGTCATGATAGAATCAATCATATTAAGTAATTATAATGAACCTTGTTTGCATAAAATAAAATTTTATTGAGCATGGTCTTGCGGGACCAATACATTGGGAACATAACAACTTGAAGGAACCATGGTGAGTTTTATAGGTAATATCCCATTTATCTACTTAATTTGATACTGAATACCTTGTCATTACTTTGATAAATAAAGTTTTTAATTCATAACTTATGTTTAAATATGAGTCATCAAGGACAATGACTAGATTTAGGAGGAAGATGTTACATCTCAATTCCTTGCTAAACAAACTTGTTAGATTATCCATGGATATTTGTGGCTAATGAATTTAGTTTTGGTTATATTTATGAATAAACTTGAGATTTATGATATTATAGCGTAGTAGAATATTTTTTAGATACATGATGATACATGATTGCTTAGTGTGAGTTGGTTAATATATGTGTTTACATTTCAATCATATTAATGCATTATTTCAGTTATATTTATTGCTATATGTTCATCATGTGACGTGATCTAATTACCTATGTGTTTTGAGGTGGATACATAAGAAATCATCCCTTAGAGCATGTTGAAGGGAGAGCATCATCAAAGAAGGTGATGTAGATGGAGATTTCAAAGTTTGACAGAGATCTAGAAAAACCCTACACATACCATAATAGTTAGCACATGGTTGAAATGCATTAAAAATAGCTTGCTAATGGTGTGTTATTTACTATTTGCATTGGGAAGTTGATTTTTATATGTTTACTAGTATGGATAAATAACTTAATGAATTTGTGTAGCATAATTGACATGTTGGTCATTAATGCTTGTGGAAATGTTTTTAGCATAGCTAGATTAAAAAATCAAGATTATTAGTAATTAAGGAAATTGTCATTTGTGAATGATAATTTAGTTTATTAAATTTGTGAAATTTTGATATTTAGTGTAAAATTAATAAATATAAAAATTTTCATTAAAAAAAAAGAAAAGGAAATAAAGAATAAAAAGGGTATAATATTTAAATTTAGGAAAAATTAGAAAAAATAATATTAAATAATGAAAAAACAAAAAAAGAAAAACTTAAAAAAATAATACTAAATAAATAAATATCTTTTGAAATAAAAAGAGTATGCTTTGTTTCTATAAAAGAAGTTCTAGTTTAGTGGAAGAGGGGGGATGGAGGAGAAGGAACACATGGAAAGAAAGTGAAAGAGTTCGATGCAAGCAATAGCCCTTTGGATTGTAGCATTATAGATATTTTTCTAGGTATGGGAAACCATTAAAATTATGTGTGGAATTCAGGAAAAAGTATGTCTGAAATATGTAGATATTGAAGTCACCTAACTATTTTAGCTTGTATAATATTTATGAATCATTATAGTAACACTAAATCTAGTTATAAGTCGCTACATTAACCATTAAATCAATATATACTTTACTTTTCTATTGAATTAAATACTTAGTGGCTTATATCGTTACCATTCATTATTGAGTTAACTATTATTAGGTGTCACCTATGTTTTTAACTATTCAATCTAAGTCACCACTTTTTTAATAATTCCCAGCCAATATATGAATGGCATCAATATTAATATAACTACTAAACTTCTAACTATTTCACTATATGGCATCACTGTATTACTCAATGGAGTTGTTATATTAATTTACCGAGCCATTGTATTATTTTACTGAGTCATTGTATTAATTTGCTGAGTTGCTGGACATAGTAATTGAAATCACCATGTGTGATATGATGAGATAGTAATGTGCATAGACTTACTAGTTTATTTTATATGAGTTATAGTATTGGCAATGATTTAATAAGAAGATAGTGACTTCAATTAATAATATGAAAATCTACTTGAGTCTGTAATTGCTAGTATAAGTCACTAGAATTCATAATCCAATGAATGGCAATGAAAACATAGAATTTATATCATGCATGGTCATAAATTAACAATTCAAAACATGCATAAAAATAATGGAATAATTATTCGTATATATGTGTTTCTAGCATGTAAGTATACACACAATTCTAGTATATATAAATATTACCAACATATAATTGTTAAATTTAAATATGTTTAATTTATATTAAAACATGGAAATTACTAATTGAGTAGATTTATGAATCAAACTTTGACTTAGTCTAATAATGCTAGAGAATAAATATGTTTATTTTTATCGTTAGTCTTTTTGGGTGAATATTTTGTCGGCCAGCTAACTAGTGACCAAAATAGTTCCTATCACCATAGCATAGGGAGATTGGTCATCCAATGTTGCAGGTTTACCACATCCAAAGGGGACAAATCTCTCCTCTCATCAAGGGGAGGTTCCCTATTAAATATGCAGTGCTATATACTATATAAATAAGTAGAAAATAACACACGGGGGTAGGATAAACCATCCGTCTCTCTTCTTTCAGAGATGATGCTCATAGACAAAGGAGAAAATCCTAGTGGAAACACTGAAGGCACTTCTCTTCTTTCAGAAGTGTTCTTGCAAGAAATAGCAGGAGTTCTTTCAGGTAGTAAAAGTAACTAGTGACAAAGGGCGCAGTAATCAGTAGGATGAAACAGAACACAAAGTTTCCACCTCAACAGCCCAAAGAGTATAAAACAAAGGATAATGGGGGCACAAAGTCATCCCAAAATCCTCAACACAGAAAGAAAAGGAAAAACACATGCTGAAAATAATTGTGAAAGCACAAAGTCTTCTCACAGTTGGCTTCAGGACACCTCCCTTTTTACCTTCACTAATTCTACTTGTTAAATTAAATAAATAAGAATGATTCTAGGAAATAGACATAAGAACAATTACCTAAGGTAGCACAAGCTATACAACACAACGTCTATGAATCACTTGCTTTCTCATTTAGATAAAATAATATGAAATACAATCTGAGCTCAAAGTCTCAGTATTCACCTTTCAATTTGGGTAGAGTTTTGCTTCTGTATTTGAGAAGATCTCCTTTAAAATTGAGAGATATTACAATCTTATAGCAACTATGCAAGGATTGACACTTTTTTCCATGGGATGGCCCATGCTGTAGTCAACATCTTTAATGTGCCTTCAGTCCTGTCTAGAGAGACCATGTTGAGAACAGTGCACTACCATAACTATGGCATGTCCCTTCATCTAATATGTCTCTTCCTTGGTATGGACCATCTGGTCTTTTTCCAATTTGTCTTTACTTCATGGAAGAAAAATAGGTTGCATCCTTGGTTTGGTGCACTCAGAAGTCTACTCGATCCACTATTTCACCTACTAGAAATAGCTCTTTCAAAGATATTTCTGGTCTTTTGCATTGACCTCACTCCTCTCTTCACTACTTAATCACTTCTTTGCTCTCTGGTTGAACCATCACTTTAATTGAACTTGCCTTTGGAATCGTCCATGTTTCTTCTTTGTCCTTTCTAACCCTTCTTGTATAAGTCTTTGGGGGGTCCTTTCTGCATCTTTGACAAGTGACAAGTTATGCTATCATGAAACTCATTAGAAACTTACAAAAAATGGGATCCACAACACGTCTTGCCTGAGCAACTTCAAAAGGGGAATGCGGATGAAAACACTTGTCACATTCCACTGAGTCATAACAGAACACGTGATGTATTTCGCTTAACTTATAGAAGCTTTAGAAATCTTTTGAGGGTCCTACAGAAGATGACACATGGAAGCTTCCACTCTGATTTATAATGGACAGGTGGTGGCTTTCACTGCACTTTGTTTTTTTCCATTGGGTGCTTTTCCATGGGCTTTTCTCTTCAGTCGGGCTTTTCCTTCACTTTCTTCAAGCTCTCTTCGTGGGTGAATTCCTTCGAATAAAATATCTGAAGGATTTTTGCCTAGTCATTTTCCCACAGAAAATACTTCCGAAAGAATTCTTTCAGCCTCTTTTACCAAGTCATTTCCTTCAGACAAAATTTTTGAAGGGAATGTTCCCTGTTAGCCTTTGAACAAATCCAAAGGAAATCTATCTTTTTTTGTCAGTCGCTTCGACCCTTGAACCTGTCGATTGAACCGACCAATTGAACCAACTTTAGTTCAATGGTTCAATGGTTAAATCGATTCAATCCCTTTATGTGGCTAAGTCCTTTGTTCTCTTAAACCAAACGCATTGAACCATATGGTGTTGAACCTGTTGAAATCGCCTGAGTGTTGAGAGCTTTCTTATTTCTTGTAGAGTTTATAGAAATCAACCTATGAATTCTATAGAACTGAGTCCATAGTTTTCTCTAAGTTTTCTCTCAAGCCTTGAAAGAGTCCATATAAATGAGCTTGTAGAGTCCATAGTTTTAAGCCTACAAAGTCTGTAGATTTCTTCCTGTAGAGTCCATAGATTTCTAAGAAAGCTTTGAAAAATGAAGAATCTGAATGCTTAGAACAATTTTTGAAAGGGGAAGAGAGGATTTTGGTCTGTAGAACCAAAATGGTTCAAATGTTGTCCCAAAAATGAGTGATATTTTTGGGGGACAATAAGTCTTTTTATATGAATATCAATAATTTTTGCATCCCTTTTATGTCTTCCTTGCCATTATGATTTGCAACGCTCTGTCTCTTCTATTGGTAGCATATACATGTGTTTGGCCATGTCATGCCATAATTGGAACTTCTAGCTGTCCTAACGTGCCAAACCAATCTTGGGTGACTTGTAAAGAATAGTTAAATAAATAGTAACTTAAAATTAGTGATAATATATATGTTTAACCATGTATAATTAAACTGTTTGGTTTTATGTGTTTAAATTGTCCAACATCTTGAACCATTTATATGTATAATTAAAATGGATAAAAAATATATACACTATATATAGTAACTTATAATTTGTGATAATTTATGACATGGATAATCATACGTGTAATCTTGATATATATGACATTTGGATAACAGAGCCACAATCTTGTTTAGGAAATTCTCCTTCATATATTTTCAAAAGAACTATAGTTTTGAGGGATAGGTAGATAGTCACTCACATAGTATATATTTCCCATATGCTTTGACATAGATATGGAATATAAGATCTAATGTTATATTTTGATAGCATCACTAGTTACTTGCAGTTTTGTCACAAAACATGTTAATTTGGGATCATTGCAATATATGTTATTTAATATCAAATATTTTATATTATTATCATTGATATTTTTTGTCCATTGAGCATACCAGATCTAATATCACAAAATATGTTAATTAATGGAATATATTTTATATTCATATATTAAATCTTATATTAGATCATAATGATGTCACTAATACCAGTATAGACAATGGTGATAATAATCAATCTATTGTGATGTTATCATATAGATTAGATGGGTATAAATTGACATTCAAAACTATGAAAGTATGCATATTTGTAGGCTGTGTGGAGTCTAAATCTATATTTTGATTATGATTCAAACCTTGTAAAGACAAAGTAAGGTATTTCAAGATTAGTAGTTTTGGGAAACTAGGTCGATCGATTTGAACCTATGGCAATGTATATTGAGATAAAAAAACATAAATTAATGTAGAGCATAAACACTTTAAATAATCTTGCATATATCTTATATGGTGGATTTAAATCTGAGACCAATTGATTGTAGTACTCAATTCATATTTTGAATGTTCATAGATTCAAGGTTATATCATAAGTACTTAATGAAAATGGTTGTGTCTAGTTATAAGACTTAGTTGTAGCTAGAAGTATGATTTTATCTAATAATTTGATGTCTATGAGTTTGAAGCTATAACCATATTAAAATAGTATCTTAGAAAATAAGTTAAGGTGGTTTTAATGAATGTTATAACAAGTTTATGGGTCCTCTATTTCTCTATACATGATTAATTGATTGTTTGTTATATGTATTCTGTATTGAATACTTGAATGCAGTACATGTTATGAGATTGCTAATATGTATGAATATTTGGTTATATCTAGCATATAATGGTGCATTTTGATGTGTACTTATGTGTTATGTTTCTAGAATGCAATTTTAACTTAGGTTATACCAAGGTGGTATAACCCTATACTTGCTTGTCTCTCTAGATTCCCATGTTGTCACTATATACTCATCCGTGAAAGGAGGGCCATTTCTTGATGGGATTAGTGTAGGGGATCATTGGTCCATGGTTGGTGTGGAAAATTGATTAGATGATGATCTCCCTCCCCATAATGGTACTACTTATCGAGATGACACTTGAGATTGTCATGGATACTTGAGTTCAAGAATTATGCTCCAAGGGATCCATGTATCTATATGTTCATTGTATTGTATTGTAATTATCATTGAATATTATCATAAAGAGTTTTAATTACTTATCATTTTACTTGGACAATGATGAATGTAGACTTGTTATAGTTGTAGTAGAGATAATATTCTTACTTTCTATATTCACATTATCATGTGTAATCTCATGATATTAGAGATCAATATTATATGATGTATTATGATTTTTTTTATTATCACACCTTGTATATTTATTATGGTCTTTGTAATTCTCATGGTGTAATCTATATTTTTTATATGTGTTTAATAAATTAAAAAATTCATTCACGTATTTCTATCTAACCCAATGGGGTTGTTACAAAGGGGTCCTAAGGAATGGTAAACATGTTGTGGGTGTTAGGAATATAGAATATACATCAATATTAATGAAGTAAAAATGGAAATAAAATAAAAAAAATAAAACACAATAGAGACACATATTTAACGTGGTTCTCCCAATATGAGCTACATCCACACAAAAATAGCCAGTCTTTCTTTTTACTCAGTCCAAAAAATGAAGGGAAAAACCTATAATACATCCACTACAATATCCTCTTCACTCACACATAGTATAACACCATGATTATAATGACCTCTTATCAAAGGAGGGTTACAAATTAGATAAAAAATACAAAAACATAATTTATATTGTTAGATATTTGACCTAATAGTGACTGGTCCATATTTACTATGAAATTACAATATTTTATAATGCATTTTTAACAAAATTTTGCTTCAGGGGCACTATGCCTGAACCCCCACTAGGGGGGCTCCTAATATGGTCTCCACCCCTAGATCCTTATGGTGACCCTAATGGGGGGGGGGCAGGGGGCAGAGGCCTTACCCCTCCACACCCCCCTATCAGGAACTAGTCATTAAAATAAGATTAGGCTCCACCATCCAATAGTGGAAAGGTAGGTCCATTTTAATTTTCTTGTTCAAAAATACCTACATGAGTTGATCTTATTAGCACACTTATTTGTGTGTGTGTGTGTGTGTGTGTGTGTGTGTGTATATATATATATATATATATATATATATATATATATATATATATATATATATATTTGTGTCTATAGTGAATCGGTATCCTTTGTATATTTATGGTCACTAGTAACTTAATGTATTTTTGAGGAATTCCAAGTCCTATCCATGGTCTTATAATGAAACTCACAAATGGAATCCTTAGGAGAGTGATCAGTGAACAAATCAATATTTCTCAAAGGGAAATATTAGGATTGTAGGTGATGAAAAAGGGAATGTAAAAATCATAATGTGGATATATTATGAGAAGACCTTAGGAAACATGAGGCACACTAAAGACATGATAATACATTAAGTTACTAGTGACCATAAATATACAAAGGATACCGATTCACTATAGACACAAATATATATATATATATATATATATATATATATATATATATATATATATATATATATATATATATATATATATATATATATATATTTGTGTCTATAGTGAATCGGTATCCTTTGTATATTTATGGTCACTAGTAACTTAATGTATTATCATGTCTTTAGTGTGCCTCATGTTTCCTAAGGTCTTCTCATAATATATCCACATTATGATTTTTACATTCCCTTTTTCATCACCTACAATCCTAATATTTCCCTTTGAGAAATATTGATTTGTTCACTGATCACTCTCCTAAGGATTCCATTTGTGAGTTTCATTATAAGACCATGGATAGGACTTGGAATTCCTCAAAAATTATCATTCAAAACATCCCCTTTTGCCATATTTTCAAATCATTTTCACCTCATTGGTGTTTCCTTTGTGAGTTTCTGTGTAAGACCATGGATAAGACTTGGCCTTCCTCAAAACATTTTCCCACTATCCAAGTCACAACAAAATTACATGTGTCAAATATGAGATAAGATGTGATTGATTATGAGTTACACATCATTGACATGATTCCCATCTTGATTTAGTATGTTTTATGCTTACTTCATTAATCTTTCACTTTCATCTTCTTATTTTTTTATTACATGTAAGAATTCAACTATTTTTATTAAGTTTTTCATACTTCCTATCTTGAATTAGTGTAATTAATTTAAGACCATATTTGCCATTTTTATTTCTCTTTTATACTTCCCAACATGATTTAGCATAATTGATTGACTTAATTGATTTGTTTTCACACCAATTGTTCTTTTATGTGCTTTTCATTTTATTACATTATTTTCATACTTACTAACATGATTTAGTGTGATTTTACTTGTTTTATATTGGTGCCATCCTTTATCATGGTTTAAAAAATAAGTTGCCCTCTTTTTACCACATTTTTGGTTTTTTATACTTAGTGATATTTTTGTTATTACACATTTCCTAATGTAAAATAGTGTGTAATGAATTTGTTTTTGATTATTTATACTTTACCAAGTCCTTTTTCACCTATTTATTTTTAACCATGCATGTATACTATATAAATTATATAAAAGAAAACACAACACATAAGATCAACATCTAACTATAAAAATAAGATGTGTGTGTGTGTGTGTGTGTGTGTGTGTGTGTGTGTGTGTGTGTGTGTGTGTGTGTGTGTGTGTGTGTGTGTATATATATATATGTATGTATATATATATATATGTATATATATGTGTATATATATATGTATATATATATATATATGTATATATATATATATGTATATATATGTGTATATATATATATATACATATATATATATACACATACATATATATATATATACACACACACACACACACATACATATATATGTATATATATATATACATACATATATATATGTATGTATGTATATATATGTATATATATGTATGTATATATATACATATATATACACATACACACACACACACACATATATATATACATAATATATATATAAAATACAAAGTACATAAATACATCGCTCCAACTCTATCCTAAACTGACTGATGGGTCATCCTAGATGACCAACCTTTGTAGTCTCTCTCATCACTGCCATCTCCATCAATGGTACAATCAAGGTGGTTACCTCTCCTCCTACTATGGTACTAGATATGGTACCTACATCACTACTACATTGACATTCATGTCTTCTTTAGATGTCGGCCATCATGCTCAACCTATCCATGGTATCTCACGTCATGGTATAATATCTAGTCTCATGACTATTGGTCCTTCTTCTCTCCCCCTTAGCTATCTCACATACCTAGCCCAAATTGTGGGCACCACTATAGGAGCTACTAGGTGAGGAAGTCTAAACTATCCTAGTAAGTATGCTAGTAGATGCTTCTCTACCCACCAAGTATAGTATCATGTGATATGTGATTATGCTAACTCTTATGCCACCATCTTCTAATTCAACCAAACTATCACAATGTGTGCATAGGGATGCCACACAATCGCTCCTCATATAACCGTAGATAGCACTAACATGTGGGGTACAACTCACACCACCTGATCTTATTTACATCTCAACACCCAAGGTAACTGATCATTGACCACATGGAGCAACTCCATTGGTCGGTACTCAAGAAGCTCTCATATATCTAGGCACTCAGTAATATCACTAGCCCCATGGTCTTCTACCCTTTGGACAACATCCCATACATATCATACATGAGCTAAACTAGATGACAAAACCCAAGTCATAGAGTGCTCCTTACTCTAATATTGACTAACATAATTTTATCACATATACCAATACCTTATCATCTAACTTGTGACATAACACTAAAATATGGGAAATATAAACATCAAATAGACTGACCCTCAATCTTAACTAAATCATATCTAAACAAGTCACCCATATTGCTAATGCTCATCTCTCCTCCTGACCATTTGGTATCCCTGTGATCACCAGCATCTCTCCTATAGGAAGTCTAAGTAAAGCATGGACATCCTTCAATATGATACCAAACTTAATGGTATCCCCATCCATGAACCACCTAAAGGTATCAATCAAGCACTCCCAGGATCCTAGGAATATGACCACTAAATAAACACTCAGTGAAACTCATCACATCTTTATGATGCCTCCTAAGCCTAATGTGACCAATATAGTTTTTTCTACCTCTGTCAGGTGCTCCAATAGATATGGTAACCAAGACACATCCTTTAATCACCAAAATCTCTAGTGCCCCTCCAACCATCAAATAATAAAATATGTATTATACCCCATGTCACTTATAATAAAAGACATTATTTTTAAATTTTAACAAAATTTATTTTAATCTACTCATTTTTCACCAATTCAACCTATTTTTAGCCTACTTAGCCATTTTAGTACTCATTTGATTAACCTAAGCCTTAACATGATTATATTAGCCAATTTCTTACATTTTAGTACTAAACCAGTGACTTAGTAACATAATAAATTGACCCAATAGTACTAGGTCAAATATTTAGACTTAACAAACTAAATCAACCCTTTCATTTTCCCCTCTTAGAACAAAGCCAACAATCTAATTTAATCAACTAAGTTGGTAATAGGGTACTAAGTCATCCCTTTACTTAAATCAATTAAGTCAACCCATACCTACTAATTTGGCCATATCAAATCCTAATTTTCAACCTACTAGGTCAACTAGGTTAACCTAATTCATTCAAAATATCAACTATTTGACCCACTAGTAATAAATGCCTTTGGCATTTATTACTCCCATTCCTTTCAACCCATTTCCCTGTTTGACCTCTAGTAAACTTAGAAACTTCTTAGGGTTCATCCTAATTTCTAGAATTGGTCTAATTTACAAATTTATATAAAACACTTAATTTCAAATAAAATAGTAAAAACAAATATTAAAATTCTCAGTTGCCTACATGTATTACACCCGCTAAGCATCCCTCTCATCTCAGCTGTCATTTCCTCACCATCTTGGATCTTTTGGATTTTGATAGGTCTCTTAGAGCTCTATTTTTATCTTAGAATAAGTCAAACAATAGCAAATGACTTTATTTTCACCTTGTTTAAAGTTACTATTCATAATTATTTACCTTTTAAATATTTACCATAAGATTCCTTGTTTTGATCATATCTTTATTTTTAATAAATCATTTTTAAACTATAAAAAGTTCTAGAATCATGATGTCATAGAGAATATTTTCCACTATTATATGTCTATATTACAAAAAAAATATATTTTCCACTATTATATGTCTATGTTACAAAAAAATTATATTTTCACTCTTTTTTATAGTAATCTCTACAGGTTCACCTAATGTTACTCATATTGGATGCCTTCACATCTCTCATAGTCTCCTTCTTTATCTAAAAGACTAAGATAATTAAAGGTATGTGCTTTTAAATTCCAACCTTTTATTTATCTCATTTTTACTTACTATATTTTACTTAACATCAATTTTATATGTCATCATGTTCTATTCTCAATTTACCATCCCATATTACACTTACATGACACGTGATGAGTTTTGAGTGGGGCATATGTATAAACATAATATTTCAAAAAAATTTATGAATTACTAACACTCTTTATCTTGAAGGAACCCATTTATTCTCAATCTCTCTAAGTGCACGCCTTAAGGGTGCACTAGGAAAGGGGTGGGTTGACCATTGGTGCTTTATAGGATTGTTGTCCCTTTTTCCACTTGTTATCTACACACTTGTTTCCTAAAAACCATTCCGTAAGATAATAATCCTATTTTTCACACTCATCCATCCTTTTAACCCCTTCTATACCCTTTTTTATAACCTAAAACCCCTTTCGATAGTTTACATGACTAGGTTGACTAAGTCAACCTTGTACTCTTATTGATGAAACTCATTTAGGGTCTAAGGCCAGCCTAGCTTATGACCTGGTGAGTTTTTGTCAAGAATGATACTAGGTCGATCGGGTCAACCCTATTGGCCAAGAAATTTGAAAGGGCTTAGGGTTAAATCCATGTATATATACAAGATCATTTTTCCATCATTTAGAGAAAATAATAAGAATTAAGATATATATGCATCTGCTTATCCACCATTCTACTTGAGGAATAAGCTTAGAGTTTCATACTTTCTTTGGAGATATGGATCTTGTCTTATGGAGAAGTTTTTTGGATGCATTGATAAGTTGTGTAGCCTAGAGCTGATTTATCCTTGCCATCCTTACATACCATAATAACCTCTTATGAAAAACATTTAGCAAGGGAGATATCGAGACTTGACAGATTCATATTTAAAGGTAAGTATTCATAACTTTGTTCTTCCTTTGTAAGAGTAGATAGATATGCATTTTTAATTATCTTCCATGAAATAAAATTCCATATATATTGATGTGAGTATATGTATTCTATGGATGTTTACTTTTGTTGTTTATTACTCCCACTTTATGCCACAAGCTTTGGTGAGCACTAGATTATATTTCTTTACTTTACTTGTTATTATTATAGTGAATATGAAAACATGAGACTTAGGGTTATTTGGTAGTTTTTCTTAACTAAAGGCTTTGTAACCCTCCATAGTGATATTATTTATGATAAAATACCCCCTACTTGAGTCTAATAGATCCATATATTGGTCATATTACCCATTATCTAATGTATCCCCAATTAGAAGTGTAAGTATGATATTTTTTCTTTGAGATATGATTGATTTATAGATCTGATGTATTTATGATTGCATGTAATGTCAACAAATTTATTTTTATATATTATACCAGGTAAGTGGATTAATGAGAACCATATGTGTGTCATCATCCCATTAACCCCTAGCCAAAATAAAAAGTAAAATAGTCCATCATTCAATTAAAATTGAAGTAGTGATATGCATATGTGTGTCCCTTAGTCACATATATAGATAAAAAATACATTAGTTCCAAGCTTGAAAGTGTAAAAAATAGACATATATCACATTACACTGACTAGGCACTTGAGAGTATGGAAAAGAATCCATGAAGAAATAAAATCCATGGAAATCATAACTATGAAATTCAAATTAAAAAAATAGATAGGGAATAGATCAAAATTCATTGTTACCATTAAATTTACATGAATTGGTGAGTTAATACATTCAATTCTCTAATCTATCACATCCAAAGCAATATAATTTGAGTTGCCCTATCTAATATAATCACATTGCCTTTTACAAATCAAGTGGAAATTAATAATTTAGATCTCTATTATGACTAAGATATTATAGACTCTTCATAGACAAGGCATTTTACATGTATATTTCCAATGGCCTCATTTCAATCTCCACCTCTTTCTACATATTCAGTTATAGGGATAACTGAATACACTAACATAGTGTTTAATTCAATAGATATTAACCATGATTTCAAACATTACTATACTATTCGAGATGAGTTTGTAGTTGAGGCATATAAGGTTGAGGACTTTCTCTCAATTTTCAAATAAATGTATAAGAATGAATTATTGGTAATAAAATTGGTTGGTTTACATAATGTTGTAGCCAACCCAGAGGTAATTCCCTACATTGACTTATTATTTGATTATTTTTAAATAGGATAATCTATAAGAAAATATTACATTTCATACATAGCAAGACTTTAGTATTATACATAAGTGGAAATGCTTTTAAAAGATATTATAGGCTCTCTCTACCAAAAATGACATATAGGCAAGATATGGTAAATTCATGGCTCCTTTCAAACAAAATACACAAAAAGTTATAAGAATGAGATGGAAACCCAAGCAACTTTATGATTTAAGGCCCTAATTCTACTATCCCCATTTATTTATTCCAAAAAAGGGTAAGAATTTTCATGGCCATACTAAACAAAATATATGGTTTCTCAACCATTTTTTATGTTAACAAGATATGAATCTTATTGCTAGATATTATCCTAATCTCAAATAAAACCATAACCTTAGGAGATATAATTATCTCCAATTTGATTCTGTGAATCACAAATATAGGAATCTCACCAAATGGTAAATTGTGCATGATGTATTATGTGGTAGATGTTATGATTAGGACTGTGCATTCAACATATGAAGAACCTTGACAACCATCTAAAAAATACCCAAAGAATATGATTTTTAATGATATCAATGTCCTCCATGTGCACAAGTTTAGAAATCAAATGAAAGGTTGAAATAGAATTTTTACCCTATGGTAACCATGCCATATATGTGAGGAACATGCCCAAAATATTAGATCCTATAAATAAGACTATTCAAAAAATGGGCGACTATTGGTTTTATTCTAAGTGAACTATATCAAGATAGAAGGCGTTTTTATCACTTAGAGTTATACTAAGAGGTATTTCAAGTCTCCTCACTCAATTGATATAATGTAAAATATCTAATGTTATGGGTGGCTTATGAATAAAGATTTTTAAAACTCATCAACTGACACATTAGATTTTTATTGGACCTAGTCTATCAGTTAAGGGTAATAAAATAATAATCAAAGGGTACAAATGGCATTATTGTCAAACAAATTGGTTTGGGCAACATCATCGAGTTGGATATGATCAAACTTTGCTTCGTTATCGATATTGTCATCACTATTTATTTGTGATGGAACTCAAATAAGATAAGTGGGGTCACCCCCAAATGGTTTAAATCTAAGCCCATAGGTTCCTTTGTATTTAGTCATAGAAATTGTCTTAAGTTTTCCTTATTGATTTGGTCTGAGACCTCTACCTTCATAGTCCTAATTTTATATGATTAAATTAGGAATGGGATACTTGGATTTATTGTAACAATAAGACAATTTATCATTGTATAACTATGATTCATCACCTTTGAGAGGGTCCTATACTTGGCCAAAGGCCAACATGCAAGTGATAAGTGTTAGAATATATAGATGGCCCTTTATTTTTCTTTTCCATTAATTGAGTGGCTTAGATTTTGGTCTTCCAAAAGAATTTAGGTTCTATGGAAGTTTTACAATGTGAAAGGTTTCATGGGTCAATTATTCTCCTAGGCCATTAGTTGAGATAGTATAATGATTGGACATTTTAGGAGGTTGCATGTGGGAAATGAAATCAAGGGTATCAGGGTCAATGTCATTATCATTTAGTAAATCAATAAGTATTGTTTTCCCTTTGTCCTACTTGGAAATTTGATTCATGTTGAAATGATAATTTTAGCTCTTAAACTCAACCTCTAGATGTTTGCAATGCTTATATGGTTGTAAATCTCCTGAAATACTAACCTCCATACCTGAATGTGAGAACTTGATACAATGGTGCATTTTTGATGGGACTACATAAATCTCATGTAACCAATGCATACCTAAAAGAATCTTATATGATAAATTGAGATCTAACACATGGAAAAGTATATCATGGGTCAAGGGCCCAACGATAACTAGAAAGCTAATTGTGCCTTGTGATTCTTGTTCTTCATTCTCATAGGCTTTGATGGTGATTTTTATGATTAGATATCTATTATCATGTACCTAAGAATCTTGATGAGCTTTAGAGACACTATGTTCAAACCTGATCCATTGTCTATGAGGACATGATTCACTTCGTACCTCATTATGTAAACTTTAATGTATAATGGATTATTGTGCATCAGGCCAAGGGATGACATATCACTTTGGTTGAAGGTTACTCATTGGGATAAAGCTAGGTGTCCATCCAAAACTTGAAATTTGTTAGAAGATATGTCATTTGGAATTATGGACTAACCAAGGAACTATGTCAAGATGTTTTTGTGGATGGTTGATACGTGCAACAAATCTAAAATGGGTATTTATGTTGGCATATTTTGTAATTATAACATAATGTCAAATGCATTTTCTTAGATAGTGATAAATGTCTTATTCTGATGTAGGATGGTTGGTTGGATGATGGGTGAAGTGGTGGATGTTTGTGGGTTTGGTATGGTAATACTTGACTACCAAGTTGTGATTGCATAATCAGGATTGGGTACAAGACCATTATTGCTAACAAATGATGGTGGAGGGGGACCAAATAGGATAAATATTAGTTACCAATGCACTTGTGTGTGGTAATGAGATAACAAAAAATTATTAGTATAAGGTATTAACATGGGAATCCCTACTTTATGGTTTGCCTATGTGCAGTCCCAGGTCAAGGAAGAATTACCAAAATGTGTTGGTTGAGTTGGTATGATTAGAAATGTTCTTATATAATTAACAATTGGTATTGGATTAATGGAAATGGTGGTAATGTGACCTCCTAAAATATGGCCTAATACTAAGTTATAGTCATGTGCAATTGCATGGTAGGTCTATTGGTTGTTTGTATCATTTTGGCCTTGGTTCTATCCATTTTTTTTATGTTGTTGGTTCTACTCTAGTTGTGTTGAGTTTATTAGTTTTGTTGGTTTGACATTGGTTGTTTATATTTCATTTGACACTATTATTGGTTTTGTTGTTATTTATTTTTATGTTGGGGAAAAGGATTTTGATAAATGTCAAGGTTTTGATTGGAGGTAGAAGCTCCACGATCCAATGTGATCTCTCCATTTTCCAATATATTCTAAATTACATGTCTAATTTTCACACAACTCTATAAATTATGGCTATTAACCCTGTGAAAATCACAAAATTATTCTATCCTATACCAATATAGTATGTTATCACCCTCATGAATTTGCTCTTTCCAAATAGGCCATATAACCAAGTTGGCTACTATGAGTTTGTGAAATACTAATTCAATGGGCTCTCCAAGGTCAATTAAGACATGATGAGTAGGCACAATTTTCCTTAGAGGAGAAGGTTTTTGTAAAGGCATAGGTATGTCCTATATTTTTTGCATTTTTTGTATTGGTCTAGGATGTTGTACTTGGCATACATGTTATGACTACTAAAAACATTATTAGTTATGAGTTATTTATAAAGGAGGCATAGGATGAGAAGATGGTGTTTCCATCATTTGGACATGTCATGACTTTGTTACTCTATTTCCCACAACATTCTTGTTATGATTGAATTTCTTAAGTCTATCATTGTTATTGTCCTATGCCAGTTACAACATTTGCACTTGGACTAGATGTTGATTTTGGCTATTATTCTAATTTTTATTTGAGTTTTGATTTGATGAGGCTATTTTAATGATACCTTTGTTAATGAGGGTTCTTTCGATCAACAAACCTTTGCCAATGATCTCTTTGAATATGTGCACACATTACAACTCTAAATTATAAGATATCTCACTATGCATATTTTTGGTAAACACAGTGGCTAATTTATTATTTGGTATATTATGGGTGAATCAAATGATAAGGGCTTTCCATCATTGTAGATAGCTTTTGAAGCTTTCACCAATTTTTTTGCTTGTGTTAAATATACCAATGAAGTGTCATGTTCAATATTGTAAGAGATGTGCTACATGAACTTGTTTAAGAGATCATCAAAATAAGGTACTAAATTCTTAGGCAACTTCAGAAACCATTCCAATGCTTGCCCTAATAGGATTGGTGGAAACAATAATAAAAGGTAGATGTTCACTATAGGCAATTAGTTGTCACAAAATAAAGAATCATGTCAGATGGACCTTTGGGTCACCTTTCCCCTTATATTTATCAAACTTTGGTGAATCATACCTTGGAAGAAATGGTATATACAAGTACTCGATGTTGAAAGGGTAAGAACACACATCATCCAACTTGAAATTTTTGGTCTTCTTCCCTACTTGTATGAGGGAAATTGCATCCTTCATTATTATAGTTATAGTGCAAGGAAACTATTGGGATATTAGCCTATTGAGGTGATGGTTGGTTAGTCAAAATTTGATTACTTTAACCAAGTTATGATGGAGGAATTTATTGGGGAATGTTGGTTTGGTTGGGGAATGGACTAGGAATATGCATATGCAGATTAGGGCATGATTGTTAAAATTGCACGTACTATGGCATGATATTATGGTTGGGATTGGGTATGTAAGTTTGATACTATGGCTGGGAATACTATGGTTGTGATGAAGTAATATGGTTTTACTATGCTATTGAGGTTGAATAAGGACATTCTGCCAACTAGTCATACCTGGTTGATGGAGAGGGACTTGTGAACTAAGACCCTACTGCTAAACTTATGGCATGTTCTACATAAAAGGAAACTATTAATTGATAGGTACTTAAAGAACATTGGAACCTATTTATTGCTTGAATCCATGTTGGGAATTGAATCCATGTTATATATTTTACATCTATCATTGACCCATATGCGCATTTTATTGGTTAGACATCATTTAGTTTTACATCAACATGCTAGTCTATGATTGAAGAGGTATGTTTACTGCTACCTGGTGAGGTAGAACATTGGTTTTCCCCTATTGAGGTGGTAATATGTTTTACCTTTACTACATGGGTATGTTTAATGGAGCCTATTATTGTGGAATATTACTCATCACCTATTGGGTTGGAGTAAGATTAATCACATTCTACTATGGCATGGCATTGGTTGTTGGTTGACTACTTAATCCTTATTATTGGTTGCTAGGAGAACCAAATAGTTGAGGATTAGAGGTAGTTGGCTAAGATTGGGAAGTATAAACTCCTACTCCTAAGTTTTTAGACCACTCACAATGTTACTTAAAGGAACATTTTATTTTTGACTATGTGTTTGTGCACTAACACCACTTTTGTTTAAATTGGATGTTACTAGCATATTATCCTCTAAATTTTGCTCATTGCTTTATGTAGAAGTAGAAGACACTTCTTTAATGATTGGAGTATTAAACATGTTTTCTACTGAAGTGTTTTACATAATTAGGTTAAAACACTAATTTTCTTGAGTATTCAAATCAAATAAGATTCACATTAAAGGAAGTAACCGAATAAGAGGTGTATATGACATGGCATTAAAGTTATGTGCTAGGTTTTGATAGGTATTGTATGCTGTTTAAATTTAAAATAAATGGTCTTCCATGAGGTCTCTTTGAATTACAAAAATATGTGGATCTTGATATGTCATTGATACTATAGAATGAGGGTTGCTAGAAGAGGCCTATTCATTGTTATGATTGTAAGACATGTTATAAGGCCCTCTTAATAGACTTGGAAAATTATAATTCCCTACCTCTGTAGCTCTATTCAGATCATAAGTTGATGACATGGTTACATAATATGGTTTCTTTTTGGATGTTATATGCAACCATAGGTATGCTATCCAAATACTGGGCTATCTATTCTTAGTCTTGTTTCATGTAAGGAGTAATATCCATATAATTGGCCAAAGGATCTTGACTTTATTCCCCTATTTAAATATTGTATGATGGATAAGAATACGTCTCCCAAAAAACATCATCTCCATAAGGGTCTTTAAAAAATTACTTTTATGTGCTAATATTTCCATATCCTAGATTGTATATAGCTCCAATATGTGTATAGTGATTCATGATCAAATCTATGACAAATATTTTACAACAAGATGGATTAGAGTTATGCAAACTCTGAAAAGTTGTGTTTGGAAAAGACAAAGAGTTTCAAACTCTATCTAGCTTGGTTAAGGGTGGAGATGTATCTCCAAACATTCTATGCAAAGACTTGGTAAAAATAATATAACATCAAATATATAACATTAAATGTCTCACAAAAAAAAGGTCAAGTAAAATGAACTAAAGACAAGATGCCAAAATCTAGGTTCAAAGATGTTCCAAATAAGTCTAAACTAGGAAAGGGAAATGTTTCTAGGTATTTTTTCCAAATGTGGAGTCAAAATCTAAGATCAAATAGGCTGTGTTAGGACTATTAGCCAAATGTGGCATCAAAATATAGACTTTAAAGAAAGATTAATGATTAATCTAACAAACTTGGAACACATTGGTAAAGACTAGGTACTTCATTCTAGACATAAACATGATCTTATTGGTATAAAACACAAAACAAAAGGAACTTTGAAGATGGATTGAATCTATCAAATAAAGGCAAAAATAATAAAGTTTCCTAAATTGAGTAATCAATTAACTTAAGTTACATAACCCAAAAGATAAAGATCTATGTATCATCCCCTGCCTCTTGAAGCCTAAATAGAAATCAATTAATGTTTGGATCTAAACTTGTAAAAATAAATCAAAGACTCAACTATGGAAAACTAGGGTTTTTGAAAGAGTGTGCCAAGATCTCTGAATATTATTCAAGAAATCAATGTCGATTCCTATAGAGAGAGCTCCAAAATTCCAAGAGAGGAAAAATATGCATTAACTTGTCTATTGCAAAATGTGAATGAGTCAATTAAATTTTAAAAAAGGAAAAGTGGGGTACATATAGATAAAATTAGGGAAACATGAGGAAGCCTCTAATTTTATTAATTAACAAATTAAAATTAAATAAAACTAGCCTATAGACCCTTTATAACTAACCTAAGGAAGCTTAAACACATAGAAAGGCCATACAATCATGTAGGTAAAACCCAATGGGAAAAAGAACTACATTAACGCTGCCCCTTAAGTGTAGCTTAGGTGGGATGAGAATTAGGTCCTGACATTGAAATCTTGATGAGGTACCCAAATACATAGTGTTGAAATTCCATAGGAGGAAGAAGGTGGAGCAACCCTAAACCCAATGAGAGCTCGTAGATGAAAAATTTACTCTCTATGAATGGCTTGGTCAAAATACCTATAATCTGATCTGATGTTAGATAGTATTGAAGATCAATGACTTGCTCATTGATAAGCTCCCTAATGAAATGAATGTGAATCTCTATGTACTTGGTTCTTTGATGGAGGACCGAATTCCTAAAAATATATATAGTTCTTTGGTTGTCACAATAGATGATTATTGGATTATGAAACTAGACACCAAACTCAGTGAGAATCCCTTGAAGTCAGATTGCTTCAATGGTGGCATTGAAAAACCCTTTATATTCTACCTTTATAGATGATAAATCAATTACATGTTGCTTCTTACTTGACTAACTTATTAGACCTGAACCAAGTGAGAAACTATAGCCTAAAGTGGACTTTCAACTCTAAATATCTCCAACCCAATCTAAATTTGTGTATCTAATAAAATCAACCTTTGTTCCTACTCCATAGTGTATCCCATAGTTGTGTAAACCTTAAATGTAGTGAAGAATCTACTTTGATACTTTCTAGTGCAACTCATGTGGCTCTTACATAAATCGGGAGACCAATCCAATTGCATAAGATATGTTAGGTCTAGTGTGTGTGTGATAGATAAGACTACCCACAAGTTGTCAATATGGAGTTGCATCAACAAGTGGTGTAGGACAATTAGCCTCAAGCTTCACACTAGATAAGAAGGGAGTAAGAGTTGGCTTACAATCAACCATTTTAAACCTTGTAAGCAAATCAAGAGAATACTTGGATTGTGATAAAGTTTTCCCAGAATCTAATTAAATGATTTCAATCCTGAGAAAGTAGTGCAATAATCCCATGTCTGTCATTGAAAATATATCTGAAAGCGTAGTTTTCACTGCTAAGATGGATGATCGTGAGATCCCTATAATCATTAAGTCATCCACATAGAGAACTAGAATCAATGTAGAATCATCATGTCATAATATGTAGACATTTAAATTTGAGTGGCATCTAGTGAACCCGACTGTGAGGAGAAAGGAGTCCATCTTAGCATACCATGCCCAAGGGGCCTATTTGAGTTTGTAGAAAGATTTCCTAAGTCTACATACCAAGGAGGTATCATCCAAAAATCATTATGGTTGCTCCATATATCTATTTTTTGAGGTCTCCATGTATAAAATCACTCTTTATGTTCATTTGGTGAACATCCCATCGATGTGAAATTGTGATGGTTAGAGTGAGTCTTATAGACGTCATCTTGGCTACAAGAGAAAATGTCTTAGTGTATTCTATGTCAGACACCTAAGAAAACCCCTTTGTAACCAAATGAGATTTATACTTATTGACTGATCCATCTGCACCATGCTTAGTTTGATAAACCCATTTACACTAGACCAATTTTCTTCCTTCAGGAAGAGGGACCAAGTCCCATGCTTTATTTCTAATTAGGGAACTTCACTCTTCTTGCATAACATAATCCCATTCTATAATGCCAAATTCCTAATGAAAGGTTTGTAGATCTAAGACAATGGCCAAGTAGGCATGTGATGTCCCCTAAAACTGTGATCATGTCTACCTTATATCTGATGGATTTCTAACCCATCCTCCATCACTTTGAAGTGTCTATCTAGCCCAAATCAGACCAAAATTGTATGAGATTAGAGAATTAGGAGGTGAGTCCTCATCATCTATAGTGTGAGTGTGAGATGAAGGAGGAGAATCCTCATCACTACTCTCATCACTTGAACTTGAAGAAGAAGAGTCATCCTCATCATTAGGAGGATATTGAGGTGGATCTATGTCACTATCTGAATTGGATTCAATGTCCAGTGAGAAATTTGAAGAGTTTGGAGTACCAAGACTGTGTTCAAGTGGGCCCTCATGAAACTTGAAACTCCTTTCAATGAAAAACTTATGAGTTTTAGGCTGGAGAAGCTTATATCCCTTAACACCCTCTACATATGTCATAAAGATGCAAGACTGACTCTAAGGGTCCATTGCCTTGCATTTATTCTTGGGAATGTGAGCTATTGTTGGTGATCCAAACACTTGAAATGATGCATAAAATAGATCTAGAGATAGAGATATAGATATAGATTGGGAGATTAGATGCCATCTGTAACTAAACTAAACTATGGGGGGCCGCCCCCCTCTATATATATCTAATCTCTCAATAGATTGAGTTTGGGAGGTGACTAGATCAAGAAGAGGGTGCGAGAAAGGCCCAAAAGATTCCCCATCACATCCCATCCCATCCAAAAAGTGATCTACTATGGGCTTGTGACCATACCAATCTTTAAAAGGAGCGATTCCCTTCAAGGCTTTATGTATAGCTTAGTTCTGAATGTAGCACATACAGTTGATTTATTCAACCCAATACTAAGGAACAAGAGACTTTGATTAAATCATGAAATTTTACATCTCCTTTAAGGTATTATTCTTATGTTTAGCCACACCATTATAATGAGGACTGTATGGAACTATGTGTTGCATCTGAATCCCCTCCGATGTGCAAAACTACTCAAACTTATTGTTGACATTCTCTTTTCCAATGTCAGTCCTTAAGATTTTGATGAAACATTCTGACTGCTTCTCCACAAGTGCTTTGAAGTCCTTAAAGTGATCAAAGACCTCAAACTTATTTTTGATAAAAAACACCCAAGTGTACCTCAAAAATTCATCGATGAATGTAAACATGTATCTTGTCTTATTAAATGAAGGTTTGGGAAATAGTCCTACTAAGTCACTGTGGACTATTACTATCTTTTTTTTGGCTTTCTTTGCTTTTCCCTTGTCATATTTATCTTCTAAGTACTTACTAAGAATGCAACCATTGCATAGGCCACCTGAGAATTTAACTTTAGGAAATCATAAAACCATGTCTTGATGATTGAGTTGCTCTAGGTAACAATAGTTTAAATGGCCAAACCGTTCATGCCATAGTTTACTCACTCCATCTACATGAGTAAGTAGTGCAACTGAGGGCTAATCTAGGGTGAGTTGTGAGAAGGTATATAACCTAGAATGATGATTGGCCTTTCCATAAGCCACTTTGGTGTCACTTTACAACTCCTTGATGACCACTAAATCATGTGTGAACTCAACTTGCTTCCTTATACCTATGTGAGTGATTTGATATAATGATAAAAGATTGGTGGATAGTGAATAAACACATAGAACATCATTAAAGGTGTCATCACTTACTTATACTAATATTTTACCACTGACTTCTACCAAAGTGTCATCACTCATGAGAATTTAAGGTAAAAAACATGGCTCTATTTTTGAAAATATATCCTCTAAAGAGGCCATGTGATAGGAAGCACTTGAGTCAATAACCCAAGTCAAAGGCTGAGAAGCTACTACAACAAGTGCCTTGCCATTGTTTTTACCCTTTTTATTGTCATTACTTTTTGTAGAATATTTTTTTGATGTGTTGTAAGATGAGGATTCAGGAACACTAATGTTTGTTCTTCTCAAGTATTTTAGTCAAGGTGTCAATCTTCTTTTTCATGCACTAAGACTCATCATACCCAAGTTTCTTACAAAAACTACATTTGAGTTTCTCCTTCTTATGTTTCCCACTTGAAGAGGACTCATTTGATAATACCTTAGGCTTGGAATATGATTTATGATCCTTCTTGTAATCATGATCAGGTTTAGACTATTTTTTCTCCTATTTGCCATTGCTAGAAGGCTTCTTCTTGTCTTGATAATCAAAGCATGTGATTTTGAAGACTTCAATGCACCCATTTAAACCAAATTATCTTACTCCCAAGTTATATTGGTAACAAACTCATCAAATTATGGCATTTTCCAAGTGGATCCAAGTGCACGTTTGGTAGCATGAAATGTAGAGACACAAATTGAATAGTCATGACCCAATTTTGTAAGCACATATATAATCAATTAGTCATCTATTTTATCAATGACACATTATTTTAACTATAATATTAGTGATTTAAACTTTATAAAGAAGTCTTTTAGTGTTTCATAATCCCCTGGGCTCAATGTGATGAGCTCATTCTCCAGCTCATGACCCATCATGATGTCGTACTCCAAAAAGCTTGTCCAGGATTGTCCAGACTTCATTCAGAGCTTTTACATATTCAACATGAAATAAGATATCAAGAGATATTGGCATGCATATAAACCCATAAGCCTCATCACATATATTTTACTACTTAACCTTTTCTACATCTATAAATGGCTCAATTTTCTCATCCATAGTAATCTGATAGAGTCCTTTACCTCTCAAAGTGAGTTGCATTTTAGACTTCCATTCTAGATAGTTAAACGATATAAGTAGTTTGATGTTTAGATCCATGAGTGTAGATTAGAATGAGATAAATTAAAAAATTTAAATGAAATTAAAAAATATAAAGCACATAGTACAAGTTCCCCCTAAACTATCAAGAATACCCCCCTAAAGTTATAATGTACACACACTCAGTCTTGGATGTCGAGCACAATTGAGAATACACCTATGAGAAATCAGTGTGAGAAAGCATGAGAGGGATGTCAGGCACTACTGAGAATGCATCCAAGAGGAAAGTTACAAAGGTTTGAAGATATTTTTAAGATATTACACCATGTAAAAAATAGATGTTACAAAAGTCCTGAAACAATGTCATCAATGCATAGAGATCAAGAAAATATACACTTAAAAAAAATGGCACCTAAAAAATAGCTACAAATTGAAATTTATAGCACTTACTGGTTCTTACTCCTACTCCCACATATTCATGGACCCTTTCCAAAACTAGATTTTTTTTACATTCTTGTGTTTTTTCATCCAAAAATCCAAAAGAGGAAATAACTTAACTCTATTTCTTCATTACCTTTCACCTCAAATTTGATGGCCCCTTGAATGTCACACAAGTTTATGCAATTGATTTACTTTGGGTTCATGCAACTACATTACTTCAAAATCTCTGACAAGTAAGACTACCTCAAAAACCTAGATTGGTCTAGCCAGTGCAATTGAGTTCCTAAACCTGCATTACTTATTACTTATAAAGCAAGTAATTAGTAATAAGTAATCACTCTTGGAAAACTTAATTTGGTCTTCCTTAATGCAAATTAGGTTATTCAACTTGCTTTACTTATAAATTAAATAAGTAATAACTAATCAACCTTGGAAAACCCAGATTGATCTTCCTTAATACAAATTAGGTTCTTCAACTTGCTTTACTTATAAAGTAAATAAGTAATATGTAATCGACTTTGCCAAACCTAAATGGGTTTACCCTAATAAAAATTGGGTTCTTCAACCTCGTTTACTTATAAATTAAATAAGTAATCAACCTTGGCAAACTTAAATGGGTCTACCCTAGTGTAAATCAGGTTCTTGGAGAAGTAAGACTACCTTGAAAGCTCGAATTAGTCTAGTATCAAGTTGTCATGTCGAAGAAATTTGATTACTTCAAGTTGTTGACCTTGAGAAACCCAAAATGGTCTGTGATCAAGTAATCACATTGGAAAAACCTGATTACTTCAAGTAATCACCTGGGAGAAACCTAAAATGGTCTATGGGCTTAAGTAATTAACCCTAGAGAAACTAATTTTCTCTACAGAGTGTAGATCAGGGTTTGCAGGGATGATTACTTGGTATTATGGGCACTGTACCAGTTGAAGGAAATTAATTTTTAAGAAAATATTTGAAGTTTTTCAAAAAAAATAAGAATAACCCATTTTAGATCTCAAAAAACCTATAAAATATATGCAAACATATTTTTCATCAAAGGGATTTTGACATGAGTTTTGAGGTAGATTAAGAAAATGCCTTTAAGGTCAAAAATGATGGCCAAGATAGAAGAAAAACCACCAAGGTGAATGCATGGAGGATATTACCAGGGAGTTTGATGCATGAGACTGTCATGATAGCATTGAGACCATGAAAGAGTGTGCCAATATCTCTAAATAGCATTCAAGTAATCAATGTCAATTCCTGTAGAGAGATCTCCAAAATTATAAGAGAGTAAAAATATGCATTAAACTGTCTATTACAAAATGTGAATGAGTCGATTAACCTTCCAAAAAGTGGGGTACATATAGAGAAAATTAGGGAAACATGAGGAAGCCTATAATTTTATTAATTAACTTATGGACCCTTTATAACTAACCTAAGGAAGCTTAAATACATAGAAAAGCCATACAGCTGTGTAGGTAAAACCTAGTGGGAAAAAACACTACACTAACAATTTTGATGACCAACAAGCTAATAAAATTTGAACAACATGATTATGATAAACAAAGATCCAATAAGGCATAAATGATTATTTCAAATAATGATAATTTGGACACAAGACAAGACAAGTCCTTTTAAAAAATTTGGGTAGTGTAACGACATTATCACTCCTAAAAGATGTGACAATGTTATGTTTCAAAGACTTCTAAGGCACAAGACTTGAAATGATTTTGGAAGTATGATGTTACCCATCTCAATCAAGTTCCATATTCAATGTTTTTGACATGAAATTCTTCTAAGTTAAATTAAGGTGTCAAATAGATGGCATAATGCCTCTTTAAATAATGGAGTAATGATGGACATAAAATTGTTCATGACGTGGTTTAAACAACAAATTTTTAGATCCAACACACCAAGTGATGAAAGAATAAATAACAAAAATACAACTAAGTATATCATCTTAAATATTATCAAAGTGTGGCAAAGTGGGGTTGACTAAAACTTATAAGTTATGACCATTTAGATTGATCCCATGTGTGGTTAACATAATTGAAGCATCACATCAATTGAGTTCATATCGATAAAATTATCATGCAATGGTCTATTCTTTTACATGATGATACCATCATTGAAATTCTCAGTGGTATCCATTGGTTGATCAGACCTAACTTAGGCCTTCATTACTAAAGGAAAGGTTAGTTTCTCAACCCCTTAGCTCTAACAATATGTGTTCTCATATTTATATACCCAATTGTGGAGCATGGTTGAAACACTTCTAAGAGATGAATCCCTGGGTCAATGATTCTCTAGAGAACCTATGAGCGGTAATGACATCCCATTCACAAGCCAAAATACATGAAAAGAAAGACTAGTATAAATCCTTTAGGGTTGATTTTATATCACCTAATACCATACAGGTTTTGGGGAGAACCTAAGAAAATTTATTTCTATGCCTTGGACTAGGCACCAAATGTAATGAAAATGCACTTTTGATCCCATGATTTCCTTATAGGGGATGGGGGAGAGCATACACATGCTTTTATTTTTGAAAAAACAAATAATAAAAAAATAGTTTGTAAGTAATTGTGAGTGATATTTGATTTTAGACACTAAATTAAAATGTGACAATGTTCTTTACTTGGCCCCTTGGCTTAAGTGTGAAATCTTGAAAGAATTGAACAACACACATTTTAAACACTAAAATTAAGTGTTCAAGACTTAGTTATTATTTTTAAACTCAAACAAAAAAGTGTATTCAAACATTAGAAATCCTAATTACTTTTAAACATCAAATACTAAATGTGCAAGACTTAACATGTTTATTTCAACACCAAAATGAAATGTAACTTGATTTAGCTAGATTCCTTTTAAAATCCCAAAATTAAATGTGTATTAGTTAAAACCTATAAATTGGTGTTCAAAATTACATCCATGACCTATAATCGTTAGATAATAACATCTTGATTTAAAGCAATTTCTTGGATGGGTAAATGATGTTTGAAATTTAGCTCTCAGGTTTTATTTTTTTGAAAACACAGTGATCGGGGCCAGTCAAAAATGACTAATGCCAGTTTCAAAGAAACCACTATTGGTAAATTTATATAAAACTAATGCCAGTATAGAATAATTGATGAAATTTGATTAATACTATCATTAATCACCTATGGAACCAAAGGAAAAACCAAAAAAGATAAATGCTTTAGGTTAGGCAATGGTTATCACAAAGATTAGTAAAAATTGCAAGGCAAAGTTTAATTAATGGATTTAAATGCCTTTGAAACCTAGAAATAATGAATCTCAATGATAGAAAGAATCAAAATGAAAGTTTTATGAACATTTTCCCCCTACAATATGACTGTCGATGGTTTACATAAAATTGAGGTTGGCTAAGTAGAACCATGGTTGTTTTAGGCCAAATCAATGCCAGTTACCTCTGACCATCACTAGTCTCTATGTAGATTTGATAAAAATAAAGAAATAAAAATATGGCCAAAACAAAGATAGAAATGCAAGTTTAAAGATATTTAAGCATCCATTTCTTAGTTTTTGACTTGCATATTCATATCATTGGTAAGTGGGGTGCTCATGGTCCCATCGGGCATGCCATTTGTGATCAAGGAATCTAAGAAGGGTGGTTATATCATATGTTAGATTCATAATGAAAATGAAAAAAACACACTAACGTGCATAACAAATTCTTGCCTAGATCAAAGGGAGGAACATGGTGAAGAAACAAAAATGAACAAAGCACAACTAAAAATGGAAATAAATCATACAATTCCTTGAATGCTCCAAGAGGTTCTTTTGTTTGGATTGCTAAAATTGTTCTCAAGAAGTATTGATCAATGGGGCTTGACTATTTCCATCTCCTCTTGGCACCATGGCTGGCTTGGTTTTGGATTTGATATGGTTTGAAATGGATTGGCTTGTGATTTTGGAAATATAACACTATGGTCATGCAAACTTGCTCAGAAACCTACATTATAACACTACTCTTATCGAATCTCTCTAAATGGAGAGGCAAATGCTTATATTTATATGTTTTAAAATCAACTTGGAATGAGTTAAATCCGAACCTAGGTTTACTTAATTAACCCCAATAGAGTTAAAAGGTGTCCAAACCTCATGATTAGCATGTAATAGGTGTGCTTTGAGATATTTTGGATTTTGGACAACTCATAAAAGGTAATGATTATTTCCTAAGATATTCATTGATTTTTGAATTTCATTTTTGATAATTCATTTAAATTACTCAAGGTTGAATTCAATTAAGACTTTGATTAGTATTTTCATGTTAATTAATCCATTTTAAGCTTTTAAATATTTTCCAAGTTTTGATTTAATTGATTTGGGAATTTGCTCTATTTAATTTTTTTTTGGGCTAAATTGATTTAATTACATATGATGAAGCCAAATTAGAGACGTTTATAAATTATTAGGCTAGATGTTCAATGGTTGGCAAGAATTGGTCTAAACTCAGGTATGAAGCCATTAGTGGCCACTTTTAGGTGTCTACAACTTTTGAGTAGAGTTAAGATAAGAAACTTCATTTACCCTAAAGCAATAAAAGTACACCAATGTATGTTGGAAATAAAATTAATAAACATGTTGGTAATATAATTAAATAGAGGGTGTTAGAAAATAACCCTAGTTTCTCAAGATCAAACTTCATTTAACCATATAATAGGAAAAGGTAAAAAAAGGCTACAAGAAAGTGTGTCACACTGAAGAAGCAGTATATGTTGAGAAATTTGTATTGAGAGGTTATGTGGGTTGGTAAATAGATCAAATAGGACATTAATGAGTAAGAGGATGATAATAAAAAACCTAAATAAATAGTGAAACCCTAAACAATGTATTAAGAAAATTTGCTTATGAATCTTTGTCAAAGAGTTAGCATATAAAAATAAGACAAATATGAGTTGTTTGAATTTTCCCCTACATCATGATATATTGTTGTGTTAATTTATTTTTAACATTAATAAATTTAATTAAGAGAATCACATAACATGGTATTCCTAATCAATTTGTGAAAATTAGTTGTGTTCTTCATTGTATCAAGTTTGTAGTTTAGGTTTTGAAAATAATGAAATGCATGAATATCCATGCAATAATAAGGTACAAACACTTACAAGTTTATTTCATTTGTTTTATTCTTAATTTATAATTATTTGGGACTCTTTTTAATGTTAGCATAATTAAATTTTTTAATTAAGTAAACATATTTATAAATTAATCTTAGTTGATGATATTTTCTTTGTAAATGCCTAGAATTTGTGCTCCATTTGAAGTGGTTGGAGTGTTGTATCATAAGATTCTTTTATTTTCTTTTTCAAATTAAAACATGGAGGCATTCATAATATGGAAATATCCTATTTCAAATGCTATGTTGATAATATATAATTTTATTATCTAAGGTTTGTGGTTAAAATCTAAGTTCATTAATTTCACTTGGGGATTATAGTGCATAATGTATAAGTGATATGAGTCATGTTTAGTAATTTTATTACCAACATACATTGGTGGAATTTTATTGCCATAGGGTGAATGTTTGTGTTTTATTCAAGGCATATTAATTAAAAATGCTTTATTTTTAAAGAAAAATATTAATAATAATATAAATATTATACAAATATTTAATTAGTTGTGTGACTCTCATCTTTGTAATAAATTTGATTGTCAAAATGTTGGCAAAAACTATATAGTGGTAATGTTGATAAATTTGGTAGTTGTATTGACAAAGGCATAACTATTAATAATATTTTATTTTTTGGATTGGTTAGTATATTATTTATCCCTCCAAATTAAATAACACATCACCTAGCTACATTAAATGCATTTCTTAGGATCGAAGTCACCATAAAGCTGGAAGTTATTTTTCATTTACCATTTATTCGTTCAATCTCTCTGTGAAACTTGAACTCTATATTTTTTTTCCTATAAAGTGAAGGAGGTTTAGGGAGGATAATAACATCAAAATATTAAATGTTTTACTTCAAAATTTATTGACTAGAAATTTATTTATTTTCTCATTTATTTGTTTCACATGAGGAATAATGGTTCACTCATGTTTGGTGCACATACTCAATATTATTTTGCATATTTTAGCTTGATAATATGAGTAATGATTTAGTTTTAAACTCATACATGAAATATGAGGTTGGTTTGTGTAGTTGAGTTATGGATTTTTCTTTTATATCAAAAATTTAAATATTGCTAGTATATGAAGGAATGTTTTTGGTAGTGTTATTTCTATTTGAAAGCTTATTTGATTTTCTCAAGGTTTTAGTTGGGTTATTTTTTGTGAAGGCTGCTATATTTTAAATATTCAATAAAAATTTGGGTTGAATCTCATGCATATATATTATAAGGTGATTTTTTACATAATCCTTCATTCTATTTGTGGCTTTTTGAGGTCTCTATGTTGCATTATTTGTATGTAGGTTTATAAATTTAAGTTAATTTTCAAAGACTCAAGTAATGACCCATAATTTTATTTGTCATTTTTTACATGTTCCACTACTATTTATTTTTATAAAACTTATGCTTAAATGAAAATGAAAAGAGAAATTTAAGGTCTTGAGTAAGTTTTAATTTTTAGGTTTAATGCTAAAGTTTTGATTTTAATATTTAACTATGTAAAGAGCATTATCGGTTTTATGTGAAAAATTATTATTTTCATTCTATTTCAACATGTTAATATTGACATATAATTGAAGAGAATTGTATAGGATAATCAAGCATAATAATTTTCATGAAAATGTTTTTTTATTCTTTTATTACATACAAAGTATATATTGCATTAAAAAATAGTGAAATAATGGTTACTATTTTGGTTCATTTTCTCTTCACATTTGAAAAAAATAGTACACTTATAATTTTAATATATATAGGTCTCAATATTTCTTTTATTCACATTCTTACTAAAATGAATTATGCATTTAATTAGTTTGAAGATCTATCAATGTTGGTGATTTCTAAGTTTCAAGTTGTTTTAGGCTATATGGCATGTTGTGAAAGTTTGGGGTTTCATATGAGATTTGAATAAATTTTATAGGAAAAACCTTAAATATCATTATAGTTTATTTGTTTGAGCATACTTCATTTGATATTTTATGATGAGTTCAATATTGATAAGGTGATGAAAGGTGAAAAAATGTTTAGGGTTTCAAATGGTTTATGAAAGGTTATTTTTTATATAATTTAACTCTGTTAAAACATAATTTATTACATGAATTCTCTGTTGATTTCCATTATATTCATTTTTTATTTTATTGGGTAAAAATATAGGTTTTATAGGGTAACATAAAAATAATAGTAATCGAACATAAACCAAAAACAAAGTAATCCACCTAGGTTATGTAACAAGAATAATCATCAACAAATCATCTACCAACCTTTTAATAAAATAGGACAAGCCACCAAATATAAAATAACAAAAAAACTATAAAGATATATTAAAATTTAACAAGATGAACCCTCATAGTTAGTGTACTCCACTAGTGTTGCTTGTTCAACTTTGTCTTTTTGATCCTTAAGCTTATCTTTCATGACTCTACATGTGGTGCACATACTCGAGCCTTTGGTAGAGTCATTTTGAGATTTATTATGTGAGTGCATGGCTTCTTTATCCATAGGATTTTTTTGTATTTTTTAGATTTCATAATATTTTTAATACTCCCAATATTATTTTTGTTCTTGGGAGGGGAATTGGTAGAATGTGTATTTTTAGCTCCCACTTCCTTTTCCTTCATGGGGGTCATGGTTTATGTTCCTGCAACTAGATTTACACCCTTCTATATTATAAGGTTGTCCAAGAACATTATAAACTTATTAATGTCTACCTTCATTACATTCCATTCCTCCATCAAGGTGATCACTTCACGACCCATGCCTTTTAGTTTGTCCTCAAATTATTTTAGGTTCCTCATGTGGTCCATGAGGAGGTCTCCTATATCTCCTTTCTCCTCTTTATTTCCTTCAACCACATTTATGAGTTGGGTTTAATGTTAGATTTAGATTTATGCCTCCTAATTATTGGGGGATTTGGGCCTTATGTTTCCATTCTTGGTCTCAAACTTAGCTTTTTTAATCTATATATTGGTAGAAGGTGAATCGATTCTTTTTTTTTGGTAAGTTTTGGTGCTACCCATCTAATCTTCCTTTGGATTTCTTGGGTCCTTCTCCAAGATTTATTCCATGTCACTCTCAACCATATACACCTAATTACCCCATAGAAATTCCCCCTATTGATAAGGAGGAATATCAAGCATTGATGGATGAAGTCATTTTCCAAGTTTGCTTGGAAATCTAAAATCAAGATTTCAATGGATTTGTATAAAAAGCAAGGGAGGCTAATTCTGTGTCCCCTGAAGTGGTTTAATAATAGGAAGTGGTGAGAAAAATAAGAGTGAACTTACCTTTTAATGTGACATATTTCATGATCTAAAGGCACAAATTAGGCCAAAGCCTTCGCAAGCTTAGCCCAGGGAATCCTTTTTTCTATGTATTTATGACAACACCCATTTTTAAGAATGTCTAAAAAAAATCTTATTTCCTTTGTTTATCCTTGAAGGATTTTATGCCTTTACAACTCATTCCCATCACTTCCCCAATCTATTATTCCAATATTTATACCTTCATCCATCGCATACAAACCATGTGTTATTGATTACATCCAAGGGTGAAGTCATTAGACACCTTGTATTAATGCCTTATAATAACCTGAATTCATAGAGGCATATTTTCCACTTTTTCCTCCATACTCTAATATTGTTTTGAGCTTATGCACATGAAATGGGCTCTAACTTATCTCTGTTTCTACCCATGGTCATTTCCTCTTTCTTTTATAGGTTATGGAATGAATTGTATTTTTGAGAGTTTGTTCAAGCTTTGAGGTTAAAATTTCTATAACTATTAGCACACTTCATTTGACTAATATGGACTACCAAGTCCTTCCCATTTATTGTATAATCATTACACAAGGTGGAAAATATATTAGATTTAATCAAAACCAAAGCTCCATCACGTGACTTAGTCCCTTGATACTTAATTGATGATGTGAATGTGAAATTTGCATTTCTATGTTATATTTTATGGGTTCTTTATAAGGATTTATAGTTGACTAGTTTATTTAAAAACTAGAGATAATTTATTCATATAGCATGTTTCCTTGAAATATTTTATATATGATCCTTGAATAGAAATGTAATTAATTTGATTTTTTAAAATATGGAAAGTGTGAAATAATATAGAGATGAAAGTTAGTAATTCACTGAAGTGATGTTCATTTGAAATATGTTATTCAACAAGTTATATAATAAAAAGTTGTCAACTTGATTTATGTAGATTAATTTTGAATTCATGATGGTAATTTGAGATAAAATAATATCAAAAATTTATTATTTGATTTTTTTTTTCAAAATTATAACCATTTCAAGTTACACTCTAGATTCAAGAGATTATGATAGGAATGTGTGGGGTAGAGGATGCAAACACCTAAATTTGGCCACCAATAGATTCATATATGACTTTAGACAAATTCTTACCAATCATTGAATACCTAGCCCAAGAAATTATATTAGTCTCAAATGTGGCTTCATAACCTTCTACTAAATCAATTTGGCCTATTAAATCAATTAAATAAGGTAAATACACACATTGAATTAATCAAAATCAAACAAATGACAAAATGCTTAAAAATAATTAATTAACTTGCACACCCTGATCGAAATCAATTGGCAAGTTAAATCAATTTCAAATCTTAATTGAGTTCACACATGAGCTAATAAATCATTTAAATCAATTACTAAAAATGAAATTCAAGAGCATCTTACCTTTGTGAGTTGTAACTTTTAAAAAATATATAAAAGAATATCCTAATAATATGTCAAACTCAACAAAAGTTAATAAAATCAACCATGGTTGTGAGTTGTCACTTTTAGAAAATATTTAAAAGAATATCCTAGGAATATGCCAAACTCAGCCAAAGTTAATAAACTCAACCATGGTCAGTTTAACCCATTCCAAGAGATTTGAAAACCTATAAAATAATGCCTAGAGCCCTTAATTTAGGGAGATCAATCAAAGTAGAGTTATAATGCAAAAATATATTTATGAAGCTAAAATCCTAGTGTTATAATGTTGAAATTGAGCTAATCCATATCAATCAAGCCAAGCATTCAACAATGGTTTATAGAGGAGATGATGTTAGCCATATGTCATTGATGAAGAATTCTTATACATAAACTGATAAATCCAACAAAGAAATCATTTGGATCTCTCAATGAAGGTAAATATTATTGTTCTTTGCATTTTAGTTGGGTTTTCAATTGTTGTTTATTCATTAAGCTCCCTCTAAGATCTAGGCTTAGAGATGTTAGTATGTTAGTGTGTTGATTTCATGGTTTTATATACAACACTTGATCTAACCTCATCTCTTTTTCAAATTATTTGATTAAAAATGGCACACTCGATAGGACTATCTTCATGAGTGCGCAACCCATGAATTTCTTTGTATTCATAGTTTTAATTATTTTTTTATTGTTTCTGTTTTACTAGAGTAAAAATGGCCCATAAATAATTAATATTTTTTCATAAATTTTTTTGTGAATATAGATAAGTATGTTATTAATATTCTTTGAAAATTTAAAAAAAATCTCTTTTTATTTATAAATTATAACTCTTTTAGTGACTATCACTTTCTATTTTTTAATTTTTTGGTAAAAATGGTTAGTACAAAGCTAATAACACTTATTTAGTATTTTGACCTTAATTTGTTTAGAGAGGTGATTAATAGACCTATAAATAACATTCAAAAATTTTGTGACGAATGGATGTATATTTTAAAAGTTATGTCTAAATTACTGACTGTAGGTTTTTATGATTTTTGTGTTCGATTTTCTCATTTTTTACCTTCTAACTTGTTGTTTGCATATTTGATAGGTTTATTTTATTTTATTGAATTTATTTTTGAGATTTTTTCTAATTTTTACCTAACCCAACATATTTTTTTTGGTATTTTGCCTTCAAGTCAATAGATTTTACCCTTCAAAGTTGCTTGTCTCATTTGATAAATAAGTTTCAAGGCTAAACGAAGTTCTGACCTTTTCTTTGCAAGACCTATTTGAAAAAAAAAAAAACATTTAAATATAAATTATTCTTTTCACACTTCATTTATATGTATAAAACAAACTATTAATCATTCATTTTAGTGTTTAAAGAAACTTTTTAGGGTGTTTTATTGGTTAAGTTTTTGTGGTTTCTTTCAAAGTTCACAACTTAAAGCCAAGAGGCTAAACGAACACCACACATTTTAATTTAGTGATATAAAATTGAATACACTTCAAATTTTTTGTAATTTATTTATTCTAAACTTTTTTGAATAAATAGGAAGTTGTGCATGTATGTTTTCCCATCTGTCCCTTATAGGGAACTTCTGGGATAAAAAATGCCAACTTATTTTTGGGTTGTTTGTAATTATTTATAGTTTCAAAATCTAAATCCAAAAGAATAGTAACAAATCTAATCAAACACTTTCAATTTTTTTCAATGAAATTAACCTCACTTCAATTATTTACAAACTTGCTTGTTGATTGTGTGTTTTAACGAAAAGAGACGTGCGTGTATGCTCTCCCATCCATCTCCTTTAGGAAACTTTTTGGGATCAAAAGTGTCATCTTATCTCACTTTGAGCCCAATCCAAGGCATGGAAAGAATGTCATTTAAATCCCTCCCTAAAAATTCACAATAGTATTGGGTGATCTTGAGGTGGCCATAAAGTCTTTCTATTGTGTCATTTATTTCATGTATCTTGACTTATGAGGGGGACTTCATTACCTCCCATGATTTATTTAGGAAAGCTTTGACCTGAGGTTTCATCTCCCAACATTGACTTTATCACCCCCACTAGGATTAGAGGTTTGAGTGGCTACTAGATTTTAGTGTTGAGTTTAAACACTGGGACATATCTGCATATTGTACATCATACTACATTGAACAAGTGATGGATGTAGTGGTTATAAAAAGGTCAAGACCTTTTTAAAACAAGATAAGTGTTGTAGACACCCAATTAAAGTGTGCTTATTTTTTATACTTATATGAAAGTCATATGCAATTTATCCATCTAGAAAGATCAAAAACCAATTAGTTTTAGTCAACCCCACATTGTCATACCTTTGTTAAGATTTGGGCGATTATACTAAATGTATTTTGGTAATTTTTTCTTGGTATGTTTTAGGACTAAAACTTATTTTTTTAATTTATATCCATGTCCAAATCAATTTTTTTATACGCCACTCTTTTATCTCAAGAGGTATTATGCTAGCCATTTTACACCACACTTGTGCCTTTCCATTTTTTCTAAACATGTTTGTGTGTATGTTACTTGTTTGAGATGGGTACCATTATGTTTCCCAAATCATTATCAAATTTATTCCTTGGAGTCTTTGAAATAAAACATTGATCAAATCATTAGAGCATGTTAACACTGTTAGGTTGCTCATTTTGTTTCAAGACTTGTTTACCATTGTATCAAAACCATTATTTCAAACCATGTCACATATGTTATTTAGACATTGTTCAAGCACCATCATGTTTTCCAATCTTGTCTAGCTTGTTTAGTCCAATCATAGTTTTCAACTATTAGGTTTTCAATTAACATTACCAATTTCATATTAAAACATTGATTTATTTCTATTTAAGCCTCACTTCATAGGAGTCGATATACATTTCTTTCTATTTTGGGTTGCATAACTTAGGTTAGTCAATTTCCAAAATTTAAAAACTATCGCTTATTTGTTCATTAAACTTATCCTCATCATTGTTTGTGCCTTTATTTAAGAAAACATAATATTTTTTCTAGGTGTCTTTTGCCTTATGGATTATACCAATTGATCATGTTTATGTTTGATTTTGTGTGTCGAGTCTATGTCAAATTTGTTTTAACCTTGTTGGATTAAATTAAATGCATTAGCCTTTTTTTTAAAGTCTAGATTTTGACACTATTTGGCTAAAAGTCTTAGTAGATCATGTTTTTTTTAGCCTAGTTTTTGACGTTGTATTTGGATGAAATCCGTAGTAACTCAAATTTTTACTTTCCTAAGTTAGACCTTGTTTGGAACACTTTCACATGCCAGTTTAATTCAGACAATTGACCTTTTATGTGTATGACATTTGACGTTAAACATTTGACTTTAGATTATTTTGTGTCAAATTCTAGCACAAACCATTTTAGAGATACAAATCCATGATCAAATCTTTATTTGGAGATACAAATACACCCCTTTTAACCAAGTTAGACCAAGTTTGAACCATTTTCCCTTTCAACATACTTTTTTAGAGTTTGTATAACTCTAAGCCTTTTTGTTTTTAGAGCTTTCTTTATTGATGTAGATATGTCTAGCTACACTTATGACGGTGTCATGTACAATCCAAATTATGATAAAATGACCATACAAAATAGATTTTATTTTTATGGCTTTATTCAAGACCCATTTGATGATAACATGGTTTGTGAGATAGAATTTTATCCACCTTGTAAAAATCAAATCAAGGACCAAAGTCAAGACCTTAACTAGAATGATATGTTTGGTGAGGAGGAATTGGGTGTAGACCTTTATGATGGGGATGATTATGAGATAAATTCATACCATCCTTACAATAATAAATTTAGGGACCAAAGATAAGATCTGATTTATAATCCAACTCAAGACCTTAATCGAGGTGATATGGTTTATGAGGAAGACTTGGATGTTTTGGCTTATATGAACAATCAAGCTTCATGATGCCCTACCATTTCTATTCTAGGACCTCATCATTTGGCTTGTGAAAGAAATCAAGCTCTACAGTGCCCATCCATTATCCGAATGTTGACCATTACTCATTTAGTACCTATTATTCCTCACTTTGGAAAACCCAAACCAATCCAACCCAAATATCAACCAATCTAATTATGATCCCAACCAATCATTCAGCTTCAGCCCATCATTCACTCTAAACCCAAACCAATCCAATAAGTACCTACCCGACTGAGCTAATCATTCAAAGACCAATTTGTGTTTAAAACTAGTATTTTACAATTGATTATAAACCAAGGCTAAGAGAACCAACTAAGAAGTGATGTTTTTGTTGAATCAACCATTTATGATGAGTCAACCTATGATGAATCACCTCTTAATACTATACCTATTATTGAAGAGTCTCACTCTAATGAGCCAATCTTTATGGAGTCACTTATTAATGATTATAAATACCTTTTGGAAAATTATTATCTCAATCATATGCCTATTTTTAAAGAGCCTCCCTCTAATAATATAGTCTTTGAGGAGTTGTATCTTGACTTTTTTCCCACTATTTTAGAGTATCACTTTGATAAACTAGTATTTATGGAGCCTATTATGCCATCACAGGTTGTCACTTGTATGAAACCAAACATTCAACAAAACATCATTATAATAGAGTACCCATTAGATGAAGAATTAGAATTAGATTTAGGTTTTACTTCTGAACCAACATCAGATTTAGCATCAAAAGTAGAATCAACATCAATCTTGATCTCAGATTCAGAGTCCCTTGAGTCTAAATTAGATTCAAATACATAATATGCTCATGACTATTAAAACATTAGTTATGCATGCCTAGTAGATCAATATGAATATATTTGTGATCCTTCTATGGTTTTTGAGGATGCTTACATCAGCATCAACACTAGTTCTCCTAGTATCTTCTATGATGATTTTGAAACCTTTCCTCATCCCATTACCATTGCACATGCCATTACCATCATCCATCATATCCATATTATTTACATTCCATCTCCCACAAGTGTCGATTGGGACCAACATAATAATACATTGTTGAACTACATTCATGGTGACATATCAGATGAAGAAAATCAAGGAGGTCAAGACCACAATCATACAATATAAGAACACTCTCTTAATGAAACCTTTTCAAAGGTGCTAGAGGATAATCAAAGTCAGAACTCAACATTTTATAATAAAAACTTTTCAAAGGTGTTAGGGGACAATCAAAGTCAAAAGTCAATGATCCTTAGTGAAACCTTCTTGAAGGTGTTATTGAATAATCAAGATAACTTCATTGGTAGAAACCTTTTTGAGGTGCCAATAGCTAAGCACAAAATTTATTTACTACTTAATGAAGAAATTATCAAATATCAAATCAAAATAGCTTCCACTCTATAGCCTAATTATATGGTAGTTAATCTCAGGTCTAAACAAAAAAATAATTTGGTGGTCCTATTGACAAAAGAAGTCTTCAGTCTTGTCACATCTAAAGTTATGTAAAATGTAGAATAAAAAACATTATGTGTGCCTAAAAATCCCAATATTCATTTATTTCCCATTCATTATTCATTCCATTATCCTCCATCATTACATCACCAAATCAAATATATCATGAAACATTTGTCGATATTTACTATCCATGCTCTCATTTTACTTTACAGAGGCTATAAAGATACCTTGTCTCAAATTTTGAAGGAAACAAAATCAATGATAGATGAAGATCAAAACATCATTTGCACCCAAATTTATAGCTAGTTCTTGACAGATAATCTATTCAGATGAGGTGTGGACTAGTAATTTACATGATTGTCTATTTTGGTTGTATCATTTAATGATCATGATGTGCATCTCCACATCAACAAGAACAATAAAATCACATAACTAGGACAAACATATCATATACAAACAATCACCTAGGCCAAAAAAATGTAACATAAAATTTCAACTTGCCATTCCTTTTTCCATTGTCACTTACCTAGTCATTCACCTTACCACTTGCGGGTAACCCTCTCAACATTATTCCTATCATCCTATCCAAACTACCAACCTATCATTAACCTATCGATTATCCATCCAACCATTCCATTCCTCCTCAACCATAAATTTTTTGAATCCTATCAACCTAGCCCATTTGACCTTGGTTCATCCATTAGTTTCACATTTTTAGCATACAGAATCAGATTAGTTTCAACAGTTATTTTAATCATTTGAAATAGAGGTAGTATTTTGGAGCATTATGATAAAATTGTTGCCAATTTCAACCTTTGTTTCTTATTCCATTCTTATCAAAAAAAATTATGTGAGCATGATTATATTGCCTACTAGGGCAAATCAATGTTCAACAATCTTGATACTAATTATATCATCTATTGGAAAAAATTGGTATCATTAATCTATCAATTGTATCCTAGTTATAATCACCTATGCAAAAACTAGGGGAAACATTTGTTTATTTTGATTTGAAATATCACCTAACCATTTTTATGATGTATTATACCATCATACCAACTATGCTTATTTTATTTAAATTAGTTACTACTCTAGTCAGATTCCTCCACTTGAGATGAACTACTATGACTAAAACCATTTTGGGACTATGTGGGTCACATTTGATTCATGTTGAGGTTAGATCAGTTCACCTTTATCCATTCTCTCACCATTTTATGAGCATCATTTCAATTTCTCATGCTCTTGCCATTTTGTGAGCATCACTTCAAGTTATAACACTCTCTCCATTTTGTGAGCTTGGACCTTTTTACTATCTCATAATTATTGATTGAGTTGAGATGCTTTGAAATTTTTAAAAAAATAAAAAATTATTTATAAATTCTAAAAAAAATTAAAATTATTTAGAAAACCAAAAACATTGACCACTTTTTTGCGTTACAGATTTTAGGAACCCTCACTAAGTCACAAATAAACCATTTGTTCCTTAGTTTCCCCATCCTTTTTGGTCTTTTATCCTACACTATCTCCATTTTGTGTTTTCATCCATATTATTCTATCACATATATCATGTTTTATATTAATCATCATTTTATTCCTATTTTTTGGGAGAACTACATTTGGCCTAAAATTTTTGTTGGATATTACATCCATGGAACTATGTAACTAGCATCCACTTGCCTAGTGCATATGGAGACAACTTGGCCACCCCATTATTTTTCTTATTTGTATTAGTTTGTTAAGCTATCACCTCTTTTCTATGGGCAATGTTCGTATGGCTTAAATAAATTTGTTTTTTGTTTGCTTTTTATTTTGTTTGTGTGCCTGTTTGTTTGCTTTTTATATTATTGCCTTAATTCAGTATATGTGTGTTCATTGGATGATTTTTTTCCCACACACTTGAATCCATCCATATTCATGTGTTTACATTGTCATCATGGTTTTTATTATTGGTGCATTGTTTTCTATTGAGTATTGGATATCAGGAGTCAATCCTTATGCATATTTCAGCCAAGTCCTCATGATGTTATACCATGATACCTACCAACACATGCTTTAAAAAACCTAAGCTTCAAGATGTATATTCATCAATGGCAACAAAAAAATTTATTTAGTATCGACATTTTGATTTAATCCCAATCATATCCTAAATAGAGTAATTAACCATGAACAAATTTCAACCGTTATTTAGTTTGGATGAGCATATCCCTACTAGCATGTTGTCCTAATTAATCTTTATCCTTAGTATCATATTATCATCATCATCATCATCAAAGTCAATTATGTTTACCATTATTGGGGTCCAATGATTATAACTACCTATGGGCAAATTATTATGCACCATCCCACCTGTATTTCTCAATGATTATAACTACCTTTGGGAAAGTTATTGTGTTGTCACCCCTTTAATTTTTATACCCATATAAGGGTTTGTTTTTATCTTTTTGTCTATCCTAACTGAGGAAACTCCATCTTCTCAATGATTATAACCACCTTTGGGCAAATCATTGTGTTTTTATGCCATGTTTCTACTATCAAGGTATAATCTTTGGGAAATATTGTACACCATCCCACTTGCATTCTCAATGATTTTGGCTAATTTTTTAATATCATTGTATTCTAATCCCATCATTTTCCTTTATTTGGTCCCCTCATCTCCATTCTTTCTTTTGAGGGACCGCTTGTAGACCTTTCCTTGTGTCAACCATTCCCTCAAGGGGGCATCATACAATTAGTTCATCATCATTGAATATTTAGGCATGCAAGACCTTTTAATTCTTTGAGAAGATGTTACTATGCTTATAGCTTGCAATGCCTTACTAAATAGGGGAAAAATATAAACACTTAAATTTGGCCACCAATGGCTTCATATCTGACTTTAGACCAATTCTTGTCAATCATTGAATACCTATCCCAAGAATTTCTATTAGTCTTGAATTTATATTCATAACATTGCATTAAAATAATTTGGCTTATTAAATCAATCAAACAAGGTAAATAGACACATTGAATTAACCAAAATCAAACAAATGACCAAATTCCTAAAAAGAATTAATTAACTTGCACACCCTAATCAAAATAAATTAATAAGTTAAATCAATTTAAAGTCTTAATTGAGTTCACCCATGAGTTGATAAATCAATTACTAAAAAGAATATTCAAGATCATCTTACCTTTTTGAGTTGTCACTTTTGAAAAATATCTAAAAGAATATCCTAGGAATATGCCAAACTCAATCAATGTTAATAAACTCAATCATAGTTGTGAGTTGTCACTTTTGAAAACTATTTAAAAGAATGTCCTAGGAATATGCCAAACTCAACCATGGTCATATTTAACCCATTAAAAGGGATTTGAAAGCCTATCAAAGCAATCTTAGAGCCATTCAATTAGGGAGCTCAATCAAAGTAGAGTTATAATATAGGAATAGATTCATGAAGCTAAAAGCCTAGTGTTATAATGTTGAAATTGAGCCAAGCCATATCAATCAAGCCAAGAATTCAACAATGGCGCATATAGGAGATGATGTTAGCCATATGTCATTGATAAATAATTATTATGCATAAATCAAACAAGCCAATTAAGAAATCATTTGGAGCTCTCAAGGAAGGTAAAAATTATTGTTCTTTGCATTTTAGTTGGGTTTTTAATTATTGTTTGTTCATTAAGCTCCCTCTAAGATCTAGGCTTCAAGATTTTAGTATGTTAGTGTATTTATTTCATGGTTTTATGGATTAACACTTGATCTAACCTCCTATTTTTGTCAAATTACTTAATCATAGAGGAAACATATAACTCATTGTTGGGAATCCTTCATAGATTAGTCAACATGATAGGAATTTTTTATGGTCATAGGGTTGAAAATACCTTCTCTTGAACTTTTTGTTATGGAACTCATGTCACCATTGATTCTTATGTGAAAATAATTTTTTTTGGACTATGTTAGAAAATATTTCATCCTCCTATTTAAATATGAGAGGCAATTTTTCCATAGGGGTTTGAGATGAGCCATTTGGTGATGTCATCCATGTAGATGAGGTATGCCAAGTGAATATTTTTATCATATGCATATAACCCTAGATGATTTACCTAATACCAACCCTATTTTCAATCATGTTGAATTATTTACTAAGCTTAACCCAAATATTTCTAATTTAAATATTCCTATAGCTAGTTTTTATAGGCATGCTATATCTACTAATAATATCACATATTACAACAAGAAGTGTATTGTCACTCCTACATCCCAAACTATTCTTAACCAGGTGACAAATAAATTTATGCATGTGTTACATGATGATTATTCTAGTAAAAATGTGGTGGAGTTTATTTCTTCACCACTTGAGTATAGAAAATATAAAATAAATAAGGGAGCCCCACTAATTGATTTAGTTTTTGAAGTTGATTTTTATTGAGAATAGTTTTAGTTTGTTAATCATGTTTGTGTTTGGTTTTGATGGTTTATATTTATATAAATTTTATTTTATATACTTTTTATATTGCTTAGTGTCTACTTTTAATTTTTACATGGAAATTATAGTAGATTTTAGTACATATGCTCATTTTGATAGTGGTATTTTTGATGGTCTAATCAATTCACTTTATTGGAAATTTGAACATATGATTTTTATGTTTAGATTATTCTACGATATTTTATCAATTATGATTCATTATGATTTTTTTAAATAATTAAATTATTTAATTATTCATCATTTAGTTATATTCACATGTGAATATGTTTTAGTATTTTTTCATTTTTTTTAATTTGATCTAATTAGTTATTAAAAACAAAGTAAATGCAGGGTTTTAAAGATTACCTAGAGATGGAGATCAGTTCCACACCATTGATCAAGCTTGTGGGAACTCCTCTTTGGGTGGGGAGGAATGACCTGTAAATCATATTAACTCATAAAAAAGTGATTAATAAAAAGATGAATGGGATTCTTGGTTAGTAACCAATCCCAAAAAGTGATCTACTTCCTTAGATGGATGTCAGCCCACATTTAACACTCAAGTTTATAAATAAACATGAAATTACAAATATATATAAGTATAGGATGCAAATAGATAACAACAAATATGTATAATCTATAACAGGATTAATGTGATTAAACTAATCATCCCAGAATTTAATAGCTATATCAACATCATCTTGAATTATAACTAATTATTCATTAGTACTTTCCTAATTAGATGTGAAAACCATAGTAAAAATACCTAATTTGAATGTAATATTACTTTGATCACTGAATAAAGGTTGTGGGATAATGGGGAGATCAAATATGCTAACAATATCATGCGCTACTTTAGGTAGAGTCATCTACATGTGAAAGACATATTTTCATAAAATAACATGAAAAATTTAATAGGTTTTTAGGACTATGAATGTTATGAAAATAGACTTCAAATATATTTTAATCATTTAGTAGGGATTGATGATAATCATGTAGGATCGACGTATATTTAGATGGATCAACATCGATTCTAAGTAAAATGATAAAATATGAAAATAGGTGATACTGACGACTTGTAAATTTGATAAAATGATGAAAACTCAATGGTAATGTTGACATAGAGGTGCAAAATATAGCAAGTTTTACATATGAATGAATGTAAAATACTAACTTTGAATGGCTTGAAAACACACAAATAAAGAATACTATAAAAGTATGCTAAAAAACCTTCAAAATCCCTTGATAGTTACATGAATAGAGGTTCCAAAAGGTGGAAAAGTGTCGAAAATATCTATACACAGGGTCTAGGAAACATCTAGCAAAGATTTGAAGTTAAAAAATAGTGTCCATGTCTCTTGAGCTGAAGAGGCTTGCTATATATTTAAAGATTGATATCATTTTAGGTCAAACAGTGTCGATCGTAGAGAATCAACGTTGATTTACCCAAAATGGGTAGAGGTGATCTTTAAGCCATTCAAAAGGGTTTTTTATGGGGTAAAGATAGGTTTAACCGACTTCTAAGTTGTTAGGTTATTTAAACCATGATATGGGTTTATTAGGTGGTTGAGAGGGTTTTTTATTTTTTTAATTTGTTTTTATCATTTTATGGTTAAGGGTAGTAAAATAGGGTTAATTACTATTTGACTATAGTGATTAACTTAATTAATTCATGTGGTAAAGGTAAATGGGTAAGGTTAATGTAATTATTTAAAATAATTATGAATGGGGCCATTATGTTAGAGATGAAGGATAAATGTGATGACACACCGCGTTAATACACAAGGGTGTATTTAACTAGCATCTACATTTGCCCTTTTTTATGGAGTGGTATGAAATATTGTGTTATGAGACAAAAATTATAAGGTGCCTAATGCTCCAAGTTTATTATGAGGAGGTATCCCCCCTCAAACTGAGCATCAGGAAGTGAGATGGAATAGATGATGGGTTTGAAAAAGATGGAAGGTAAAAACAAATGTGGATGAGTGGAAATGGACAAGTGGAAGATAGCAATGGACAAATAGAAGTGAGGATGGCTCAAGAAAGTTATAAGGTTGCACTTAATGGGATAAAACATGATGCAGTTAGTAATATGTCAAAGACCTAATCGAGTAACAAAATTCTAGAGCTAAAATAGGTAGGCTCAATAAAAGGCTAGTAGGACAACAAAAGATAGGAGTGGCAGACCATCACATCTGGTGTATGCATTACCTATAAATGAATGTTCTCAGGAGAAAAGACACCCTTAGGATATTATAATGGCAAGATGCCAAAAAGGGGAGTATGCCTTAAGGAGACTGGGGAACTAAAAAAGGGTCAAAATACTCAAATCTAAAGGCTAATATGACATCAAAATGGGATAGTTGTGGCAAAACCAACAAGATGGGGTTTAGGAGATAGACTGGGAGCATGTAAAAGGGTCCATATGTGCAAAAATTTCAACAAGCCAAGATAATCAACATCGATCCACAAGGGATCGATGTTGATTTAGGGAATCAACATTGATTAGAGTAATCAATGTCAATCATGGGAAAGGCTATAAATAGGTATCTAATATGGCAGAAGGCCCATTTAGCTATTGATGTGAGCAAGTATTCAAGAGAAAAATTTGATGTTTTTTTCACCTTTCAAGCTTATGTGAGAGATGATGGAGGTGAGTGGGAGTGGACGATGATGATGACTTCAATACGAGGTAGGCAAAATACACTTTTGGTGAAATCTATATTATTAGTTATTTTGTTGTTTTTTGTTTTTTTGTGATATTTAGGATATTTTTTGGTTTAAATTTTTTGTGGGTGGGGAGGGTAGGTAGTTTGTGATTTTATTTTGGTATTTTAGGAATGTACGACCTAGGGGAGGATTCTTTAGGGGGAGGGAATCGAAATCGATGTTCCCCATGTGGATCGACTGTGATCCATAAGGATTGATGTTGATTGTGTAAATTAACATCGATCCTTATAAGATCGATATAAATTAGGAAATTTGGGGTCTTGATTAACCACAAAGATGTTTGTGATAGGCACAAGAGCTATTAACAATGAGAGATATGATAACTCCACTATTGATGCAGTTATGAGAGTTCATGAGTGATGAATATTGGACCCATCTAGATGCTATTAGATTTAGAGGGATCTAACATTATCACCACATCTATTAGGATATTGGCATGATGGCATCTTTGCTAGAGTGGTGGGATTATACTACAAACATGTTTTGGCTACTGATCGATGAGATGACCATCACTAAGAGGACATCCATTAGATTTTATGAGTGTTGATCTAGGGATCCCTTATTTACATTATTGATGAGGTTAGGTGACTGAGGGCACTGGTATGATAATATGGTGAGGATGCATTAGACATGAGATTTGTTGTTGGGGGTTCTCATTCTAGCCATTATATGACCAAGATCCTATGGAGAGACTAGTGTCAATGATGATGATGTTGGCACTGACCTGATATGTGATACCTAATTATAGAGGATGAATACCATAGAGCTTCACTGGTGTCATAGTAGACATGGTGGAGTTTAGAAATATTTTTTCTTAGGTTCCCACACTATTGAGGTAGATCTATAGGGAGTTATGGGGCTGTCATATTGAGTGCAGATTAGGATTTGACATCACTTTTATATTGCTTTGTTGGGCATATGAACACATTCATGTGATTCACCTTATAAGGACCCCATAAATTAGTTTTAGAGACATGGCTTATAGTGTAGGATTCCTTTGGTGGAAGGAAGGCCTAGTGGTTTTGTACACAAATAGGGTAATACACAATCTAACATACTATAAATATGTTTTCAATGACTTACAAATAAGAGATGTTATTTGGAGGCTATATGTACACTTCCTAATGTTCCTTGGTTTAGATGTGGAGATAGGGGATTTTGATTGAGAGATATGGGTACATGGATGATGAATAGAGCACATTGAGATATTTTATTTTAATAGGTTATGTCATTAGTTTAGCTTTCTATAGGATATATCATTAGCCCCACACATGTACATGTGGGATGATATAGATCTTGATTGGCCTACTCTAGATATTATAGCGGTCTTAATGGGGACACAAGAGGATCTCATGGTTGCTGACTTGGATGATATTAGCTATATAGATGATTATGTAGTGTATTTTGTAGCAGAGATGGGAAGGAGATAGGATAAAGTAATACGACCTTAGTAGGAGGTGGTTATTGAGGAAATGAAGGAGGCTAAGAAGGATTCCCTAGATGCACACATGGAGGAACAAGATGATCCTAATGCATACATGGAGGATGTACCACTACAAGATGCCCCTACCCACGAGCATATAAATATAGTTGTAGTTATTACAAAGAGTGATACACTAAGGGTCAAGTTACAGGTGGCATGAGCAACCCATGATACTTTACAAGATCAGATTGCCATAGTATAGGGTGATCTAGATGACATGAGAATTTAGCATGACTAGGCCATACAGGAGTGGGATAGGTACTAAGTAGAGATAGAGTAGATGAGGTCTACTTTGGTAGAGAGACCAGCTCTAAATATTACAAGATCTAGTATTATTCTTATAGATATGGTACCACTCTAGAGGTACAAGGATTTTCTTCTAGAGATGTCATATTATGAGAGGATAGTATAGGGATAACTACTAGATGTAGCTCAGTTTGATTCATATATGGTTAGCCATTGTAGATCACGGAGAACTCTTATGGGGTCTAATAGTAGAGGGTGTGCAATGAGTCGAGGAGGAGATGATGATGGAGATGATAGCATTCATTTAGGCAAGATTGATTTTACTGAGTAGATTATATTGTATGGGTCGAGAGCCCCATATTATTTATGTTATGACATTTTTATAGACACTTGATGTATATATACATACATTGATTATGTTTATGGATGGATCACGTGTGTTTATTTATGGATTTATTGATGGCTATGGATACGCTATGTTTTTATTGATGATGTGATGTGATGGATTATAGATTAGATGTTATATATTTTAATTTTGATCATTTATATCATATATGTTATGGATGTTTATGGACTATAGATTATGGATTTTACATGTTATGGATTATGGATGTTATATCATGAGATATGTTTTTAATACATGGATTATGATTATGTATTATAGATAGATTTTAATGTTTAATTGTTGTGATTTTATGGGTTCTAGTGATTATATATTATGTATTTGCTCAACATTGACTTCGACTATAACCAAAAAGAGAATCTCTCATACACATGGCCTATGCATCCTTGGCTAGATGATAGGAGATATTGACACAACCTTAGTTAGCTAGAGGTTCGACCTTGGTCATTTATTGGGATTACATGCTTTTGGTGAGATAGTGGATGGATTGATTTAGAGATAACCTTCTACACACCATATTTCAAAATCAAGATTTATCTTTTAAGGATCATTTTTATGCCAATGGGTAGACTGATCAGTATGTGAAGTCTACAATTAGAAATTTGTTTGATATAGGAAGATTTCTTGGGATATTGATTTTGACAATTTATTTTATTGCTTTATTTATTTTTAAGGATTTTAAGTGGCATAATTTGAAAACTTATCAATGTGAGAAGTTTTCTGCTTGGTATCCACCCTTCAAGGCAATGGTCTATATTCAATTTTTTTTTTTGCATAGATGTCCTTCAAGGGATTAGTCTATTTATGTTTCTATTTGATAATAGCTCTCCTTCGAGGGATCAATCTATTTATTTAACCCATTTTGATACTTTTTATTTTCACAGCTTACTTGATTTTGGATCCTAAAGATAGTAATGCAAGTTGGCATAAAAAGATACCTTAGGATAGTTTCCATGAGTTCATTACATGAGGTGATTGTGTTATCTTGGAAAAATAATGGCCTTTAACAAAAAGGGAAATAATGATCTAGGGTTTCTCCTATTATAGGTAAAATGTATCCATGAGAGAATTCTATGAATAGATCTGGGGTATTCATATTCAAGGTTGAATTTATAATGACTACTAGATAACCACATAAATCTCATATCATTATTTGGAATTTTAGGATAGGAGGATATGATAATGTTTAAGATAAGATAACCAATATGATCCAAGATCTATTAACTATAGAAAATATGTAGATGTAATGCATTAAGAGGTTCTCATTATATTTTACCATCAAGAGAGGTCAAATGATATGCTCAGATCCATATTTGTGGGTTATGATGTATGGTCCAAGCCAATTAGGAGAAAATTTACCCATTTTACTTTGTTCTATATTAGTGACATGTTCATTTTATTTAAGTATAAGGTCTCCAATGTTAAATTATCATTCTCTTACATGTTGATTATATGCTTGCTTTAGTCATTCTTGATATATATGAAGGTGATCTAGGGCTATCATATGATGCTCATCTAAGAATTCAAGATGGGATAAATGCTCCTAACAAAAATACTCATTAGAAATGATGTATTTAAGGGAGATGTGAAGAGAGGGAATTTATAAATCTAAAGGAAGTATATCTTCCATTCTATAAACTATGGAAAAAGGAGTAGCACCTGTAGGGGTTTGAATATTAGTTTGATATGTCCATAAGGTGAAAGGGATACAAAGATGCCAATCCTTTCCCACTTCATTAATGAGTTTGGTTAGGATTTTGGTTAGGGTTTTATTAGATGCTTCTGCTTGACCATTGGCCTAAGGATAGTAAGGCGAGGAAAAACTTAATTTGATTTTAAATCAGTCACATAGTGCTTGGACTTTCTTATTCTTGAAATATTTTCCATTATCTATAATTATTTTATATGGAATTTCAAAATGACAAATAATGTGATGGTGGATAAACTCCACAATATTTTTTTCCTTGGTGGAGATAAGTGGCATAGCTTCCACCCACTTGGTGAAGTATTCTGTAGTGGTAATGATGAAGTTGTGATGCTGAGAGGACTTAGGGTTGATTTGCCCTATGAGATTGAGCCCCCATTGGGAGAATGACTAGAATTCTCTTGTTGCCTGCAAGGATTTACTAGGTACATGGGATAAGTTTACATGCTTCTAAAATTTTACACACCTCTTAATGTATGCACAACAATCTTGATTTAGAGTGGGATAATAATAGCCTAGATGTAAGATTTTTTAGTGATTACATGGCTATTAAAGTGTCCACCACATGACCCATTATGTACTTATTGGATAGCTAAGGTAACTTCATGATTTTGGATATAATGAAAAAAAATTTTGTCAAAAACATTCTTATAGAGAACACCCCCTAATATAGTATAGTGGGCAGATTTCTATTGAAAGACACACCTAACACCTTTGGATAGATGGGGAGGAGATAGTCTTGTAGACAAATAAGTAAATATTTGTGTATACCATGTCTCCTCTAGGTTTTCCATGATATTATTGATAGATGGAAGATCATTCTCATGTAGGAAGGCTGGTTAACTTGATGAATAAGGACAAATAGCTTGGAATACTAAGATGAGGATGGGATAAAAGAGGTAAGAGATGCCATAGTATCATCAAACTTATTAGTTGATCTAGGAGTAGTTTCGATAGCATAAAATTTGAAAGTGGATAGAAGATAATTAGCTAAGGTCTTATATCTTTTGAGGATATCATTATTGTTCATATATACCAGTAATTTGATTGACCACTAGATGACAATCACCATATATATTAAGGGATCTAACTCCTAATATAAGGGTAGTTTGGAGGCCTATAATCAATGCTTCATATTCAGCCATGTTATTGGTGAAATTAAAGTCTAATTTAAAAGATAAAGGCATGGTAATACCTTGAGGGGGGATTAATATATTAATTCACCACCTCCATGCTCACATTTGGACCCATCAAAGAAGAGAGTTATTTGATATTCTAGGATAAATTGGGAAGTGGATGTGATAGATTCATTAAGAAATTCATAATTGATTGGTCAGTTGTCACTATGAGGTGCTTCAGCCAACTGATCAACAACAATTTATCCTTTAATAGAATTTTGACGAAGAAATTTTAGATCAAAATCAGCTAGAAGCATGATCCATCTAGCCATTTTTTGATTTTGATAAGGCTTAGAATGCATGGAATTAAGGGGGTCAATATTTGTAATTATGTATGTCTTGTGGTTAAGTAGGTAATGATGAATATTAGAGGCTACAAAAATTAATGCTAGGCATAATTTTTTAGTATGTAGCTAACGTGTTTCATATTCTATGAGGGTATTACTTATATAATAAATAACATGTTCTTTATGATGCTCATATCGATGGGAAAGCATAACACCTAAAGCATAGTCGGTAGTTGAGATATAAAGGAAGAAAGGTTGCCCCTCCTTAGGTGGAGTGAGGACTGGAGATGATAGAATATAGTTTTTTAGTATGTTAAAGGCTTCTTGATAATTATAATCCCATACAAAGATACTATCCTTCTTTAATAAATGGTGGAAAGGTTGACATCGATCGAAGAACTAGGATATAAAATGATAGATAGACTAGAGATTGCCTTGTAAACTAAGAAGTTGCTTAAGGTTGGACAAAGGAGGCATTTTTATAATGGCCTTGATTTAACGAGATCCACTTCTATTCCTTGAATGAAAATAATGAAGCTCATAAGTTTGCCCATCAAGACACCAAAAATGCACTTTTTTAGATTTAGACGCACATGATACTAGAGCAGACAATCAAAGATAACCTTAATTATGGATAAGTGACCTTTACATAATTTTGACTTCCCAAGGAGGTCATCTACATAGTCTTCAACAATTTTTTGGATTATGTCATGAAATATATAAGTCATGGCCTGCTGATAAGTGGCTCTTACATTATTTAGGCCAAAGGGCATAATACAGTAGTAGAAGGTACCCTAAGGAATAATAAATGCAATTCTATGTTGATCTTTTACTGTTATAAGTTTTTGATTGTAAACAGAAAAACCATCTGTAAGGGAAAACATTTCATGGCTAGCTATCAGGTCCGCTAATTGATTGATATTAGGGAGAGAGAAATAATATTTTGGACAAGAAAGATTTAAATCATGAAATTTAGTATAGATACAACATCCCCCTATAGGCTTAGTGAATAGAATGACGTTGGACATCTATTTAGGATAATCAATGGGTTGAATGAAGTTATAAAAAAAGAGGCATTTCAGTTCCTCTTTTACTAGGAGTGCAACATGGGGATGTATTTTATGGAGATTTTATTTACCAATTTAGCATTAGGAAAGGTGATGATATTATGGATAAATATTGTGGGGTCAATACCAGGAATATCACTATAAGACTAGGTAAATGCCTTACTACAGTTTGATGAAAAAGTGGTAAAATCCTAGTTTTCCTAAGGATCTAAGGCTTTGCTAACTTTAACAATCCTCAAGGTTTCCTAAGACCTGATATTAATATTATAAGTGTATTCATTTAATAAGCTAAATGTTTCAAATGGAAGAGAATTTTGCAGATAAGAGTTTTCAATGCCTAGATGAGTCAAGATTGACTCATCATCCTGACACTGAAGAATAAGGATGGTTAGCATATCATGTCCTATTAACGTAGGATATACTAAAGGGATAATTTGGGTCTTTCCACCATGGTGAAAGATGAGGGTTTCTATGGGTATTTAATTGACTAAAAAAAGTTAGAAAGGATGGATACACTATCACTAGTTGAGGAAAAGGTATCAGATGATGAAGATTGCTCTTTTTCTTCCAAAAATGGTAGAATATTGGGTTTAAGAGAGGATTTAAGATATTTATTAAAGCCTAAGCCATGATTTTCATGTGGTTTTTTGAAATCTCCTAATGCGATGTCATGAGGACCTTAGTCATATCTACCCATCCCAAAGCCCTGCTAGGCACAATGATAAAGGTAGGTTTGTGTGAGCTAGGGTTTATTGAGAAATAAGAAATTAGATGTAAAGGGTTTATCATGACTACCATTTTTAGGCCCTAGGGTGGTTTGATCAATTCCACCATATATCAAGTGGGTGCATAAGAATGGTGGCCCAAATAGGATGGGCTCACCTAAGTTGGGTAGATACATGGGTTATTTGTTTGGATGACCATATTCACTAGGAGTGGTTAATGTGTTAAGGGTCAACAAATGGTGTTCCCTCATTGAAAGATGCTACATCATGGAATCAACAAACTCATGAGCTAGTAATTTTGAAGTGGGAATAGTTGTGCTAGTCAAGGCTTGATTAAAGGATGAAGATGGGATTGTGTTAGGTGAGGGTATTATGACATTACTTGGTTGAAAAGTGTAGTCACATGATTTGAAGGGATGAGGATCAGTGGGGATTATGTGGACCTAGCCACCATGTTCAAACTTAATGCACTGATGGATGGTGAAGGGGATGCTTCACATCACAGGAACCTATGGATGTCTTAATAAAATGTCATATTAGAATTTCCCTTCTATGACATAAAATTGTTTATGGAGGGTGCAAGAACCTACATGAATGGGAAGGATAACCATTCATATTATGGGTTCTATCATGTCATTGAATGCATAAAAAATTGCTAAAGATTGGGAAATAATGGATTTTGGTAGTTGTAACTATTGAAAAGCATGTGAAGAAATAATATTGATATCGGCCCCATTATCGATCATAACTATTTTAATCTAATCTTGATTTATTTGAGTTGTGATGAAAAGTGGGGGATCTTGGTCTTCAGGGGATAAGGGAAAGACTCCAAAATCAGTAAAACTAACATTTGATACCATTTGGAGGGCCCCTATAAATGCTAAAAATGGTTGAGGTTCATCTATCCAAACCTTAATAGCCTAGAGAGATTTTATCATTGCTTATCGATGGTATGGAGAGTTTTTGATAAGTTCATATAATTATATTTTTATAGGCATTTGGTGGAGTTGTTTTGATATGAAGATTTGTACCAACTCCTTGGCTTTAACTGGGGTAGTTTCTAAAATAGAGACTTTAGGATTTTGTATAGATGGTTTAGGAATATTATGGGTAGAGGCTATTGTAATTAAAACCTTAGATTTATTAGGATTTTGATTTTGAGAGCAGGTGGTTATATGGACAACATCGATGTGTAATAATAGAGGGTATAAAGAAGCCATTGACTCTTTATTGCTTATAGGACTAGCATGATTATGGGTAGGTGGCATATTTGGGATGGTAACTTTCTACTTAGGGGTTTTATTATTTAGATCATTAATTAATAGATCATCATCTTGGACTAGATGTTCAATTATGACCTTAAGGGCATTATAATTTTCTATATCATGTCTAGGTATTATATGATATGCGCATATCTTCCAAATCCTATACCAAGTAGGTATTTGGGGGTGAAGGTTAACAAGCCATATAGGTGGTAGCATTATAAGGGATATGTCCAATAATTATTTTGAGATTATAGTGTAAGATCCTTTCAAAGGGTCACTTTGTGGTCTTATAATAGGTTATGCAGTCTCTTTTGGAAAAGTATTGATCATTTGTTTTTTATGTTTAGATTTTATGGTAGGGATGACCTTAGGAACTTTTTAAATTAAATTTATCTAATGGTCCTTTAGAAGAATATGGTGGATATTAGGATGAAGGTGTTTTTAATACTGGAGGGAGACTTTGCATTTTCCCATGTGTTTCAATGGAAGAGCCTATGATAGGGATAGTCATTTTGGAAGATGGATGAAGACCTAAAATAGATGATAGATATGATAAAAAAGGGGTTGGTCCTTTACTATTTTATGTGTTGAGAACAAAATGGATATTCAAACTAAGGTTTTTATCATTTGACATCTAAAAAATATTGACCTTGACTTGAGGATGGGCTAAGGCTTTTTTTGATGGAATACCAAGATAATTATCCTAATTATCAATGATAGGAGCTTTACCCTTTCCCTTAGTATATTTAGGGTAAGGAGGTGTTGCAATAAATGATGATTTCTAATGTTCTTGGTATCAAGCAAATTGATAGAATCCCATTATATTGTGATCTAGGTGCATACCATGAAGACGTTCACTAGGGACCAAAGGGGTGGAATGTTTGACTCTATAATTATTAAGATGTTTATCTATGACATCCCAAGGAGTGTTTTCATTTTCCTTTTTATGAGATTCAATTCAAGAAGATGAAGGAGATGGCTCACATGAATGATCACATGTAATGAGATTAGGGAATTATATAGAGGTTTTGGGAGTTGTTTTGATAATTTTAGGTTGACTTATATCAAAATAATCTCTCGTAAAGAGATCCAACATTGAAGATTTATCTAAAGCTTCTTTAGGAAATAACTGGTCATAGATTATATCAATCATATGTGTAGCCTAATTTTGTGTTTCTCCAAAGTTAACTTGGATTGTCTTTGATGTGGATGGCTGGTTTGGAAATGATTATCTAAAAATATGTAAAGATTAGTTGGGAGGAGCATTTGGATTGTCCAAATTAAGGCCCCCCTTGTCGACGAGGTCTTGTACCAGTCATTTAAAGGATTGGCATCATTTTATGTCATGTCTTATTACCTTGTGATAGGCAAAAAATTCATCCTCTTTATACCAAGTGAGTTTAGGATGCGTATCATCGACTAGTCTAATTAGAGGGAGATCAATAATGTTTGTTTGTAGGAGTTTATCCAATATAGAAGTGTAAGGTTATCTTAAAGGGGTATATTTCTTAGGGGGTAAATGAGTAAGGCCCTTAGGTGGCTATGTTTGAGAAGTGGATGGTATTGATTGATTGGGTGTTGGAGGGTAAGAAGTTTTTAGAATTATATCATATTTTCCCCTTTTAGTTTAGGATTATTGTTATTGCTTTTTGAGGGGTTAGGTTTGAATTTTTTATTATGTAACTTAATTTTTCAATCTTCAATGCCCCAAATTTTGAGTTTACATTCCATGGTAAAGGCTTCATCAAAAGATTTAAAGGTTTGAATTTGTAACATGGATGAGATATGTTTTTCACAAGAGTATGAAAATAATTCAATTAATTCAAGATATGACAAGGAAAAGGTTAACAGGCTGAGTGGTATAAGCACTTTGAACTTGAGTAATGGGGGTTGGAAAATTGGTAGATACTACAAGCGGTTGGCTTTCTAAAGGTTATGTTTTCTGAGTATTAGAGCCAGATGGTAGAGAGCTGGTAGAAAAATATACCATGGCCATGGTAAGTCCTTCATTTTTCTCATTTTCCTTGAAAGGCATCCCATATAAATAACAAGAATTTTAGGTATGGGGGGAAGGAGGAATGTGTATTGGTCGATTACTAAGGTAGTAATTGAGAGCAATAGGTTTATTATCCAATATTTATATAAATAAAGGATATACTTGAGAAAAAAGTGAGGGAACACATGATTTTCAAAGGACTTAGGGGTAGAGGAGGAACTAGGTGTATGTTCCATAGGAGAAAACATGACACCCGCTTCAGATTCTTTCTTTGATTATTGCCTAGTCAAAACCATGAGATGGAAAAGAAAAGAAAAAACAAAAGAATAATTTCTTTTTGATTTATCTCACTTTTAATTTTGGATGAAAGATGCACAAACTAAATTTGTTTCAAAAAAAAATTATCTTTTTTAATTTTTAAACTTAAATATGTGAAAAAAAAATTAATGAGGGTCCCAAGAAATGGTAATCCTAGGATGGTTTTAGGGGTTTTATTTTGGTGCTCAAAGGAAATATATATTGGTATTGGTATGTGGATTGATACTTGGGGCTTTCTCCTTTCACATCAAAATACCACATCCAGTACGGGTGCTTAACCAAGATATACTAATAGTACAGAGATAATACTCAGCCAGAGAACTAAGTTGGTCTTTCTCTTGGTGGTGAAATCCAAGTGGGATCATCAAGAAGAATGTTTCCACGAGGTGATGAAATCCTCATCATTTTAATTATGTTAAGTGTTTAGTTGAGTTTGTTGTGACTGTGATTTGGTTTGTGTGTGAAAGAGTGATGACTATAATGAATTCACCGCTTAGATTATTCTATGTGAATTACTTAAGTAAGAAAAAAATGGGTGCAATTTATTTTAACCTTAAAAAGGAAATAAAATGAAAAAAATAATGTTCTTTGGATAAATTCACACAAAGAGAGGGAAAGCAGGCAAATTCAAGATTTTTGAATTTTAAAACAAAAGATGAGACTTGGGTCCCACCAAGCATGCCATAATGTTTTAGTACTGTTTTGATTTTTTTTAATTTGATCTAATTAGCTACTAAAAAAAAGTAAATTTAGGGTTTTAAAGATTACCTAGAGATGGATATTGGTTACACACAATTGATCAAGCTTGTGAGAACTCCTCTTTGGTTGGGGAGGAATGACCTGCAAATCACACTGACTCACAAAAAAATGATTAATAGAAAGATGAATGGGCTGCCTAGTAAGAAACCAATCCCAAGAAGTGATCTACTTCCATAGTTGGATGTCAGTCCACATTTAACACTTAATTTTATAAATAAACATGAAATTACAAAGATACATAAGGATATGATGCAAATAGATAATAATAAAGATGTGTAATCTATAATAGGATTAATGTGATCAAAGTAGTCATACCAAAATTTTGTAGCTATATCAATGTCCTCTTGAATTATAGCTAATTATTCATTAATGTTTTCCTAATTAGGTGTTAAAACCATTGTACAAATACCTAATTTAAATGCAATGTCACTTAAATCAGTGAATAAAGGTTTTAGGAAAATAGGGAGATCAAACATGTTACAATATCATGTGCTACTTTAGACAGAGTCATCTACATGTGAAAGACATATTTTTAAAAAAAAACATGAAGGATTTAATAGGTTTTTAAGACTGTGAATGTTATGAAAATATAATTCAAAACTATTTTAATAGTTTAGCAAGGATCGATGATGATCCTATAGGATCAATGTCAATTTTGAGTAAAATACTAAACTATGAAAATAGGTGATAATGACCACTTGTAACATTGATAAAATGATGAAAACCAAATGGAAATAATGGCACAAAGGTGTAGAAGACAAAAATATTTAAATATGAATGAATTAACATAAAATACTAACCATGAATGGCTTGAAAACATGAAAATAGAAAGACTATAAAAGTATGCTAAAAAACCTTTGAAATCCCTTGATAGTTGCATGAACAGAGGTTCCACAAGGTGGTAAAGTATTGAAAATGTCCGTACATAGGGTCCAGGAAAAATACAATAGAGGTTCCCCATTTAGTAATTGAGATCAGTGGCTGAGGTTCTTCTCCTACTTTTCCCTTATCAACGTGTTGAGTTGAATGGTTTTGGGACCTATTAAAATAGCATATGCTCCATCAGACACCTCTCTTTTTTTAGCTTCATCTTAGTAATTCAGAAAACCAATCACAGAGTCACCAGCTAATTCTTCTTTTGCTTGATTGGAAAGGCAATGAAGTTCCCCATTTAGTAATTGAGATCAGTGGCTGAGGTTCTTCTCCTAATTTTCACTTATCAACGTGTTGAGTTGAATGGTTTTGGGACCTATTAAAATAGCATATGCTCCATTAGACACCTCTCTTTTTTTAGCTTCATCTTAGTAATTCAGAAAACCAATCACAGAGTCACCAGCTAATTCTTCTTTTGCTTCTATAAAGATATTAGTATCATTTTCTTGGTCTAATTTAGGTTGAAAATAATTCTCATATTCAGCTTCATAATAACCAACCGTTCAGTTGACTGGTGTTGCTTCAATGGCAAGCTTCCCCTGTGTGGGAAGATGATGATTAGATTTCCCTTGATTTTTGGTAGTATTACCTTAATATGAATTATGGGGAAATGTACTACTTGGTATATCCAGATAATAAGGAGGAGCAAGCACACCTTGGGACATTTTCTTTTTTAGAGCTAACAATTTATTTGCTAACTTTTGCACCATAGGATCAGTAGTGCTTGTAGAAGAATTTTCAGTAGAAGAGAAAAATCTATTTTTTTTAGAATCTTTTCTTATCTTATCTGTAAGGATAAGATCATCTTCAAATTTAATATCCAAACTCTGATTTACAAAAATATTGATAGGGCCAACCCAACTTAATAGAAAACTCACTTCAAGAAGCTAAGAATTAATAAAGAAGCACTTAAGATTTTTTGGTGTTAGCTGAGCAATTGCAGGAATCTTGTTTCTCAGCTTATTGAATTTAGTGATGAAGTCTCTCATAGGCTCATGAGGTTATTTATTTATTTTCTTAAGATGAGCCAATAAAGCGTATGCATTTTTGTAGCTTTGAACCTATCCTCAAACTTGGTCTTGAGAGTGTCCCAATCAGTTATAGTCTGAGCTTGAAGATGATAAAACAAGTCTGTGGTAGCACCTTTTAGTGTTTCTACAAAAAGTATTATTGTTATATCTTCATATTCAATGCCTATCACACCACAGGCTATATATAAATCTATAATATGCTCATCAAGGTGAACTTTTCCATCACCATAAATCTTGTGGAAATTCTTTCTCGAACTATGAGGTAGCTCATATAAATGTGGAGTTAGGTTTAAAGGGCCAAAAGCATTACCCCAAGGGCCTTGGGTTGCCATGATATGATGATTAAAAGGAGGGATAACAAACCTTTGTGGAGTATGAATAGACAAAAATCTGCTAGCACTAGGATTAGAAGCTTCACCTGGTATTGGAGATCTAGTGTTGGTAGGAGGAAAAATCTTGGTTCATTAAAGATGAGATCGTAGAGGCAAAAGATCAAAATTATTTTGTTGTATCAATTCAAATATAGGATCAATAATACCTCAAGCTCTTTAGCTTTGCATATACCATAAATATGCCATAGTGTAAAATGAAAAAGAACTAAAAATGCTTCAACTCAAAGCTTGAGGCTTTAGATTGCACATTATTTCCTAGCGAAGTCACCAAAAAACTATTGGGTGAATATTTTGTCTTCACCTGACTAAAGGAAAAATGGTTATATCAACCATAGTGTAATGAGATAAATCTCTCCTCTCAGTAAGGGGAGGTTTCCTATAAACTATCATAAACTAATCTAAACTAAATATTAACTCAGGGGTGAGATCATTTCATCTATTTCTCTTTTTTCAGAAATGATATTTACAAAGTAAACAAAAACTTTCTTGATATTAAATGAATTCATAGGAAACCCATGAGTGTACAAAGCCTATCATTGCTTCTCTTGTTGATTTTTAACTTATCACAGTAGAATGAGGTGAAGCCCAAAGTCTTCACCAAAAACTACAACAAAGTATATAATCACAAAAGATACAAGTAGTTCAAATTATTTCCAATATCTTTCATTCTAAAATACTAAAATATAAACTAAAGACAATTATAGTAGCATAAAGTCTCCATAACCAACTTTAGGATATCTTCTAGATTATTTTCACTCACTTACTTATTTAATCAAATAGATAATATTGTATTAGGAAAGTACATGAGAATAATTTTCTAATCAACACAAGTTATTCCAATACAAATTTTGAAAATTCACTTGCTTTTTCATTCACTTGATCAAATTTGATTTATAATCTGAGCTCAAAGTATCAAAAGGCATTTCAATTTGGGTAGAGTTTTTTGCTTCCAATAACTAAAAATAAAAAAGATCCATTTGCAAAAGAGGCCCTCTTTATTTATAGGGAGAGACCTTGAGGAATTTTAGAAAAAGACCTAATTACTTTGACCGAGTCAAAGATAAGAGTCCTTTTTGACTTAAGACTCCTATATTTTTACATGTAATTACTTATGACAAAAGTACATGTAAGAATGTCCAAAGTAGTTACAAAAGTACATCAGAAGAGCAAAAATTAAACTATGGAAAAATAGTTTCAATTTATATCCCCATCTTTCTTCATATGAGAATCATACATAGTGATAGTTGCTTACATCCCGATACTATCTGGAATAACAATGTTCTTAAAAATCATTTTAGCTCTGACTATGTCATCTCTTACTGTTGTAACTGATTTTACATGACTAGTTAACCTGGGTCTCAAATTATTCAGAGTTAACTAATTATCTAGAATGTTTTCCACAGAGGCTACTAAAAATACCTTATCTTCAAATTCTTTTTGGAGCATACCTTCAAATTCCTGAATCATTTCTTCTAATGGAAGGAACTGGTTGTCTTGTGATGTAAGTTTGCAAGGTAGCTCTTCCAATTTATGCAAAAGACTGATATAATTTTGTTCACTAAGTTTCCTTGAAGATTTGAGGTCACTAATCAACTCTGTAAGCACCTGACTCCTATATGCCAATGCCTCTTTAGTTTCACTGTAAGAGTCTCTATCAGTAATGGCATTGATTGATATTAGAGTGCTTATTTTTAATTTCCTCACATCCATCCACTTGTCAAGATAATTTTCTATGCTTTCAATATCCTGAGAGATAAAATTAATGAGATCATCAAGTTCTACTCTTATTTTTCTCATTTTATCTATTTTCTCATATAACTTTGTGAGTAAAGAAACTCCTTGTGCATGCATCTTGTCCAAGTATTTTTCCTTTGAGATAGGTCTTTTCCACTTTTTGAATAATGGGGTATTCTATGGAAATGGCCTCATGAGTTACTATTTTTGGAGTGAAAGTAATTCTCTTTACCACTACAGTAAATTGTTCCACCATTATTTGATAATGATACTTCATTTCTCTCTCTATCAAATTTTTGAATCAAGATATCCATGGCTGATTGAATATCACTCTTAGCACTCTCATGAGTTATCTTGCCTAATTCAACTCTAAAGATAGAGTAATCACTTACATCAAAATTTTCAATGGTTGCATCCTATGGAGGTCTTGCAATTTCTAGAAATTTGTGTCCCTTATCCCCAATAATTTTTGAAATAATCATTGGCTTCTTAGGAGCCTTAGCTTTTACTAGCACCATTTTATTGAAATCAAAGTCATCTAAAGACATGGCTTGTTTCTTCCTTTTGGGTGTATAAGCTGACAAACATGATGGGAGTACAAAATTATGTACATTAGGATCTATCTCCATTATTGGTGTTACTAGAGTTGTACTTAAATAGGTAGTGGAAATAATAGATGGAGTATCAGTAAAAAGTACACTTTTTGCTGAGTGATCAAAAGCAAAACTATCTTTAATATCAAAATATGGGGATGATAAACTAGGAATTGACCCTAAGGAATGAATAATATCTTCAAAAATGATTTGAGGGTTGTCAAAAATTATTTTGGAAGGAAAGGGTGACCCTGAAGAGGGAACACTAATCAAATAAATAGGTGAAGGGGATACAACAGATGTTCTAGGTGGGAAGAAAACATTCATGTTTCTTACTACACATTCCCTTGAAGAGACAAAGTTTCCTTCTCTTATTGATCTGTGTGCCTATCATAAGTCTCTATCTATTTCATCATTGGTTCTTTATTGCTTTGTTTCTCAACTTCTATATCTACTATTTCTAACTCTTTTTCAATAACTTTTGGCTTTTTCATCACAAATATGATCTTAGGTTTATGTGGCTTGGAAGAACAAGGGACATCACTTTTGTTCTTCATTATATTTTATAATTTTATTCCTTTTTTCCCTTAAAATTTAGATTCTGAACCTATGACGAATTCTTTCAAAGTAATTCCTTTCTTTGTTAACCAATTATTAGTGTTTGCCAATATAGGTTCAAATATTTTCTTCAAAGAAGTCAGCTCTTTCTGTGACCATTGGATTGGAGGAAGAGGGGCATTGAAAATCTATTTAGTATTGTATTTATTATTAATCAAATCTTCATTATCCACTAAATTATTAGGGATATCAATAAGTCTAAGATATTGAATCTGCTTAAGGGATAACCTATTTTAGTCCATTTTCTTGATATCTTCCACTATTCTTAAATCTACCCAAACATCTTCAATCATAGGTTCATGTAATTGGGTTTTCCTCCTAATTATATCCTTCACACCCTTGTAATAAAAATTTGGTCTTATTTTGAATTGCTTCAAGGTCACGAGTTGCATTTTAGTTTCCATGGCTCTAGCCTTTCCAGTGGTTAACACTGAAAACCAACCAATTTCAATTGGGAACCTGAAATTGAGCTTCTTGAGTTTCATCTGTTTAATATGCACGATGATTATTTGTCTACATATTCCATTAAGACTAATTTATTTTAGGGGAATCTTGGAAGCATATAAGAATGACCTTGGAAAAAGCCAACCCTTATGTATGAGAAAGAATTAAATTGTAAGAACATGCATCCAAAATCATTTAGGACTATCCAGGCCTCATCTGACACTCTTCTTTGTTATAATTGAGGATAAAAAAGACACAAAAATACTATAAATAAAGCATCATTTACTCTCCTAAAATGATGAATAGAACCCTTCAATGTTAACTGAGAGTAGTATTGATATATTGGGGTTACTCTCATATCTCCTTCTGATGTCAAACTTGGAAAGATTCTCATTGAAGCTACAATATAGACTAGGTAAGAAGTCATGTAGAATTTGAAGGTAGTATATACCTTCATCAATTACTTGTGAAAATAATTTAGGACTTGTTCTCTCAAAAATATGACTTGTTTGCCTTGAATAACTATCTTGATGAAGGGATACATCCATTCATGAAACTGTGAGCAGGAAGGTAAACCTCTTACCCTGTTGAGAAGAGTGATTAGATCACCAACTTCTTCTATAAAGTCACTTCTTGGAAAACTCTATGTCCATCTTGAAAAAAATATTCTTGGAGTCTTGAGCCATTTATTGTTGATTATCTTCTTTGCTTTTTCAGGATCTTTGTCATATTCTCTTTGTGCTTCAACAAAATCAAGCTTTATTACTTCAGTAACAGGAGGGCACATGAACACTTTATCGATGAACTCAAGATTCAGTCTAATTACCACATTACCATTAGCATCTAACACAACCCTGGCATTCTTATTATTAAACTAAGTGCACTAGAGAATGAATTATGTGTTGTGAGCTGCTACAGGGAGAGAAGATACCAAATAAATATTGATATCAATTATCTTCTTCATTTCATGTTTGGGATTACTTGATTTAGTTCTTTCTATTAATTCAACCATGTCTACATGACCGATCTCTATATCTCTAATGTCATCGACATTAAAAGTAACCAAGGTGATTGGAGAAACACCTTGATATTTTTACTTCATTGCCTTTAACTTATTTAGATAAATCTTAGTCATCTGGAAGGGCTTTTACCAAAAAGATGTCGATGAAGAAGGATCCATAAAAGAAACTACAACAAAAGTCATGATCATGAAATTAGGGGAAATAGTGGAAATTTGGGAAAACTACATGTTGATGATCATGACCATGGGGATGCACCTGAAAGGGCTAAAGTTTGAGTAGGCCAAAAAACCAAAGGAAAGCAGCTTCAAAAAAGTGAAACTAAAAATTTCCTAGGGTTAGAAAATTTGAGGGAATGTTTACATGGGTGACAAAAATCACCACCCTTGCATATAGGGAATTTTTGTACTTGAATCAGTGACAAAAATTTATGCCCTTTTAGGTAGGGGGATTTACCTTTTGATTCGGTGGCAAAAATTGCTACCCTCATAAGAGGAGAAAATTGTATTTATGCAGTGGTGGCAAAAATTGCTGCAAAGCATGTCATCTACATGGGTGGTAAAAAATGTTGCTTATGCATGTTTAACATGTAGGGGCAGCAAAAAATATTACCTCTACATATAACATGGATTTTTGCTCAGATGTCATAGAGGCATTTTTTGCCACGTTTATACTTGGAAGAGATGGGGACATGTAAAGGTAGTAAATTTTGGCTTGATTGCATAAGGGCATGCATCATTGTAAAATTTTAACCATCACTACATTGGTTTTATGTAGGTGGTTTTTAACTAGATTTGACGTGGGTAAAACCTAGGTCGGATCAAAACATTGTCTCGGTATGCAAGACAACCTAGGGCACAAAAAGAGGGTTGATGGATCAAGCCGATAGCTAGGCTTACCAAGGTAAGAAAAAAAATGAGGGAGGAATAAAAAAACCAAAATAAAAATAAAATAAAATCCCAAAGGAAAATAAAACTAAAAAAAAAGCTAAAAGCAAAAAAGACTAAAAATCAAAACTTACTTGGCAATTTTGAAATCCTAAGCTCAAAGTTGGTGAATTTATAATCTTACTCATTCAAGTAGTTGAATGATTGTAGGGAGGAGTCCTAGAGAACATAAAATAATAAAAATGATAATCAAATGGAATTTAAATTCCTTAAACCAAGTTCCAACCACTCAGTGTGTGCGGCCATAAATATCATGTGAAGATCGAGGAAATTTCCAAAATTACTGCATGGGCTTTGAAAATTTCTGCCCTTGCATGAGACAGGGGAGGTCATGCATTGAAAAAAAAATTGACACCCTTGTACAAAGAATGGAAGGGCAAGAAAAATTGTTGCCAATGCATAAAAAAAGGAAAACTGCAAGAGCGATGAAAATTACCGCTAGTGCATGGAAGAACCAAAAAACATGCAAAAGTGGTGATTTTTTCCGCTTATGCACTTGAAGAATAAAAACATGAAAAAGTAGTGAAAATCACCGCTAATGCAAGGAAATAATTAAAAATTCAAGAGTGGATTTTTTTTTTCCTAGTACATGGAAAGAATGAAATTTGTCTAACACCTTGAAAACTATCAAAATCTGACATTTTGATCAGATCAAGACTACAATAGGTTTCACATTTTTTGAGAAATCATGATGAGGGAATGTTTCAAACTTTCTTAGGATGTTAGTAAACTGTGCTCAAGATTAAGATAATATTTTCTCAAATGACAAACTTAGAGTGAAGATTATGAAATGGACTAGTTTTGTAGGGGTTGTCCACAAAACAAGCATAGCTGATTTTTGGAACAACAAAACTCTAAGTGAGTTTTGGGAATATCTTTACTTTATTTAAATGGTTAAAAATCATATATCGTAAGGGGATATAGGATTTTAGTTATCATGGAAGGTGATTTATAATCACTACCAAATTCTTTAGGCAAAATTTGATCATGGATCATACTTATCACATGGGTATCATGATCTGAGGTGCATCTTAAATTAGCCTATACATAATTAGACATAGAGGGATGGTTGGGTAAAGATTGCCTAAATATATCTATAGGTCGATTAGGAGTATTTTTAGGCTTATCTAATTATAATTATCCTTGGTTAATAAGGTTTTGAACTAGACCTTTGAAATAGCGACACTAATTAACATCATGACCTAGTACATGATGGTAGTTGCAGAAGTCATTTTATTTGAACCAATTAGGCTTGGGGAGAGAATATTCAAGAGGTATAACTAGAAGAAGTTAAATAATATAATATTTTAATATATTATCTAAATTAGAAGCATAAGACTCCCCCTAAGGGTGTGTACTGCTAAGGAGGAAACTGTGTTAATGGTTTTTAGGGTTATACTTGGGAGGTAGACGGTTTGGATTAGATCTTTGTTTGTGGAGGTGCTGAATTTAAGACCATAGCATTAGTAGTGCTTTTGGTTTTGTTATTTTTACATCCTTTTTATGGATTGGATTTGAAGTTCTTATTACGTAACTTTACCTTCCCTTATTCTATAGCTAAGATTTTTAGTTTATAGGCCATGAAAAAGGCCTCATCAAAATTCTTAAAATATTGAACACATAATGTTGATGAGATATGCTTAGCATAATATCTCAAAAAAAAAATTCAATTAATTCTAGTTTAGGAAGGGATAAATTAAGTTGGTTTATAAGACTTCACCATCTAGACACAAAATCAATGATAGATTTATCATCGAATTGTCTAATGGCATAGAGGTCGGTTATGGTCACTTTTCTTGTGATGTTAATTAAAAAGTGTTATAAAAATATTTGGGCCAGTTTCCCAAAATAGAATAGAGAGTGTTAAGGGATATAACTACACCAGTGTAAATATGGTTCAGCTAATGACATGGGAAATGTTCTTAGAATAAGAGTGTCATCATGGGCTATGAGATAACAAGCATGTCTAAATTCTCTAATGTGTTAATGAGGATCTTCCTTGTTTTGAAATTTCATGAATTTAAAATTTTCCCATTATGAGGGGTATGGATTAATAGGGATAGTTGGATTAATGGGTTCATTACAGATTTGCTCATATATGGGCATATTTTTCTACCCAGTAGTAGAGGCTTCTATATTTTCCATCCTATTCATAAGGATGTTCATAAGGTCAGGTTGGGTATTATATTTAGGAATAGCCCCTAATAAATTTTATCATAGATGTTGATAGGTATGGAATGGATTGGAATAGGGCTGTGACAAGGGGTAACTAATAGACATATCCATAATAGGTTAGGATACTTCCACATACTATGGGGAATACAAAGGTATATTTTTTTTGTGGGGATATATAAAGGTAAGTGGATCCAAGGGATTGCAAGGGGGATACATATTGAGTAGTCAATGGGGCATACTACTAAGGAGGTTGAATTAAAAGAACTTGTTGTTAAGGTTGGGTTTGAGGATTTGATGCTATGCTAGTTTTGATTGGTGGGAGAGTTTTATGGACTAAAATTACTATGTAGTAGCAGATGGAGTAAACATAAGTTGAGGTGTAGTAATATTTTAGGCTTGGGTGTTAGTCAAATATGGACTAATATATATATATATATTAATGGATGTGGATTTTTTAAAGGTTGTGATGTGTTAGTATCAAAATTTATTGGGGAGGATTATTAAGAGAGGAAACCATGGTTGAAGTGAGCCCTTCAAGTACCTCTAGGGCATGCCAAAAACATTCCTAAAATATTGTGTATAAGGGGAAAGTGGAATATGGATGGCTCAAGTAATAAGGTAATGTTTAAGAGAAATTTGATTACTATGCTATAAGCTAGCGAATTCAGGATCTCCCTAAGTATAGAACTAGGGAATAGCCTCACCCATATACTTAGAGAGGTAGGAAGACTCGGGGTATTCTCCATGGATGAGGATGAAGTTGGGGATTTGGTTTGTTATAGTGACTTATATCATGTCAAAACCATGTAGCATTAAAAATAAATCAATAAATAAAATTAAAAATCACACAATGTTCTTTTAATTATATTATTTTAGTGGAAACAAACACACATACTAATAAACATACTTAAAATATTTTACTTTTCTTTAAGCAACTAAATTTAGAATGTGGCAAGGAAAAGAATCAATGACAGTACTAAGAAATGGTAATATAAATATGGTTTTGAGTTTTTGTTTAAGGATGGGAACCTATATATACACAAAGGTACATTAAAGCTTGATTATATGTTGGAATAAAGTACATGGTTTGGTATTAGGGCCTACCCCCTCACTTCACACACCACAGTGATAATGGTTTCAGGTGCTTAGCCTTTATACTTATTGCTAGAATTTTTATACTCAGATGGTACATCGATTTGGTTTACCCCTTGGTGATGACATCCAATTGGGTCCACCTTAGGTATGAAAATGTTTCAATGCTTATTTCAATATTATGTGGTTTTGGTTGTGTGTGATAAAGTGTGATTACTATGTTATATTAAACCACCTAGATTAATTTATGTGAATTATCTAAGAAAGCAAAGGATGAATGTAATTATTTTTAAACCTTAAATGAAAAAGTAAGTATTTTTGAAAATTTCTCTTTTTGAATGAAAGCAAACATTCAATAAAAATACAAATAGGGAATAATTTCAAAATGAAAACAACAAGAACCATGAGACCTTAGGGGTCCCACTAGGAATGCTAAAATGTTTTAGTATTTTTTTGGTTTGTTTTGTTAATAAAATTAACTTGCTAAAAATAGAAATGATACAAGATTTAAATATTTATACCTTCAATGAAGGTTGTGTATTGTTGATCTAGTGAGGTGGGATCTCCTTTTTGGCTAGGAAGGACTAGTTACACAACAGTGACAACTTAGACAAGATTGATTAATAAAATATATTGGTGGATTGTCTGATACAAAATTAGTTCCAAGAAGTGGTACACTTCCTTAGAGGGATGTTAGTTCACTATTTATTAATAAATCAAGTGGATAATATACTAAGATAAATTACAATAAAACATGTGATAAGGTTATGAAACACATCAATCTACTGCATAGATATTATCAAAATGTTCATTCCAATACGTTATGGCTAAGTCTTCTTATTCTTAGATTATTTATAGTTTTTTGGTGATGGATTCTAGATTTGGTTCAATGAAAATCATACAAAGTCATAACTCGAAAGAGATGTCACTTTGATCGGTAAATAAGGGATGAGGAACTATGGGTAACTCATGAATTGAGACCACATCATGTATAACACTAGGAAAAATCATATATAAACATCAATGCATGATTTTAGGACTTAGAAATAGTAAATTGGAAATACTTAAGATAGATAATATAGTATAAAGTTTTAGATAGAAATAAAATCACAAGGATTGATGTTGATTATCTTAGAATTAGTATTGATTAGATAATCAATGTCAATCAAGAAATAATCATGGTCTATCTTTATAGTGGGTGCTAAAAGACTCAGAAAGGGGCCTAAGGGGGGATTTAACATCTTCCAAAGGTATTTTAAATGGTCACCATTTTATCTAAACAAAATTACAAAAAAAAATATAACATAAATGAATAATTCAATAATATGAAATTAATCAAATACACTATATACTTACCTCTAAAAAATCTTCCTGTGTTATGGAGAAATAACTCATTGATAGGGATGTGGTTGTATTTAGAAAAAGATTGGGCATAGTGAAAAAAATATGGTGTTCTTCCATAGTGCTCTCAAAAAATTTCATTAGCATTCTGGTGTACAAAGATCAGGATCCTTGACCTTGAGGCTGTATTGTCTATAAATTGACATTGAACCTAATAGGATCGATGATGATTATGGGAAACATTACCAATTATGTCTAAGTTTAAGTTGTTGGTTCCAATAACTCAGTATATTTTGATTAAAGTTGGTTCAAATTGGTTTTTAATAGGGCTCAGGTATGGAGAGGTTGTTAGGGAGGTTTAAACAAGTTATATTTACACAACATTAGACAGTAAAAAGTAAAAATATATTAATCGACATAAAAAAAGGTAGTAAAAAGGGTAAGACACATTTATTAATAATAAAATGGTGTAAATTTATAGTGTATATATAAAAATAAGATGTTATATATGCTTGTTTGGAGTCATTGTGTTATTTTTAAAAAAAAATGTCAAAATTTGGGTTCACTAGCTAGTGTAAAAAGGGCATAACTCAAATAGAAATTGTTCCCAATATAAAGTTAATTTTAGATATAATATGTTAATATTAAATTCAGTAAGGGGACATGGTAGAACATATCTATTATTAACTATATGGGATTATTCTGCCCCATTGTGACCATTGTTCCTTGTACTATTATTTCCCATTAGTTGAGCAAATATTTATGTAAGTTGTTATGATTAAACCATCTACTGAGCCATTTATTAATCTATCTATTGAACCATTTATTGATTATATTAATTAATATACTACATCAAAATCTCTAAATTGGATGGCTCTCCTCTTCTATCTTCCATTGTAAATGGGTCTTTGCTAGTTCTTTCATCTCTTTCTCCCATTGAATCAATAAGTATTTATTTTGGTTATAATTTCCTTTGATGTCTTTTCAAGTATATGAATTTTTTGTCACTTAGAAACATCAAATAGTAAAAATACCTACAAGATGGAAATATCACCATCTCTGATACCACTATAATATCCTCTCAAGGATAATTACTACAATTTTTTTTATTTTTTATTTATAGATAATAAGCTTACAACAACACAACCATATAAATAAATATGCATAAATGAGAATAATTAGATATTATATTATTAAATGTTGAAGAGTACATATAATTAGATTAATAAAAACACATAATAATTACTTACATATAAATCCTTTGAAGAACCATTAATTTAGTTTTTGAATAAAACTATCACAAGCTAGCTAGGAAGGATCTTGCACCATCAAAAAAACAAACCTTAGAGAATTTTCATCCTCAAAGATTTATTAAGTCCAAGGGTTTTCATCCTTAGGATAGGATTAAGCTAAAATAGGTTCAAACTTAAAAATTGGGGCGGGGTATAATCTTCACATAATAACCAAGGGATGAGAAATTTTTATTTATAAATTTTACAATGAATAAGCGAAAGAGAGAAGAAGCATGAGTAGAGAGAGAATGTGGCACCACATTTTCATGTGGAAGAAAATAATACTATTGGAAATGTGACCCCATGTGCAAGGGTCAAGAGATAATCTTATACTATCCACCACTTTCCATATCACTCTAAAATGTCCTCCCCACTCACACATGTGAGTAATAGTAAGATGATTGTCCCCTTATGATAATGGTGAAAAGTGGATCACATGATCAGCCTCTATTTTATCTTGGTCTCCCACTTCTCATATGACACCAAAAATGTCACCCCACTTCCTCATGTGAGCCAAATCACCAATAGTGTAGTCTTGTCATCATTCTCAATGTGACCATAAGCTTCCAAAATATGTTCAACACCTTCTAACTATCCTTTTCATGTCAACACAAGATTCTCCCCTAGAATTATGACATAACTATTCACCCTTGTCTTCATCCCCAAAAAGAATTAATGTGACTTAATAAATACAAAAAAAAAAAGTCTCCTAATGGAGTACTACACCCCACTCTATCACATGCACTATATTTCATGAGAGATCCTCTATGGGCCATGCCACATCATCTAATACATCCTTAACTACATCACCTACCACATAACTATGAATAATGATATTGAATAGTAACATGTGAATAATGCATGTGTGAATAGTGAGATAGCCTCAATTATTCCCTTATAGCACCTAACTTATCCTTTGGGAATAAAATAAGCTAACGATCTTTTGTAATTATCTCATTGATAAGAAATGGACATTATGGGCCTCCAAATAAAATCTCTCTCCTGTAAACCCTCTAGAACCCCCTTATAGTATGTTAAGTCTCACATAACTCCATTTTTATGAGGTCAGACAAGGTCTTCTTTCCATCAAAAGAAGCCTACATTATATGTTATCTAGCCCCACTGTTCCCAAGGGGTACCAAGTGGGTGAACCACCCTAATTTACTCATATGGCCATAATTTTAGAATAAAATTAACATCAAGCTGAAAATGTCATTGTGTCCTCTAACCCCATAAATCCTTGTATACCTATGCTAGAAGCATAGGATCCCATGCAAATATAATAAGATGTTCCCACGTGTCTGCTACTACACCTATAAAACTCTAAGGAAATTGGCCTCCCCTTAATCTAGTAGTGTATAGCATTAGATGGCTAACACCACCATAGTCATAAATAATCTCCCCTCCATTTCCCCCTCATATAAACTCTCAAAAACATATCCCCAATTAGTGAAAGTGATGTCTAGTGCATCATATCCATATAGTCATGTCAATATCATTATGCATCCACTCTCATCAATTAAAACTATTACTACACCCTCTACTAGTAGCCATAGTATTCAATAGAGGTCCTCAACCATCATGGTGATCTCCTTGGTTGGTATCCAAAATGTCCCTATGGCTACATCCCATTTCTCTAGTAACGCTGCTAGTAACCCCCATCTCTATGAACTTGATGATAATGGTATATACCTCCCAATCTAATAGCGTTTATATGCCTCCAATCATCATCATCATCATCATCCATCTGATTGTGCAACCACTCTAAGAGTTATGGAACCTGATCTTGTATCATGAGTCATCTCAGTGCCTTCAAATTTATTGATTACCTATACTCCTAAGTTTTCTTAAACTTTTTTTTATCTTAGATTTAATCATCCTCAATCTTGAATGATTGATATTGATCCTTTAAGATTGGTGCTAATTGGGTGCAATCAGTGTTAATTATTAGGCAATCAAAGTTAATAGTTTGAGATCGACATCAATCCCTACATGACCCCCACATCTAAAAATATAACTAAAAATAAAAAAAATATAAAAATAACAATATTATAACATTATTAAAATCTTACCAAATCTACAAACTTTATAACAATTTTAACTATTTCAAAAACTTCTATAAAAATCTCAAAAAAATCAAAAACATGTAAAAATTTCAAAAAATTCAAAAACTTAGTAAAAATCCAAACCTACCTCATCGTGAGATCATCATCAACTCCCTTGTGCACTCTAGCTCACCTCCATCATTTGTATTTTATACTAATGTGTGAATGATTGTCAAGTTTTTTGGTTCTTCCTCGCATAGTATTGATTTTAAATGAGTGATTAACACATTAAGCATCCTATTTATAGCCCTCATGGATTGACATTGATTATTTTTTTATCATCATAAATTTTTTAGAATCGACATCAATCCTATGGATGGATGTCAATTATGTCCATTTTAGCTTATTCTTTTCACTAATTTCAAAACAAATTGCATCCCTCTAGTCTCAACCCAAGTCTACTTGAGTTATATTTTGTTATTGTTAAGAATGGTAAAGGCATTCCAACCCAATAATCTAAAATTTTAGAAACAAAAAATACATAAGGAAGCTATAGATATGATATGTAAAAACAAGTCAAATCATATATTATTTAGAATTAAGCATGCTACTACAATAGGAAAGCTCTTACATAAATAGGCAAGGAAAAATATTGAACTAGCCTAATTGGCCAATGTGGGATAAATCCTCACATAATACAATCTATAATATAAGAAAAAATAGATAGCTAATACACTAGAAAACATGATAAAATGCATTAAATACATACTCTAACATCCCCCCCCCCCCCTCAAGTGAAGCTATGGGCTAACAAAAGCTAAAAAATAAATAGTGGCATATCCATAGTATGAGTCTTGACAACTAGGCCTGATAAGGTACTCATGTAAAATATGTATCCATGAAGTGAACAAATAATATGTCCTCATAAACACCCCCCAAGAACAAATTATAAAAACCTAAGCATGCCATGTAACTCAAGGAAATGAGGTAATGCAAAAGGCTTCATGAAGATGTCTATAACTTGCTATTGAGTTAGAATGTACTTCGAGCTAAGAATTCCATCCTAAACATGTTGAATAATTAAGGGCATATGTACCTCAATGTTCTTGGTTCACTAATTATTAATTAGGTTACAAGATATATGAATTGCAAACTAGTTATCACACCAAAGTACAATGGTTGAATCCTTATTGAAGCTAAACTTTATCAACAACTAAAAAAACCAAAGAATATGCTAAATCTCTATAATTATTGACTTGTAGTTAGCCTCTATAGATGAAATTATAATATCTTATTAGTTTTTTCTCAACCAAGCAATAGGTGAAGAACCAAGACAAAAGATGTAGCCATAAGTGAAACACCTTTCATCAAGATAACCTACCTAATATGAATCACTATACCCAACCAACTAATTAGAACCCCTAATGTAGTGTAATTAAAAATGAGTAGTGCCTCATAGATATCATAAAATCCTCTTATCAACTTGTCAATAATTATCATGATCAACCTAGATACAAGCCTAACTGCAAATGAAATTTTAGGGCAAGTATGGGTCAAATACATAAGACTCCCAACCATATGCCTATACAATGTAGGATCACAAAGTGGATAAATATAAGAGGTAGTGAGAGTCACTCCAAATTTAAAAAGAGGAGGACTTCACTTGTAATCAACCATGCCAAAATTCTAAAAAAGATCAAGGTTATCTTTCTACTAAATCAAATAAAACCCTGTATCTGACTATGAAATCTATAAACCAAGGAAGAAATGCAAAAAATCAAGATCTATCATGTCTTACTATGTTGAAAGTGCCTAATAAATAGTTTGAATCTAAGATGAGGAGATACTTGTGAGAAGCATATCAACATACAAGACTAGAATAATAATGTCCTCCCTAATACACTGAATATACATTATGGGATTAGAGTGGTAATGAACAAAGCTAGTGGATATAATAAATTAATCCATCTTCTCATACCAATATTGAGGGGCCTATTTGAGACCATAGAGAGACTTCTTTATTTAAAAAACAAGATAAGAATCATGAAAAAACCCAATAGTTTTCTCCATATATATTTCCTCATACAAGTATCTATGCAAGAAAACACTCTTAATATCCATCTGGTAAATAGGAAAATCCTATGATACAACAAGAGAAAGTACAAGGTGAACACAAATACATCTTGATAATAGGCATAAAAGTATCAAAGTAGTCAATACATTTGACCTATGAGAATACCTTTTAAATAAGATGTGCCTTATACTTGTTAATGGACCCACCAGCTACATACTTGGTGTAGTAAATTCACCTACACCTAACCAACTTTCTTCCCTTAGGAAGAGTGACCAAATCCCAAGTGTGATTATTTATCAACAAATAATACTCAACTATCATCACATCATCCCACTCCTATATCCCACAAGCCTATGAAAAATACTGTGGATACCTAGAGAATGCCTAACACAAAAGTCTAGTACCCATAGAATGTGCATGATGATGTCAAGTAAGTGGAAGATCTTGTATGAATGGTGGTGCCTCAGAAACTACAGTATGTGCATACCTAGGAATAGTGGTAACATAATTTTGAATATCATCCTAATCCTCTATAACCTCCTCATAAATCTCCTAAATTGACTCCTCAAGGAATGAATCCTTTAGAGGAGGTAAATCATCGAAAGAAGAATAAGAAGGCATGGAATAAGATGAAGAGTCATGAGATGTGAAATTCTCATAAAACTATACATGTGTTCAAAAATGAACATCATGAGTATCAATATGTAAATTATGATAAAATCTCATGTCCTTGAAATACCTTACAAAAATTAAAGGATTGTTCTTCTTATCCAATGTTTTCCTTTTCTTCTTTAGTAAAAACACCCAAGCAAGGCTACTAAAGACTCTACAAAATGAGACATCAGGCTTGGTTCTAGACCAATCCTCCTTTAAAGTCATATGCTCAAGTGCTCAATGTGGTGTATAGTTTTGAATGTAGTTCACACAATTAACTACCTCTACCTAATAGATAAGAGGTAAATCAAGTGAATGCATCATGAAGTTAACCATTTTATTTAGATTTTGGTTATTCCTTTCTACTAATCCATTATGTTATGGAGTATGATCAATAGAATGTTGGTGAATAATACCATAGATTTCTAAAAAGTTATATAAATATGGACTAAATTACTCCCCCCATCATCTATATGAATCTTTTTGATGCAACTCAAAGATTGTTTCTTGATAAAATCCTTAAAGACTTTGAATTGATAAAAGATATCACTTTTGTACTTGAGGAATTAAACCCAAGTATGACTTAAGAAACTATCAATGAAAGTAAGTGCATACTTGGCTATATTGAAAGGAGTAGGAAAGATCATCAAATCAATGTACACAAACTCAAATGGTGAAGAATATCTCATGGACATACCGTTAGGAAATGGATCTTGGTGTTTTTTCCCTAATGCACAACCTAGGTAAACTCCATCAAGACATAAAACTATAGGAAGACCCTATACTATATTGTGAGTGATCAACTCCTTCAAATATTTTTAGTTTAAGTATCTAAATCTCTCATGTCAAAGTTGACTCATAATCTACATGAGAAACTAAACATGCCCCTAAATGATGATTATCATCAAAACCCTCAAAATAATAAAGTCAAGAATTGTGATCAATAATACCTTGTGCAATAAGTGTATTTGGCTCTAAAAAAACATGAAATTTAGCACCCTATGGTGTGAAAGTCAATATCTTGCCTTGACCAGAATGGAAATTTTGATACACTAAAATTAGATTGGTGATAATGTCAGGAACATATAATGAATCATTGATATGGCCACCATCTAACTATATGTCACCCTTTCTCTTCACAAAAATGAAGGAAGAAACTCAAACCTCAATGTTGGAAGTGGAATTAGACCAAGGATATAAAGGAATCCTTGGAAGAAGTTATATGGTGTGAATCACTAGATTATAAAACCTAACTATCTGAAATAGGTAATTGTGATCTCTCGATAACATTAAGTGTTTTCCCATGCTCATGAGATGGAGAAGGAGTGGAGATAGAAATCTTGTGTTTTCTAATGGCATCCTCTAGGCCTTGAATTATTTTGAAACACCTAGACTCTCCATGACTAGCCCCCCCACCACAATAAGAGCAACATAGGCTAGACTTATTCTTAGACTTGGAAGATGGTTTGGGTTTAAATGTAGTAGTGTTGGGCTTAGGTACATTTTGAGGTGGAGTGTTCTTCTTCTTACCCTTAGATTATCCCTTAATCTTAGGATGTGATGAAACTAGTAATTTTTAAGGGGTGGAAGACTCAAGGTGAGACAATTTGGATTCCTCCCTAGTAATCCTCTCACAAAACAAATCTAGATTTGGCATTTTAATGCAATACCTAAAGCATCCATACTAGACAAAAAGGTAAAAGAAAAAATTCAGAATGGGCCACTCAACTTAGACAAGATCAAGTACATGCATTCTTCATCCTTTTCATCTCATCCAATCCCATTCAATTATGTCAACAAATTCTTAAACTTAGTGAGGTAGTCTACAATAGAGGCAAATTCATCTTGATTTAGTGAAGTAATCTCTAATTCAAGTTGCATCACTCTCAAGTGATCTACTTTTCCAAATAAACCCTTTAACCTAGCCCATATTTTGAATGGAGAATCACACCCTTTAAGATGAAATAAAATACTGTCACTCACATATCCCCAAATAAATCCAATATACTCTTCAAACTTACATTGGTGCTGAAATTTTTCAAATTCACGTGTAAACTATGGTTGTGTTTTGTTTATTAGTGACCATAATCCTTATGCTTTATGATTATTTCCATTCAAGATCTCCGTGTGTGGTAATTATGTGTATTAAAAGGCTCAAAATGGTCAACACTATAAGTAGAAGACATGATAACAATCACCAAAGAGAACAACACATGCAAAAAGGGTGCACAAAATCAACATCAAGACAACCCCCCCAAAGGTTGTATTACAGGCCCCCCCCCCAATTTGGAACTTTATAAAAGTAGGGAATTTAAAAAATTTAATTACACCAATGGATAGATAAATGAAAACCATTTACTTTAAAAAAAAATAGAACTCAAATTTGAGTTATAGTTCAAAAGTTATTGGTGTTATGAATGCTCGTAAAATGAGTCAAAACATTAAAAAAATCACTATAAACTAATATTTGTGACCAAATCAATAAATAACATAGTCATCCAACCAATCATTAGAATTTTAATTGAACCAAAAACTCAAAAACACCAACTTATGTGAAAAAAGATCGACCAGGTTAACGATATGCTTGCACAAGTGAACAGTGCTTCCACTTGAGGTAAAAAATCAGTCTTATACAATAAAAAATGAATGGACAATTGTTTTCTTTTAACAAAATAAGAATTTAATTATATTATGTGAAGGAATTAAATAAAGGAGTTTGAATTGAGAAATAAGAATCCACTCAACTTTCCATGCAGTCCTAAGTAAATTCAATACATTAGAGCTGGTAGATTAGCTTCTCCTTTCAACACCTCTCTACACAATGCCTTCCAACACCCATAAAAACTTAAAACTCCTTAGATATTTGTTATAATTGCAAAAAATAAAAGCAAAAATGCCCAGCCATCATATTAAGACATCATATTTTATATTAAAAATGCCAAAACTTAGAAAATGATGCCTATGCGCTGGTCAAATGCCTTTGGTCTATATATCGGATGCTTCTACTTAGGCAAAAAGATTCCTAGATCTTATGTAGATCTCATATATATCTCTCTCAAATGTATAAGAATTCAATGAAACATTCATTGCTTTAAATATTTTTATATATTCAAACCAATTTAGAATTGAAACTCCATGCCTCTACAATCTAATGCCTATTTCTGCAATCTAATGTTGATCTGAAGTCTCCACACCTTAGATATATTTGAAAGGTGCCAAAGTTAGAATTTCCACACCAAAATTCCTCTAAACACCTAGCTAAAAGATGTCAATGCTAAGCTTTGTAGATGATATCTCAATGCCTTCTAAAAAAGGACACATATCTACCAAATATGAGAAAAGATGCTTTATTAATAAAATACACCTCTGTTGGTCAATAAAACTCCAATGTAGGTCTTAATAGCTCCATGCATCCTCTAAATATTAATACCTTAGGTGTGAGAAAAATGCCAAAGTTTAAATACTCCATAAAAGCACCATAGCTTGCAAAAAAAGGCCTTATCTAAGCTTGTAGATAATGACACCACTATGAAAATCTTAGAACAAAAGAAAAGTGTTAAGCTTAATCTAAAGAAAACCAAATCCAACACCTAACCTCAAAATGCCAAGAAAATCAAGTGAAATAAATAGATCTTGACGTGAAGCTTGAAAGTAAGAGCTTCAAAAATAATGAAAAGCTTCAAAATATTTGAAAAATATTGAAAATGGCAGCAAATATCTCCTCACACACCTCTCTTCTACACTTCCTTTCTGTGAAAAGGAAAGAAGCAATAACAAGGGAAGTAGAATAAAATTATATGAAAATTTCTAGTTAATAGATGGTTATCACTTATTCAAGGCTCTGGTACCATGCTAGGAATGGTAAAGGCATTCTAACCTAAGAATCCAAAGTGGTAGAAATAAAATATCACACAAGAAATCTACAGAAATGATATGAAAAAACAAGAAAAATTATATATTATTCAAAATGAAGCATTCTAGTAAAATAAGAAAGTTCTTGTATAAATAAGCAAGGCGAAATACTGAACTAGTCTAACTGGCCAATGTGGGATAATTCCTCACATAGGACAAACTTACTAAAAGATAAAATATCTGGCTAATACGCTAGAAAGCATGAGAAAATGCATGAAATACATACTCTAATAGTTATAACTATCCCATTATTTATTACCTACCATTAATGTCTAGTGAATGTAGGCCCCCTATTGGTCCCACAATATTTTAGAGGTCTACACTCATTTTAGAGTCTATCCCTTATGGATCTTGAAATTGTATCTCATCTTAACAGTAATTGTCTCTAGGTAGTGCACATGTACCAAGCACACTAGATGCTTTGGTCAACCCATCTTAGTCTTTGTCCTTTTGATTGCCTTCGATTGAGCCCACATATTCATAATTCTGACAATCCATTATTTATTTACCTTGGGGCATTTCTATTTAGATAGCCTATATGTTGTTAGTGCAACATTGTAATTCATGCTTATCCTTGTATTTTGGATGATTATTTACTATCTACCTTATCCATTACCACCTCATTTTCAAATTTATCTCTACCTCATCATCCTTTATTAGCTCCCAACTTGAGGTGGGATACCTCCTTATATAAAACTAGGGCATTATAACTCTCTTATTTTTTGTCTCATAGTAGGTTATGACAATCCATTATTTATTTACCTTGGGGCATTTCTATTTATAAAGCCTATATGTTGTTAGTGCAACATTGTACTTCATGCTTATCCTTGCATTTTGGATGCTTATTTACTATCTACCTTATCCATTACCACCTCATTTTCAAATTTATCTCTACCTCATCATCCTTTATCAACTCCCAACTTGAGGTGGGATACCTCCTTATATAAAACTAGCGCATTAGAACTCTCTTATTTTTTGTCTCATAGTAAGTTATTACAAACCACTCCAAAAAAAGGGGAAAATATAAGCACTAGGATTTTGCACAATAATATTTGTGCTAGCTTAGGTCTTAGGTCCCCTTCTTAATTATTCCTATTTTAGCCCATGTAAATATTTAATTACCCTTTTACCATGTACCTTGCATAATTACATATTATTAATTAATTTTGACATAAGGAAATTAATTTAATTAGTTACCTATGGTAAAATCTAAATAAATGTACCCAAAATAGAATGCAAGGTAGGCCGTTTTAACCACACTTAACCAATACATAATCAAAAAATCACTTAAACAACTAAGAGCTCAAATTTACTTCTCCATTCAATTGTTTCAAAAACTTGAGCAAGTTTAGCTAGGAATCATTGGTGATCCCCATGATTGACCTCAATTCTATTGAATTGACTTAAATTTAACCACATCCTTCCCTAGACCAAATGACTGATTTATTACACTTGTAATTACACTGAAAGGCTAACAAAATTTGTCTAGAGTACCAGTTAAATAATTGTTCATTCCAAAGAAACTTTAAAACCTACATCAACTCATTCACCCCATTAGTAGATCAAGAATCATCCTATCAAACTTACAGTCTACAATAGGTTGGAAATATTGAAAAGGTTAGTCTATCATTCATTTTAGCAATTCACTCTATAATTTATTTTATTTGTATATTTTTTACACTTTGTTTTATATTTAGTTTATCTTTTTAATTTGTGTTAGGATATCTTTAGTCATCTCTAAACACCCTAAAACCATCTTGAATCCCTTTAAATCCATCTTTTAAAACCCTATCTTGATACCTTTGTCTACATTTATAGAATTGATGTCAATTCCTTGAATCAACATTGATCCTATAGATCAACATTAATTTCTATTAAAAATTCATTATATATGTACATGAATCTCTTTTAGTTTACAATATGATTTACATCTTAGATCACTATTTATTAAAGTTATAGATTTATTGTAGATGACTCTTCTTATAATTGTTCACGAAGTGGTTACTATCCAAGATTTACCTATAGTTTTGCATCCCCTTTTCTTAGACCAAAGTGACATTTCATTTGAGTTAGGAATTTGTGTTATTATATTTACCCCCACCCTACAATTAATTATAGACTAGTTAGAAGTGATCTAATTTGAAGAGGGCATTGTCAAAGACTATTAGAATGTCTAATTTACCAATCTCCATTCAATGAACATAGATTAAATCTTAAATCATTCTACTTTCTTATCTATCTTGTTGAATGTTTTATTGTAATTTTAGTTATACTTATCTACTTTATTACAAAGATAGTGGGTTAACATCCTTATAAGTAAGTGTACCACTTCTTGGGACTGGTCTCATACTAGGCAACCCACTCATTTATCATATTAATCAATATTTTTCTAGTTGTCTATTTTTTACAAGTAATCCTTCTAAGATAAAAAAAGAGTTCTCACATCAATGGATACGATGCACAATCCATTTCAATCATAGGTAGTCTTGTAAAACCTTGTATCTTATTTCAAGTTTTTGAGTAGTTTAATTTATATATAAAATGAATAAAAATACCTTAAACACTTCAATCCAATCTCAATCATGATCATATTAATCAATTTTCATTACCTGTTCATACTTATCACATTATACTCCTAGTTTCAATTGAACTACAATAGCTTGAGGTCCATTTGGACTATATAAATAACACTCAATTTTCTAAGGTTAGCTCAGTCACCCTTAAATCTATGGTCTTTCCATTTTTTGAGTCAAATAATTCTGCATCTCATAATTATCCATTGAGTTGAGATGCCAAAAACTCAAAAACATTCAAAATTTTCTAAAATCCTAAACATTCATAACATTAAAACATCCTAAAAATAAAAAAGGCAAAAATATCTAAAAAATTATATACAACCACAAAATCTAAAAACATTTATCTTGTTTTGAGTTTAGTCAATAATTCTTGCTCAACCTTAATCCAATTGAATAAACTATCATTGGGATGTGTCCTTCCCAAATCCATCCTATTTGGGGCAAAGTCAAATGAAATCACTTTAATTCAATCTCACCACTTCCATCAGATTTAGGGAAAGTTTAAGCATGCAACTTGTTTTGGGGTGTTCTATTCCTACTTATTCCTATTGTGTGTATCCTTACTTATGGGCATCCATTCCAACCATCAATATCATTGAGCCTATCATGTGGAATTTCACTTGATTAAATGACAAGATTACTTTATGTTGATTTTATTTTATGGTTTGTGTGTGTTTACTTGTTTATATTATTTTATTTTTATTTCATTGACTTATTCCATTGTGATAATGAGGTAATCATCATGGTGTATTTTTTCAAGCACTTTAAATTGAGTCTATCCACTAATATACATCAATATTTTCATCATGGTTTTTATCATTGGTGTGTTGTTATCAATTATTTATTGGATTAGGCATTAGTCCTTATATATATTGTGGCTAGGTCATCATGGAATTTTATATCATGATGTATATTGTCATGCATAAAATTAAAAATCAATTACTAAAGGTCTTAGATAGATAATGCCTCAATAGAAGTATCTCCCCTTGCATTATCATCTCTTATCAAATCCAATCATCTTGTTCATCTTTAACTAGTTCACATCATCATATTTTTTATGATAAAATCTGTTGTCCCCAAAAAATTTCATTTATTTTTGGGACAACATTTGAACTCTTTTGGTCCTACAGACCAAAATCCTCTCTCCCCTTCTTAAAAAATTGTTCTAGGCATTTAAATTCTCCATTTTAAAGCTTTTTCAAAGTTCTACGAACTTAGTTCTACAGACTCTGCAGGCTTGAATCTATGAACTCTGCAGGATTGAATCTACAGACTCTATAGGCTTAAATCTATGGACTCAGTTCTATGGACTCATTTCTATGGACTCCACCAGTTCTCTGGACTCATTTATACAGACTCTGCAAGCTTGAATCTATGGACTTTGTAGATATTTTTCTACGGACTCAAAATGCTTGAAATCAACAGGTTCAATAGGTTCAAAGGCTTCTACAGGCAAGTTCAATAAAAAAACAAGTTTCCAACACTTAGTCATTTTCAGGATTGGTTCAATGCCTTGGTTCAATAAAAAATGTCCATCAACAAGCTTATAAGTAAGGATTGAGCCATTGAACCTTAAACTATTTTGGATCAGTGGGTTTAATGGGTTTAAAGGTTCAATGTCATCGGTAAGAGTTAAGTTTTTTAGCAAAGGTTCAACAAGTTCAACCGCTTATAGGTTCAATGGCTTCAAAACACTTATCAAAGAGAAGAAGATGTTTCTACGCTATTTCACTTTCACATTCAAAGAGAGAAATGAGAAACTAAGAGATGTTCTAGGGTTATAAGATACATGGATGAAGTCGTGCGCACCAAAATAAGACGTTGGAAGGTACTCCTCTTTGGCTATGGAGGAATGACACCTGCAAAGAAAAAGAGACTAAAACATGAAAAACTTTAGATGAGGAGATGGTGGGCTGTCAAGCAAAAGCTTGATCCCTGAAGTATGAAGACTTCTTTGAGGGATATCAACCCACTGATTAAAAATAGAATATTTGATAGAAATAGAAATAGTGAAAGATAGAATGAAAGAAATAAAAGACAAAAAGCAAAATGCGTACCTGATATGCAGCAAATTGCTCTGCACAGTCACTGGTGTTAGTCTCTGTGCCGGTGTCGGTCAAGGAAGGGTGTCGACGTCGGTAGGGGTAATGACCAGCATCGATCAGGGCAGTAGTTTTTGGACAGGGTCTGGTCAGGTCTGGACAGGGTTTTAGGATTGCAGAGTGGTTTGAAGTTTCATTTGAGGGCTAGGGATCCAGTTTGGGAGTCAGGGGGATTGTTTAGGGGTTTGTGCAGAAATCTGGGTAGAGTTACAGACTGTATATTTTGGAAAGGGTGAATAGAGGTGATACAGGAGGAAGTCAAGTCGGGTTTGTAATCTGAATCTAAATCAGGGTGGTGATATCAAAAAATAATAACCAGAGAACAAAATAAAAGCATAGAATAAAACACTTACCTGTTACATGCTAAAGATAGAGTAGGAGACATAATTGATGTTGTTGATGTGTTGCAGAAGTTTGATGTAGCAGACCTCCAGTGAGATGATTGAAGCAGAATACCTGTACTAGAGAGAGAGAATATGAGAGATTTGATTGTAGATTGATTGAATGCAAAAGTTGGCTGATCCTCCTAAAGGTTGAATGAAAGAATGTTTTAAATGAAGGTCTGATAACCGATCACGAAACTGATTGGCAACCGAATAACGAATAATGGATAAAGGATAACGGATAATGGATCCTGCATTCGGGTTGAGAACACAGTATTAAGGATAACCGATGCCAGTAGGACCGCCGATGTCAGCTGAGTAGTGATCGACATCGGTGATGTTGGCTGAGTAGTGATCGACGTCGGCATATGCAGAATGGGGACAGAGGCTAATTTTAGCTTTATGCTCATTTTTACATGCTGCCAGGGGCAAGGCTCATGGGAAAATGGTCGACAGGGGTTAAATAGGTGTGGGAGAATAAAATGGGGGTTAAGGGGAGGACGACAAGGGTTAGACACAATTTTGGTGTCTACATTTGCCCCTTTTTGTCTTGTTGGTTGTTTTGGATGAACTGCAAGACAAAAATAGGAGTTGGTTGCCCCAGGTGTGGGATAAGGTTGATTCTATCTTGTTGGTTGTTCGAATGAACAACAAGACAAAAATAGGAGGTGGATTGCCCTGATTATGGATGAGGTATTCCCCCTCAAAGCAGGAGTCGAGGGAAGGGAACCAGGAATCGGATGCTGATTTGACAAAGAGTAGATGATAAATGGGTGAGGGTGAATGCTGCAAAAGTTGTGATTGCACGCATACCACTTCACGAGATGGTCAGGTCAAAGTGTCACAGGTCAAAGGTCGAGGAGTGCCAAAATTGAAGTAACTGCGCCCCAGCATTTGGTCATCTGTTGATCGGGTTATTCAATCTAAGCTAAAGCTCCAATAGTCATCGTGTTCCAAGTATCCCAGGCTCAAGAAGTGCTCCTGGAAACATGAAAAAGTCACAAGTAGTGGGGATCAACCGGCTTGCGATCCTATACTTGTGAGGGTCAAAAAATATGGTCTATGCACAATTTTGCTAACCACTCATGAGGTAGCATACAGGTAAAAACAACCAAGGCAACATTGTCTTGGAAGTGGTTGAAGTCAGAGGAGATAGGTAGGATCTCCAATGGTCATTGGTTGAGATGAATGAATAGATGAAAGGATGTGGCCGAGCTAACCTTAGAAGACATTATGTGATCTGAGTGGTGCCTACATAGCCCTTGTGTGAAGGGCCTCAGGCTAATGTAGTTCTCCCTAAAAGGGAGGAAGGGTCAAAGGGATGGAATTGGTCTTGATGGAGGGCAAGGTCATGGTCAAAAGGAGGAAAAAAGGTTTGTCCATCAGAGAGATGAACAAATGAGGGTGGTCGAGCTAATCCCAGATGATGTCGTATCATCTAAGTGCTACCTACATAGCCCAGGTCATAGGGTCTCAGACCAATGTAGTTTGAACTAGTTGAGAAGAGTGGTCGATGATTGGTTTGGTCATGTGTCGAAATGATGAGGAGAGAAAGATGTTACAGCCTTTTCCAAATGGTGTATTCTACAACATTGGTTGAGGGGTCTTTCATCCCTAGCCATTTTCCATATTCGTGATGGATGTATGTTAAAGATGAATTGAGGTCTATTTATGCTTCAGCAAGTATTGGTTTATGCTTAACATAAATTGCATCTGGTCGATAGTTTCCATGTGTATTGGTGTCCAGAGAAACTAGTGTGAATAGGCTATGGGAGTGGCCTGAAAAGAGAGTTGAGTTGAGTTGATTAGGTTTGACAAGTGATGAAGTGGAATGTGACCAAAGTGTAGAAGAAGTGAAAGGCATATTGCTCTTTCATTGACAAGGACCAGAATGACAGCATAAATAGGGGTTATTAGAACCAAGAGCCCCATTCATGCATGACGTCATTGACCATATGTTGTGTTAGAGAGGTAATTGAATCACTTTGACATTAAAGGGAGCTCGAAGTCCCTTGAGCAAGTGATAGGAGGAGGATAGGGTAACCCATTTTAGAGTAGAGATAACTTTGCCCCTTTTAATAGGAGACCCTGAGACAACTACAAGCCAAGTCCATGATTTTTGAGTATATATATATATATTTTTTATTTTAATTTTTTTGGTGCAGACTGATCAATGTAGGAAGTCTGCATAGAGATGTCATTTGCTTGGTGGTCATTTGTGAAGCTGATCAATGTGAGAAGCTTCTAAGAAAGATTGTTGTTTGTAGCAAGAGTTAGTCATAGCCATCCTTCGAGGGAGTGGTCTATATTTTGCTTTATATATAAGGGCTTTGAATAGTTGTCCTTCGAGGGAGCAGTCTATTAGCTATAGCAATGATAGTACAGCTGTCCTTCAAGGGAGTAGTCTGCCTTGTGATTCTAATTTGGTGACCTTGGATATTTTGACATCTTAATCAGTTTTGACAACAATTTGAGTCATGGACAAGACTATAGAAGGTCAAGGGCTCCCTTTTATTAGGATAAAGCATCTATACTGTATAAAAGGGTTATAGAGGAATTGTTAAGAGGAATAGGGATGAAAGGAATTAGGACTAAGAGGATGGGGATTGCTCAAGGGATGAGCTCAAGTTAAATTTCAAGTGAACGAGTACTCGACTAGCAGTAGAATGGTCACAGATGCAACACATTAAGAGGCTCAGGTTCTGGTCATCCATCAAGAGAGGACAGACGATAAGTCCCTGATCCATACTTGTGTGTGATGATGAAAGGTCCGAGCCAATTAGGGGCAAACTTACCTCATTTACTTCACTCGATATTAGTCACATGCTGATGATGATTAAGAAGTTGGTTGATGTGGTCGCTGATTTGTCGAGACTGGTCGAGGGCTGGGTTGAGATTGGTGTTTGGTCATGATTAAGAGGTTAAGGTTGATGATTGGTCAAAGTTTGGTTGCTTGGTGGAGGTCTAGTTTGATGATTGATTGAGGTCATGGTTGATGTGTGATTGATGTTTGGTTGAGGTCATGATAGGAAGTATAAAGTCAAACTCCCCCCAGCCATTTGGTGGTAGGAAGAATGTCTAACACCCAGTGCGGATGAGATGGAGAGAAGATGAGGGGGAGAGACCTGGGTACCCCACCTAGTTGATAGGTCAGGGGTTCCCAAGTGAATGGTGTTTAGGCATTGAAAAAGTTAGAGGGATGAAAACCACCGACTCCATAGGTGGAGGAGGAATGGGTGAGCCTGGAGGAGATTGGTCAATGGTTGGCTCAGGGCAAAGGTCTGCAGAGGCCTGAGTGGGGTCGTGATATCCCAAGCCATATCGTTTCTTGGCATTGTCATCATTGAGTGGCTCAATAGGCTGATGGGAGCCCTATTCATAGCGTTTGAAACCAAAAACCTTCCATGCACACCTGTAAAGGTAAGTGTGTGCAAAGGCGGGGTTGCCAAGAAATGAGTGTTAGGTTATGGAGATAAAAGCTTCATTGATGTAGACATGGAGGAGGTTGCAGATGAGTTGTGGGTTGTTAGGTTCTAGTTTGAGTTGAGCAAAGTTAGCTCCTTCTGTGTGTGAGGTGAGCAAGGGTGTTCCTCCTAGTTCCACAACAGTACCAAGGTAGGTGCTGGATTAGAGAATCAGCAGGGTTATTCATGTATGTATGATCTTGGTCATTAGGTGAGCATGGCCTTTATAGGAGATCTGCATGGTAAGTAAGATCATTGATCTACAGGTGTATGTGTGTGTAAGGTCAAGGTTCATAGGTGTGCAGAACCAAGTTGATTTGCAAGTGTGCAAGATCAGATAGGACAGCAACACAATAGGGAGCAAAATCAGGCAGGATCTACTTGGAGTACAGGTGTGTACTCGGATAGAGCAAAGAGGAAGGCAAGGGAGTTCCTTCCATAAGTAAGGTCTATTGAGGTGCAGGTTATTGCAAGTTTAGGGGAGATCTACTTGAAGTATAGTTGTGTACTTGTGGAGTGCATGGAGCACTTGTGGTGTGCGTGGAGCACTGGAGGTGAACACCAACTCAGAGTTTGAGTTGGGTGTTGGGACCTAAGAGAGAGCTTTGAGGAGAGAGTTACTATTCACTTGAGGTGTGGGAAGCCTCTGAAGAGGTGGTGGAGAAGAAGTGGCATCTTCTTTATTGTATTATTTTCTTCAAGAGTTTTAATACAAGTTGTGTATTGTCTCTCATATCATGTGTTATTTTTGAATTCTAGTTACTTGTGTAATCTGGTTAATTTCCGCATATTAAGTTGCTTGATTTGGTAATCAACTGTATGCTTTTGGTGTTTCGTATACTGACAAGTGGTATCAAAGCTAAGGTTGTAGGAAGCGGTTTTATGTTTGGTTACAGGTCACTCTCAAAGGTTTCTGATCGAGTGGGAGTAGAGCAATGGCAGATCAAAGTAAGCTAAGAATGGAGGAGTTGAAAAGCACAGGTGGTCACCAACGGTCATATGGAAAGAAAAAGCAGGTACAAGAATATTATTGGTTGGTAGCAGATCAGCATGAAGGAACTGAAGATGCAAATGTAGCAGGTGTTGTTGCACAAGATGCTTTGGAAGGTTTCTTGGATAAAGTTGAATCTTGGATAAAAGATTCAGTTGCCTCTTTCCATGTAGCCCCAGGTAGAGGAGCTGGTGAGCCTTTCCAAAGAATTGGCAAAGGGAAAGTGAAGCTGAAATTGCAAGCGGAGGCCAACACATGGGTGTTGAAGGAGGTCATGCAAGTCCTAGGTTTGGAGATATGGCTAATTTCTTTAGAAAGGTTGGGTGATGAGAGTTGTATGAGAGCTCTCACAGCGGATGCACTTGAATTAGCTGGTGGTAAGAAAATAGGTACTCTTTATCTACTTGTTTATATTAATGATTCTTCTTTTGTTGCAGAGACGTGGCTTCGTAGGCTTTGTCACATGAGCAGGAAGGAGATGCATGTTCTTAAGTGAAAGATAGATATATTTGACAGGCTTAAGAACTGGAAAGCCTTGGTGTACTTGGAGGAGATGGCGGATAGAGACCAGTGGATGGGGCTGGATACTTCTAAGTAGGGCAATTTGGACATGGGGTTTGATTCAAAGGAGCTCGCAGGTAAAAAGTCGTCACTCATAGGAAACACAGGTACCGGCATTGGCATGAAAACCGATGTCAGTAGTATGTAAGACCGACATCGGTCACGAGGACCGATGTCGGTAGCAGGAGGACACCGACGTCGGTAGGGTTGGTAGTCAGGACAGGCACAGGAACCGATGTCGGTTGGATGCAGACTGTGGGGTGACCGAGGTCGGTCACTGTAATAGATTTTGGGTGGACAGCAAGCTATCAAGGAGTCTCAAACACCCATACGGAGGATTGAAGACATAATTAGGCCCTCAAATTCGTTGTTCCTCTTCTTTATACATGTTGCTGATTGTAGAGCAGGAAGGATCCAGGAAACAGGTGGGAGCATCGCATGGAGAGATTGTAGAACCAAGCAGAGATTTGGTAGGGTTGCTAGCGGGAAGAAAGCACAGAGATGAATGGATACCTTAGTTGAAGAATAGAGAGAATGGATACATGAGATGGAAGACTAGGTCATACGGTCTTAAAGAGCTACAAGACAGTGGTACATATTTTGATAAGTGGAGGACGAATAATGGCTTTAGTCAATGTCAGGTAACTACTGTGGTTTGCCTTACCAGGTGGATAATGAGTCATGACATCATTCTATTGCTATATGTGGATGGTATATTTGCTAGCAGGATTGTACATACAGGGTTTTGCTGAGCTAAGGGTAAGATTAGTTCAGTGGTTTGCTATGAAGAATTTGGAGCAGCGAAACTTCTTTAGCATGGGAGACATGGAGATCACAGGTTGATTTTGCCTCCAGTGGGAGCTGATGTGAATCAGGTGTTGGTGAGGTTCAGGATGCAGAGCCGGAGCACACTAAGGGCTGGACAGGTATAGTGTCCAAAATCACATGAGGTCTGGTATAGACCTGAGTATTCCCATGCAGTGGGAGCTGTCAGAGAGTTAGGAGCCAATTCAGGGAAGTGGGTTCTCAGGTATTTGAGAGGGACTAGTAGTAGGGATTCATGCTATGCAGGGTCATGACTTCACTACATGGATTTGTAGATACGGATGCGGCAGGGTACTCAGATGATAGGAGGTACATCACAGGTGTGTGTGGTGGGTTGTCTTTAGGATTGAGCTTGAAGAGGGATACAAACCAGGAAATAGATTAGATAGGAGTACAGGTATAGGTACAATGCAGCTGTTTATCACCAAGTGGGAGATTGTTAGGTTGTGGAGCTAAAAACTTCACTGATACAGACATGGAGGATGTTGCAGATGAGTTGTAGAGTGTCAGAAGACACCGGTGTTGGTCTGGCCAACCGACGTCGGCAGGATTAGACAAGAAGGCAACCGACATCGGTCATGAGATCGACCGACATTGGCGACCCCCAGGCAGACAGGGACTGACGTTGGTCGCCTGTGTGGTTTGATTGTGAGTTTATTATGGGCAGTCAGTTGACAAACCAAGTGTTTGCATGATGAGAGCTATTTTTAGACTGAGAGCTGCGGATCTAATTATTGTAATTAGATGTCTAATTATTGTTTGGATGAGATTTATATAATAGACTCATGGTTGTATTGGAAAATTGTTCTAGTTTGAGTAAGAGAGCAATATTATAAGCTCCTTCTATGTGTGAGGTAGAGCAATGGTGTGTTCCTCCTAGTTCCACAACAGTACTAAGTGTGTAGGTGCTGGATTTGGAGAGTCAGCAAGATTCTTCAGGTGTGTAGGATCTTGGTCATTAGGTGAGCATGGCATATATAGGAGATCTACATGGTAAGTAAGATCATTGATTTGTAGGTGTATGTGTGTGCAAGGTCAAGGTTCACAGGTGTGCAGAACTAGGTTGATTTGCAGGTGTGCAAGATCAGATAGGATAGCAACACAACAGGGAGCAGAATCAGGTAGGATCTACTTGGAGTATAGGTGTGTACTCGGATAGAGCAAAGAGGAAGGCAAGGGAGTTCCTTCCATAAGTAAGATCTATTGAGGTGCAGGTTATTTTAGGTTTAGGGGAGATCTACTTGAATTACAGTTGTGTACTTGTGGAGTGCGTGGAGCACTTGTGGTGTGCGTGGAGCACTGGAGGTGAACACCAACTCAGAGTTTGAGTTGGGTGTTGGGACCTAGGAGAGAGCTTTGAGGAGAGAAGTACTGTTCACTTGAAGTGTGGGAAGCCTCTGAAGAGGTGGTGGAGAAGAAGTGGCATCTTCTTTATTGTATTCTTTTCTTCAAGAGTTTTAATACAAGTTGTGTATTGTCTCTCATATCATGTGTTATTTTTGAATTCTAGTTACTTGTGTAATCTGGTTAATTTCTGCATATTAAGTTGCTTGGTTTGGTAATCAACTATATGCTTCTGGTGTTTCATATCCTGACAACGAGAAGTCTGATGTGAATGGTTGGGGTGAAGAGAGAGAGTTCCCGTCAAGAGGAGCTTGGTTGAGCCCCACATAGATGAGGTTGGTTTAGAGGTGAGGAGGACCATAAGGCACGATCATCCTGATCTGATGGTCATAACTAGGGCTGTGATGAAGGCATCCATACTCTTGTGGAGTTTGGAACATGTCTAAGGTCAGAAAGTGATACTCTCCCAATGAAAGTCTTTGGAAGATGTCTTCCATGGGGTCTGTGGTCGTCGCTTGAAGGGGAGGTGTGAGGGCGACCGCCTGTTGTGAACTAGTCAAACCTTCTGCGGATGGAGGCGGTGCCGAGATTGATGGCTTGATAGGAATGAGGACGTCATTTGGATGGTAGGTGGTGTTACAAGTTTTGAAGGGTGAAGGGTCAGTGGGAATGGTTTGGACTTGCCCGTTGTGCTCAAATTTCACACAATGGTGCAGGGTGGAGGGGACACAGGCCATGGCACGAATCTAGGGTCAGCCCAGCAACATGTTGTATTGAAACTCTCCTTCAATGATATAGAAGAGCTCTGAGATTGTGCATGGACCAATGCGGATGTGAAGGATGACTGTGCCAATGGTCGTGGCAGTGGTGTCATTAAAGGAGCGCAAGATTGCATCAATTTTGGAGACGCAATTCTTGGGAAGAGCCAACTGATCAAAGGCATGGGTGGAGATAATGTTGATGCTGGCACTTCCATCGATCATAATGCGTTTAATGCATGTCTGATCAACATAGGCAGTGATGAAGAGGGTGGTGTCCTGATCTTCCGTGTTGGATGTGGGAATCTCAGAATTGCTGAATGTGATGGAGGCAAGAGGGGCTAAAGAGTGGACAAGGGCAACAAGTGGCTGGGGGTCCTCGGGTTAGACCTCCACTACTTGCAAGGCTCAGATGAGGGCCTGACGATGCTGGGGCGAGGTTTGGATGAGGTCATAAAGGGACATCTTCATGGGCATCTGGTGGAGTTATTTTAACATAGAGTCATGAATTGCCCCTGAAGAGGAAGAAGAAGAGGGTTGAGGCATGCCAAGGATAGAAATCTTAGGCTTAGGCAGTTGAGGTGGATTGACAAAAGGGTAGGTCCAAGGAATGGCAGCTTTTTCTTTTGCCTTATCCTTTTGTGGCCTAGTGGTTATGTGAATGGCATTGATTTCAAAGATAGGAGGTGAAGGAGATAAAGGGGTTGTAACCTGTTTATGAGATGTTGATGGGTTTGAAGAGGTTGGAGGGTTATGAGAAGGAGTCAGGGGTTGGTCGAGAGTGTCCTCAAAGAGAAGAGTGTCTTTCTCCAAATAGCGGTGAATGACAGCCTTGAGGGCACAACAAGTCTCAGTATCGTGTCCTGGCGTATGATGGTATAAGTAAATCTTCGTGTCATCGAACCAGGAGGGTTTAAACCCGAGGGGTTAGAAAGGCCTAATGGGTGGAAGAGTTATGCTGGAAGTCTGCAAAAGTTGGTGCAAGATCAAAGAGTATGAGCCCACTAAAGGGTCCGTGCTCGTCGATGTGTGCGATGCTGGTGACTTTTGCTGGGGCGGAGTTGGAGGAGGCTTTCATACCACCTTCTGGGTTGATGGTGTGGCGATAGGTGGAGACGGTACATTCTTCATGAGAAGTACCACCCTTTTGGGAGAGGGTAGGCTAGTGGTAGGCAAAGGAAGTAGAGGAGGCAACTGGTTTTGATTAGAGGTATGAGTGGGGAGGACTTTGGTCAAATTTGAAGGATGAGGGCCCAAAATGGAGGGCAATGGTGACGGGGGAGGAGGAGTTCGCCTCTGTGGTTTGGCAGTCTTCTTTGACTTGGTGGGAAGACTACTATTGGTTGACGTCTGGTCTAAGTCCACCTTCACTTATGGGTGAGTGAGGGTAGAAACAGGGTGAACGCCAAGTGACTTGATAAGTTTAGATGGGGTAGATGAGGGTTTTGGTCTTGATGCGGTTGGTTGAGGTGTAGACGGTCTAGAAGTGGAAGTCTAGTTTTTGTTGAGAATCTTGGGAGATTCTGCCATGGGAGGATTAGTAGCATGAGATGAGAGGGCATGGACATGTTGAAGAGCTATGAGATGCTCCCACAATACTTGATGCTCCACTTTCCTTGAAGGGAGAAGTTTGAGTTTCTCCACTAATCGGAAAAATGGCTGAGAAGATGTTGGATGAGGTTTGGGTTCTTGAGAAGATGTTGATGGTTGTGGGACCGAAGGTGTGGTAGTCTCAGTCCCAAGGCATGATGAAGTCGTGACAAGTTCGTCCTTGGTTGGAGACGAAGGAGAGGCAGGTTCTTCTCTGGGTGGAGAAGAAACTAGAGAATGAGGCTCCTCAAGCGGGTAAAGGGCAAGGATGATGGTGCCCTCCACTTGCGGTTGAGGAGTAGGAAGGGTTGGGTCCTCCAAAGGCAGCAGGAAGGAGGATGGTGAGACCGGTGGTGCTGGTAAGGTTGAGGCATCCTCCAATATAAGAGAAGTTGATGGAGAACTAACTGGAGAGGGAGGTTCATCCACATGCGATGGACTGAAGGGTGGACTGACTTCTTGAGGTTGTGAAAGAGTCTGGTCGGGGATGAAGGGCAAGACTGTATTGATTGTTCGTATATTATGTTCGTGAATGTTGTCAGTCATGGTTTGGACATTATTTTGGGCTGGCAGATGATTGGGGAATGGTTGCTTGAAGATGTCGATGCCCTAATTAGGTGGCGCATTGGGATTGTCGAGGACAAGGTCACCCTTTTCCAGCATGTCTTAGATGATGTTTTTAAGGGTCTTACAGTTGCTCGTGTCATGGCCTTTAACACGGTGGTAGTTGCAGAAGTCATTTTCCCTATACCACGCAGGGATGGCATGTGAGGGATCAAATTGTGGAGGTGGTCGGATCTGGGGGAGATTGAGGACCCCCTATTTGACGAGTTTTTCCAGCACATACGCGTATGATTCTCCGAGTGGAGTATACTGTCGTTGTACGTATCTCTGCTAGAATTGGTGGGTGGTGCTTTGGGATGTGGATGGTTCAGGCTGGTTAGTTGAAGGGGAAGAGGAGGAAGATCTAATGACCACAACGTTCGCTGAAGCTTTAGATTTAGGATTAGATGAGGAAGGCTTAGAAGAAGAGGGGTCATTGGTCTTGGAGTTGGGATTCTTGCTCTGCAACTTAACTTTATTCTCCTCGATGGCACGTAACTCAAGTTTGTGGGCCATCGTGAAGGCTTCGTCAAAAGTGTGGAAGGTTTGAACCCTTAAGGTGGAAGAAATATGTTTGGCGCAGGCTTGGGAGAAAATTTCAATAAGTTCAGGTTGGGGTAAAGAAAAGGAGAGTTGATTGATGAGGCCCCTCTATCGAGCGACAAAATCAACAATGGATTCGTCCTCAAATTGGTGGATAGAATAGAGGTCTGTGATTGAGACCTTCTTGGTGATGTTGATAGAGAAATGATCAAGGAAGAGCTGGGCCAGCTGAGTGAACGTGAAGAGGGAATGGCTGGCAAGGGAGCTATACCAGTCAAGTGCAGCACCTAAGAGAGACATAAGAAACGTGCGTAAAAGTAACGCATCGTCGTGGGCAATAAGGTAACAGGCATGTCTGAATGCCCGTAAGTGTTGTTGTGGGTCTTCCTTGCTTTGAAAATGAGAAAACTTAGGAAGTTCCCACTGGCTAGGATATGGCTTGATCAGGACAGAAGGATGAATGGGCTCATTACAAATTTGTTTGTATGAGAGAGTATTGCGTGACCCAGAAATAGAGGTCTCTAGGCTAGACATCTTGTCCATCAGCATTTTAATTATATCTACTGATGGATTGGTGGGAGGAGCGCCCCCTAGATTGTAAGGTGCTTGAAAGAGGCTATAAGAGGCATACGACATAGTCGGTTGTACCAGTAAGGGCGCAACATATGGATGACTAGTCATAGGGATAGAAAAGGAGACTAAGGATGGTTGGGTAGAAGGCATGGCTAGGCTCGATGTTGCCACGAGAGGTTGGTTAGTGGTAACATGGGCCAATGGATAGGTAGCCACCCTAGTGTTGATAGGAGCAAGGGTAGGTGGAATAGAGACGACCAGATTCTGAAAGGGGGTAGAGAGTGGTTGAGTGGGCTGAGGTTGATAGGAGGTTGAAACCCTGGTGGAAGTGGGCCCAAAGATGGAGGGAGAGGCCACACTTGGATGGTTGGTCAAAGGCTGGTCATTGGTTGAGGCAATAGCTTGGGTGTCTAAAGGTTGAACTACGGATGCTGTTGATACAGTCGCAGTCTCGAGAAGAGAGGTCGGCATTCCGTAAATTGGATTGCCCAAGGAGTCTCGCGTTCGGCTATTTGTGAGATAGTGCTACAAGGCTTTGACATTGAGGTCCAAGAATCATGAAAAATCTTGGTCCCCTTCTAGGACAATAGGAGTCTGGGTCGGGGATGGTCTAGTAGGAGTTCTTTCAGTCTCCGAGTGAAACTCCATTATAGGACTGGTTATGGACGGGGTAGATGGAAGCGGGTGATGCCTCGCGTGATCGACTAGAGCCTTGGCTTGGCTACGAGTCAGAACCATTCAAGGCAAGAAAGAACGTCCTCACAAGCTCAAACAAGTAGATAAGAACAGAAAAGATGAAGAACACAAGCAGATCCTAAAAAAAACCCTAGGAGTAAATTATTAAGATTATAGTGGCTTATGCCTTAGAATATGTGTAGAGGAAGATTGGCTTTTGAGTTGGGTCCTTGAAGAAGTAGTCTATGGATGGTTTCGGGTTAGTTATGGTGCTCAAAAGTCTATGTTAGGTTCCATACTTGGCCTGGTGCTAAGGAGCAAGCTCCCCTCACTTCACGAGTCCAGTGATAAGCTGGTCTCGCTTAGCCAAAATATACTTCCCCTAGAGATTAGACTCTGCCAGAGAATAGAGTGGGCTTTCCCCTTAGTGATGAAATCCAAGTAAGATTGCCGGGACGGGTAAGGTATTCGCTGGGTGATGAAATCCCAGTCGGGCCTTGTCTCAGGTAAGTTAAGATGTTTGTTTTGTGTAAGTGGTTTGGTCATGTAACATAAAGTGGACTAGATTAATTCAATATGTGATTATTAATTACTAGGTGTGGACTAAGAAATGCAAGCAAGCAGAAATGAAAGTGCAATGTGTTTTAAGCCCAAGTCAAAATGTGAAGTTGGAATGAAAACAAGTTGAGAAAGGGTTGAAGAATATGATTTTTGACTAGTCTAGAAGTGCAAGAAAAGAAAGAAAAGTTCTTTTTAGTCCTGCTAATGGTGTCGTTTAGAAGAGATGAAAGAGGTGAAAAGGGAGAAACCTAATGCACCTATATGAAAAGAAAGAAAGAAAGAACCCAAGGAAGGCCCTAGGGTCCCACCGAGCGTGCCAAAATGTTTCTACGCTATTTCGCTTTCACATTCAAAGAGAGAAATGAGAAACTAAGAGATGGTCTAGGGTTAGAAGATACCCGGATGAAGTCGTGCGCACCGAAATTAGACATTGGAAGGTACTCCTCTTTGGCTATGGAGGAATGACACTTGCAAAGAAAAAGAGACTAAAACACGAAAAATGTTAGATGAGGAGATGGTGGGCTGTCAAGCAAAAGCTTGATCCCTGAAGTATGAAGACTTCATTGAGGGATATCAACCCACTGATTAAAAATAGAATATTTGATAGAAACAGAAATAGTGAAAGACAGAATGAAAAAAATAAAAGACAAAAAGTAAAATGTGTACCTGATATGCAGCAAATTGCTCTGCATAGTCACCGGTGTTGGTCTCTGTGCTGGCGTCAGTCAAGGAAGGGTGCCGACGTCGGTTAAAGTGCCGACATCGGTAGGGGTAATGACCGGCATCAGTCAGGGCAACAGTTTTTGGATGGGGTCTGGTCGGGTCTGGATAGGGTTTTAAGATTGCAAAGTGGTCTGAAGTTTTGTTTGAGGGCTAAGGAGCTAGTTTGGGAGTCAGGGGGATTGTTTAGGGGTTTGTGTAAAAATTTGGGCAGAGTTACAGACTGTATATTCTGGAAAGGGTGAATAGAGGTGATACGGGAGGAAGTCAAGTTGGGTTTGTAATCTGAATCTAAATCGGGGTGGTGATATCAAAAAACAATAACCAAAGAATAAAATAAAAGCACAAAACAAAATGCTTACCTGTTACATGCTGAAGATAGAGTAGGAGACATAATTGATGTTGTCGGTGTGTTGCAAAAGTTCAATGTAGCAGACCTCCAGTGAGATGATTGAAGCAGAATACCTATACCAGAGAGAGAGAGAATACGAGAGATTTGATTGCAGATTGATTGAATGCAAAAGTTGGCTGATCCTCCCAAAGGTCGAATGAAAGAATGTTTTGAATGAAGGTCCGATAATTGATTGCAAAACTGATTGGAAACCGAATAATGAATAACAGATAACAGATAATGGATCCTGTGTTCAGGTCGAGAATGCAGTATTAAGGATAACCAACGCCATCAGGACCGCCGACGTCAACTGAGTAGTGACCGACGTCGGCAGATGCAGAATGGGGATAGAGGCTAATTTTAGCTTTCTGCTCATTTTTACATGCTGCCAGGGGCAAGGCTCATGGGAAAATGGTCGACAGGGGTTAAATAGGTGTGGGAGAATAAAATGGGGGTTAAGGGGAGGACGACAAGGGTTAGACACAATTTCGGCGTCTACAGAAGACTTGAACCATTGAATCGTTGAACCATTGAACCACTTTGGTTCAATGGTTCAATGGGTTGAATGGTTCAAGTCTTCTTCTCTTAAACCATTGAACCACTTTGGTTCAACGGTTCAACAGTTTCAATGGTTCAAATGATTCAAAGTGTTTGGTTCAATGCTATTTGGTTCAAAGCATTTGGTTTAATGTCATTTGGTTCAAAGCATTTGGTTCAAGTGGTCAAGTGAATGAGTGGAACACAAGAAAGTGATTTAACCATTGAACCATTAAACCTTGAACCAACAAGGTTCAATGGGTTTAATAGGTTCAATCAATTCAAAGCAATCAAAAGACTTAGAAAAAAAGATGGCTTCAAATGCAAGATTGAACCATTGAATCGTTAAACCAAAGTTATTTTAATCGGTCGATTCAATCGATAGGTTCAAGGGGCTGCCCCAAAGCCAAAGGAAAGAGTGCCCTTGCAGAGGGCAGTGAGCAAAAGTAGACAAAGAGAATTCCTTCAAAAAAGTGAACCAAGAACAAATAACCCTTGCAGAGGGCAGGCAAGGAGTAGATGGACCGTTGCAAAAGTCTGAAGGATAGTTCTAGGCTTGAAAAAGTTCTTATGGAGGGCATAGTTCTCTTTCAAGAAAATAATGTGGCAAAATGGTTAAGGCAAAAATAATTCAAACTTTTTGTCTGAAGGAATTCACTTGGGAAGAAAGCCGAAAAGCAAGAACTGGGAAAAAAATTAACGAAGGAAAAGTGAAGGAAGATTTCCTTTAGACAAATTGTTCAAAGGAATTCCTTCAGACAAATTGTCTGAAGGAATTCCTTCAAAAAAAATTTTGAAGGAAAAGAGTGGCAAAAAGTCTGCCAAAGGAGCAAAACCCTGTCAAGAAAATTAAAGTTCGAAGGCCATCCCAAGACCACTTGAAGGGTAGGTACCCTTGCGGGAGACTCTCACCAAGGAAAGTGGACCATTTCTCAAGACCCTGAAGGGCAAGTTCCCTCTAGGAAAGATAAAACCTCAAAGTGTAGCAAAAGTTGCCACGTGTCCCTTATAAAGTCAAAGCGAAAGCTGCCAAGTGTCACCTACTAAGACATAGTTTCTAATAAGTTTCAAAGCTACAGAATGTGCCACGTGTTTTATTATAACTCAGCAGAAGCCAACAAGTGTCAAACTTCACAATTTCTTCATTCTACTTCTTTGTTTCATAAGGAATTTGTTGGGCCGTGAATGAGTTGCTAACCTTAGTAGAGCGTGCCATGTGTCATCTTCTGTAGGACTCTCAAAAGACATCTAAAGCCTCTATAAGTTAAGCAGATGCTACCATGTGTCCTCACCTATTTCAAAGTAAAATGTGCCATGTGTCACTTGTTAAGATCAGTAGAAAGTGGCCAAAGCAAGTGGGAAAGACATGAAAGAATTGCTAAGGAGGATGACGGGCTCATAGTCATCAAATTTAGGGAAACCAAGTAGCTGTTGGCTTTCAAATGATGACAGACCCTATGAACAAATTCAATAACCAACCAAAGAGATAGTTGAGAGATCATATCACATAGAAAAGGACAATATAGAGCCAAGAAAGGGGGAACGATGGAGAAAGATCAAAAATATCCATGCACGGGATATGTTTCTAGAAGGTGAAGCAATCCACTAGGTGGACATAGAAGAGCATGAACATTCAATGGCATGCCCTATTTTCTTGCATTGAGTAGAGTGAATGGTTGTGCACACATAAGGAAACACATCAAGTGGCCCATAGTAAAAACTAACACTCGATTCCAGCATAGCCCATGGATAGAATTTAAAATGCATTAAATGCATCATAAGTCATTTTTGTGATATAAAGTGCCCAAGTATTTTTGAGAGCACTATATATTGGACTCTCTCTTATTGTTTTAAGAGATCTCTCTCTATTATTAGAAACAAAACTCTGCCTAAATTGAAAGGCATTACTGAGACTTTGAGCTCAGATTGTTGATCATATTTCATTATTTGAATAAGAAAACAAGTGACTTTTCAGATTTTGTGCTGGAATAGCTTAGTTGTTGGGGAAATTGTTCTTATGTCTATTTCCTTAATACATTTTTTGTCCATTTAATTAAATGAGCAGAAATAGTAAAAGTAATTAGGAAGGTGTCTTGAAGTCGACTATGGAGAGACTTTGTGCCCCCATAATTACCTTTAGTGTGTTTGTCTATTTTTTGTTCCTGTAAAAAGGATCTTGTGAAGACTTTGTGCCCTCATTATCCTTCATATTCTATTCCTATGTAAAGGATCTTGGGATGACTTTGTGCCCTCATTATTCTTTGTATTTCACTCTTGGGCAGTCTAGGTGGAGACTTTGTGCTACATCTCATTCTGTTGGTTACTATGCTCCATGTTACCAATTACTTGTCACTACTTGAAAGAACTCCTATTGTTTCCTACAAAGATCACTTCTGAAAAAAGAGAGATGGATGTTGTTATCCTACCCTTGAGTGTTATTTTTTGCATATATATATATATATACATATACATATATATATATATATATATATATATATATATATATATATATATATATATATATATATATATATATATATATATATATAGCCTCCTGCATATTTACAGGGAACCTACCCTTGATGAGAGGAGAGATTTATCCCCTTTTGATGTAGTAAACCTGCACATCTAGCTAACCAATCTCCCTTGCTATGGTTGATAAGACCTATTTTGCTCACCAGTTAGCTGGTTGATAAAATATTCACCCAAAAGTTTTTGGTGACTCTGTAAGAGAGGTTACATGCAATCTGAAGCCTCAAGTTTTAGATTGAAGCAGTCCCTACCCTTATCCATTATAGACTCTGGTGACTCCATTCTATATCTTACCCATTATCATTATAGCCTTATCATCTCTCTCCACCTCCATGCCAACTAGAACACACAATTTGAAGCCTCAAACTTCAAGCTGCAGCAGTGCCATTTCTTTTCCATTTTTATTTTTACACTCTAGCAGATCCACAATATACGTGAAGCCAAAGGGATAAAGGTATTGTTGACCCTATATTTGAGTTGGTACAACAAAGTAATTTTGATCTGTTTCCTTCACCATCTCACCTCCAACGAACCAGGAGCTTTCCTCCTACTAAAGTCAAGTCTTCATTACTGGGCAAAACATCCATTTCCACTATTAATAAAGTTTTATCAATACTTACCCTTCTGAGATTTGTTATTCCACCTTTCCATAGTCACACAATGGTAGTTCAAGGTCCTTGGGATAACTCTTTTGGCCCACTCAATTTAACTCCACCTCTACATGAGCTACCATGCAGTTTAAGAAAATATTTCCTCAAGTTCTATGGTGATGGAAAGGTTCATCCTGATGAACATATTGTAGCCTTTAACATAGCCTCTGGTGTAATAGGTGTGGAGTATGAAGACATAGTAGTCAGGATGTTTGTAGAAACACTACAAGGTGCTACTGCAAACTAGTTCTACCGCTTGCAAGTCAGTCAGTAACTATCTGGGACACTCTCAAAGCAAAATTTGAAGCTAGATTCAAGCCTAAAAAATATGCACATGATTTGCTAGCCCAGCTCACATAGATGAAGAAGGAGCCTCATGAACCAATGAGGGATTTCATAGCCAAGTTTGACAAATTGAGGAATAGGATTCTCGTAATTGCTCAGCCAACACCTGAAAACCTCAAATGTTTCTTCATCAACTCTCAGCTTCCTGAAGTGAGTTTTCTACTAAGACATGCTAGCCAAATAGACATTGATGTAGCTCAATATTTGGCCACTAAGGTGGAAGATGACCTTATCTTGGCATGAAATATAAGGAGAGATCCTAACAGAGGTAAATCTTCTTCATCTTTTGAATATCCATCTATAGGTACCACTAATCTAATGGTGCAGAAGCTGGCAAATGAGTTGCTAGATCTCATGAAACAAATGGCATAAGGGATATATTTAGCTCCTTCATATAGAGATGTGCTAAGAAGGACATTCCCCAATCAGTCATACCAAGGCAATGCTACCAAAAATCAAGGATAGCCAAATCGTCTTCCTCCCCCACAAGGGAAACTTGCCATTGAAGCACCCCCAACCAATTCAGCAGTTGGATATCTTGAAATAGAATCTAATTTCTCTTGCCAACCTAAATTAAACCAAGAAAATGATGCTCATCTCCTTGCACAAGGCCAATAAGAATTAGCTATCAACTCCAAAATTGGTTTCCTAAATTACCAGGATGAACCTAGAGGTAAAGGTGAAGTAGTTGATGGATCATATGTTGTATTCACCCAGTCCTAGAACTAGTCAGCCCAACAAGCTGATAAAGGAAAAAAAAGGGAAAGTTCTCAGCCTACAATTTCAATTACCAAATGAAAAACTTCTCTGCCTTTCCAGCCAAAGGACCCAGTGAGTAATAAAAAGGTAAGTACATCAAGCATTCCTCCATCTCCAACTTCAATTCCATAGACCAATCCTCCCCCTCCTAAAAACTAGAAAGATGAACTGCCTTCCTCTATTCTTAGTCCATTTCAGTCATTTGACATAATCGACCATGTCAAGAAGACCAAAATTCAAATGTTTGAATTTGAATTCTTGCAATCCAATCTCGAGCAGTTGGATAGGTTGGTGGAGTGTGTTAAGAATAAAGTTGTCCCTATAGGACAAGAGATTAGGAAGGTAACTCATGATTCCCCAATGAACATGTCCATCCCAAACAATCTTGTCATTACTCCTCTAGCTGCCCCTAGGAAAATAGAGCCTTTCTATGTTTCTCTGTTGATAAATGGTCACAAACTGAGTAATTGCATCATAGACTCAGGTGCATCTGACAATGTCATGCCAGCCAAAGTGGAAAAATCTCTTGGACTCATGTTGACCAAAACCTTTGGGAGATGTTTCTCCATGGAGAAAAAAAAGTACCTCTACTTAGACAAATCAAGGATGCTCAGTTTGCATTTGTAGCATTCCTAAATAAAAGAATCAAGATGATAGTCATGGTAGCCGACGTCCCAGCCTCATACGACATTCATCTTGGACAAAATTTCTGTAAAGACATTAAAGGAGAATTGAACATGGACCTATCTGAAGCAAGGATCCCTATCAAAGTAATCATGCAGAGGTTGCTTCCTAAAAAGGAGTCAAAATATGTTGTCACTCAGACATCAGTCCCTAAAGCTCAAATTTTGTTTAAATCTTCAGACACGGGTAATTATTTCTTGACCACATAGGATAATCATGTTTCAGCTGATGAAACTTATGAAAATGATAGTCTAAAAATTGGTTCAGATGGAATAGTAGAAGATGTGAGAGAACACAGTACAGATGAAAAAGAATTCCCCCTTCCAAGAAAGAAGAAATCTAAGGAAATATCAGTTTTTGATGATGTTTAGATCCTAAAATTTGATAGCAGCAATTATTCTATCGGCTCAGGGGTTGGGATTGTGTTGATATCTCTTCAAGGAGATATTTTTACTTCTTCATACAAGTTGCAGTTCAATAACACCAACACAACTGAGTATGAATCTCTATTGCTTGGATTGAATGCTACTCGAGATAAAGGCATCAAACTCATTCATGCCAAAGGGGATGCTAAACTGGTGATTTGTTAGGTAAGGAACCTATATCAAACCAAAAATGAGAGATTATGCCATTACCACAATCTAGTCTGGGATCAAATTGAAAGCTTTGATGCTTTCAGCATCTCTACCATACCTAGAGAATTCAATGACCGAGCTGATGCACTACCTATTTTAGCAACACTCTTAGTTCCTCATCTAGACTTCAAAGGAAATAGGTACACTATCAAATTAGTCTTTAGACTAAGTGTGCCTAATAATGCCAATAATTGTTAAGTGTTCAATGGTGACAACTAAATCATCACCTTTTTGGAATAAAAATATAGCTTTGAACATCTTCACTTCGAAGGCAGTATGCTCCAAAAACTTGAATCAGCTCCTAAAATGAATTCAGATGTAGGTGAAGAATTCATGTAGCTAAAAGGGAATAAATTTTCTAAAGGACTGGTTTCTCTTGAGAAATTGTTTGATAAGCATGACAGGTTCATCAAACAACAACAAATGAATTCAAGCTCCTCTCAGGGGTCTAATCAGATAAATTTGGGTACCAAGGAAAATCCCAAGATGGTGAACATTGAGAAGTGTTTTAATCTAGAGGAGAAACTCAAATTTACTAACCTACTTCACCATTACATGGATGTTTTAGTGTACTCTTATGATGATCTGAAGTCGCTCAGGCCTAAGGAAATTCACCATGAAATTCCTCTCAAGGATGATTCGATCCCTTACAATCAGAAATTTTGGCTGTATAATCCAAATATATCAAGTACTATTCTATCTAAGATACAAAAAATATTAAATTCTAGGATAATTTTCCCAATCCATCATTCCACATGGATTGCCAACATAGTCCCTATGAGGAAGAAGAATGGCAAAATTCTCATCTGTGTGGATTTCAAGAATCTGAATCAGTCATCTTTAAAGGATAACTATCCTTTGCCCATCATGGATCAAGTGCTCCAGACAGTGACCAACTCAGAGATGTTATCAATGCTAGATGGCTTCTCAAGATACAATCAAATTGAAGTTAGTAAAGCAGACCAACACAAGACTGCCTTCACCACACCTTGGGGCATGTTTGCATATAGAAGGATGCCTTTTGGCTTGATAAATGCTGGCACCACCTTTCAAAGAGAAATGGACCTTGATTTCAAGGATGAAATGGGTAAGTTCATGTGGTATACCTTAATGACTTGACCATCTTTTCCAAGCATCACTCTGAACATGTACACCATTTGCAACAAATGCTAGAACGCTACCACCAAAATGGCATTTCTCTTAACCCCAAGAAGTCTATTTTTGGAGTGATAGAAGGGAATCTTCTCAGACACATTGTATTTTAAGAAGGCATAAAGATTGGCTCAGAAATATTTAAGTCCATTCAAGAGCTTACACTGCCCGCAAGTAAGACTACAGTTCATTCTTTCTTCGAAAAGGTGAATTTTTTATGAAGATTCAATCCTGAGTTTTCTGAGAAGACTCATCATATTCTAGATATGATGAAAGGAAAGGCCACTTTTAGCTAGACTAAATAAGGCAAGTCAGCATTTGAGGATATCAAAATTGCCATTGCCCACGCCCTAATTTTGGTTTGTCTAGACTACAACAAAGAATTCATCATATACAGTTATGCTTCTGAACACACTCTTTCAGCAATTCTAGTTCAATAGAATAAAGAAGGTATGGAATCTCCCATTTCTTTCATGAGTTTTCCTCTTAAAGCTCATGAGATGAAGTACTTGAACATGGAGAAGCATGCTTATGTAGTGGTGACGGTAGTCAAGCATTTCCACTTTTACATCTTGAATTCTCACACTACTACCTTGGTTCATGATACCATAGTCAAATCCATACTAACTTAGCAGGAGTTTGGGATGAAAAGAGGTAATTGGATTGCAAAGATCTAGGAGTTTGATCTAGTCATCAAACTAATAAAGCTAGTATAGGGAAAAGGCCTATGCCAATTAATTGTTGATAAAAAACTAGAAGAAACAAAGCATGAAAAAGTAGAGGATGAAGACACGCCAATAGTCCTCTTTGTCTCCACCACGAATGAGTGATATTCAAGTATTGCTCATTTCCTTACCTATGGTGAGTGTCCTACCCACCTATCTCATAAATAAAGGAGGACTGTTAAACTAAAATCTACCAATTTTATCCTTGAAATAATGGCCTATACAAGAGGAGCCTTGATGGAGTGTCCCTTCACTGTGTGGACAAGGATCAACAAAGCCAACTTTTGGAATCTTTCCACAATCTAGCCTGTGGAGGAAATTTTTCTACTCCTGTGAATTCCCATAAAATTCTATGAGCTGGGTATTATTGGCCAACTCTTTTCCAAGATGCATATAAGTGGGTAAAAAAATGTTAACTGTGCTAGCAGTTTGTTGGGAGACCCAAGTTAGCTGCCCTACCTCTCAAGCCAATGATCATAGAGGAACCATTCCAGCAATGAGAAATTGATTTTATTAGAGCTATAAACCCATATTCAATTGTTGGACATGATTATGTCCTTATAACAACTGACTACTTCACCAATTAGGTGGAAGCTATCCCAACCAAACATGTTACTTCAGAAGTAGTGTGTAATTTCCTCAAGGAGAATATCATTTCCAGGTTTGGGGTTTCAACCAAGATTGTCATAGACAATGCAGCTTGTTTCACCTCCCAGGAGATTACTCAGTTCTATTTTTACTATAGGATCACTCTCTCCCACTCTTCTAATTACTTTCCACAAGGGAATGGACAAGCTGAATCAAGTAACAAGAACCTGATGACTATCATCAAGAAGCTAGTGGATGACAACTAAAGGACATGGCATAAAGCATTGGTTGATGCTTTGTGGGCAGATAGAATTACATCAAAAAGGGAAATTGGTATGTCTCCTTTCCAAATTCTTTATGGTATCAATGTTGAGATACCAATCACCTTGGAATTGCCAGAATTAAAATTGGCTAAGGCAATTGAAGATCAAACATATGAAATCCCCCTTGATAAGAGGATCATGTGCTTGATTGAGTTGGATGAGCAGAGAACTATGGTGGTGGACCAAATTTCTGCCCATCAAATTTTGGTGAAGAAGCTATACGACCAAAAAGCAAAAGCCCATAATTTTTAGATTGGTGATCAAGTTCTGTTATGGGATAAGAGAAGAGAACCAAAGGGAATGCATGGGAAATTTGATTCCCTATGGAGAGGCCCATTTATTATTCATCATCTCAATGGTGAAAATATATTATTGCTAAAATATCAAGATGGTACACCCTTTTCATTGCCTCATAGTGGGCAACATTTGAAGCACTTCAATCCATGAAGTATCAGACAAGATTAGCTTGTACATATGTATATTTGTATAATCTTTAGTTATATTTTTGTGCTTTCATTTTTGTTTTTGTTTTTATTACCTTTATTTTTGGATAGCGTGACTCCATATCCCAATGGCATACTTCAAGGCACTGGAGATTTTGGTTTCTACACCCCTCAGCTATTCCAAGTTTTCTACTGAAGGAAGTTCCCCAACTAGAGCCAACTATTGTCCCTAAAAATTTTCATTCATTTTTGGGACAACATTTGAACTATTTTGGTCCTACAGACCAAAATCCTCTCTCCCCTTCTTAAAAAATTGTTTTAGGCATTTAAATTCTCCATTTTTCAAGCTTTTTCAAAGTTCTACAGACTCAGTTCTATGGACTATGTAGGCTTGAATCTACGGACTCTACAGGCTTAAATCTATAGACTAAGTTCTACAGACTATGTAGGATTAAATCTATGGACTCATTTCTACAAACTCCACCAATTCTCTAGACTCATTTCTATAGACTCTACAAGCTTGAATCTACAGACTCTATAGATATGTTTCTATGGACTCAAAATGCTTGAAATTAGTAGGTTCAACAGGTTCAAAGGCTTCTACAGGCAAGTTCAATCAAAAGAACAAGTTTCCAATACTTAGTCATTTTCAGGATTGGTTCAATGCCTTGGTTCAATAAAAAATGTCCATCAAAAAGCTTCTAAGCAAGGATTGAGCCATTAAGCCATTGAACCATTGAACCTTAAAATATTTTAGATCAATGAGTTCAATGGGTTCAAAGGTTCAACGTCATCAACAAGAGTTAAGCACATTGGCAAAGGTTCAACAAGTTCAACCACTTCTAGGTTCAACAGCTTCAAAACACTTATCAAAAAGAAGAAGACTTGAACCATTGAACCACTTTGGTTCAACGGTTCAATAGGTTCAATGGTTCAAATGATTTAAAGCATTTGGTTAAATGCCATTTGGTTCAATGCCATTTGGTTCAAATAATTTGGTTTAAGCGGTCAAGTAAATGAGTAGAACACAAGAAAGTGATTGAACCATTGAACCATTAAACCTTGAACCAACAAGGTTCAACGGGTTTAACGGTTCAACAAGTTCAATCAGTTCAAAGTGATCAAAAGACTTAGATAAAAATATGGCTTCAAACATAAGATTGAACCATTGAACCAAAGTTGGTCCAATCAGTCAGTTCAATCGACAGGTTTAAGGGGCTGCCCCAAAGACAAAGGAAAGAGTGCCCTTGCAAAGGGTAGTGAACTAAGCCAAGTGCCCTTGCAGAGGGTAGTGAGCAAAAGCAAAGAAAGAGAATTCCTTCAAAAAAGTGAACCAAAGACAAATAACCCTTATAGAGGGTAGGCAAGGTGCAGATGGACCGTTGCAAAAGTCTGAAGGATAGTTCTAGGCTTGAACAAGTCCTTGCAAAGGGCAAAATTCTCTTTCAAGAAAAGAATGTGGTAAAATGGTTAAGGCAAAAATCCTTCATACTTTTTGTCTGAAGGAATTCACCCAGGAATAAAGCCCAAAATCAAGAACCCGATGGAAAATTGACTAAGGCAAAGCAAAGAAAGATTTCCTTCAGATAAATTGTCCAAAGGAAAAGAGTGGCAAAAAGTCTGTCGAAGGAGAAAAAACCCATAGAGAAAATTAAAGCCTGAAGGTCACCCCAAGACTGCCTGAAGGGTAGGTACCCTTGTGGGAGGCTCTCACCAAGGAAAGTGGATCATTTCTCAAGACCCTGAAGGGCAAGTTCCCTCCAAGAAAGATCAAACCTCAAAGTGCAGCAGAAGTTGCCATGTGTCCCTTATAAAGTTGAAATGGAAGCTGTCAAGTGTCACCTATTAGGACATAGTTTTTAATAAGTTTTAAAGCTATGGAATGTGCCACGTGTTTCATTATAACTCAGTAAAAGCCAAAAAGTGTCAAACTTCACAATTTCTTCCTTCTGCTTCTTTGTTTTGTAGGGAATGTGGTGGGCCCTGAGTGAGTTGCTAACATTAGCAAAGCATGCCACATGTCATCTTTTGTAGGACTCTCAAAATACATCTAAAGCCTCTATAAGTTATGCAGATGCTGCCATGTGTCCTCACTTATTTCACAATGGAATGCGCCACATGTCACTTGTTAAGATCAGTGGAAAGTGGCCAAAGCAAGTGGGAAAGACATGAAGGAATTGCTAAGGAGGATGACGGGCCCACAACTATCAAATTCAAGGAAACCAAGTAGCCATTAGCTTTCAAATGATGATAGACCCTATGAACAAATTCAACAACTGGCCAAAGAGATAGCCTGAGAGCTCATATCACATAGAAAAGGACAAAATATAGCCAGGAAAGGGGGAACAATGGAGAAAGATCAAAAATATTCATGCATAGGATATGTTTCTAAAAGGTGAAGCAATCCACTAGGTGGACATCAGAGAGTGTAAACATTTAATGGCATGGCCTATTTTCCTACATTGAGTAGAGAGAATATCTATGCACACATAAGGAAACACATTAAGTGGCCCATATTAAAAACTGACACTTGATTCCAGCATAACCCATGGACAGAATTTAAAATGAATTAAAGGCATTAAATGCATCGTAAGCCATTTTTGTGAAACAAAGTGCCCAAGTCTTTCTAGGAGCACTATATATTGGACTCTCTCTTATTGTTTTAAGGGATCTCTCTGTTATCAGAAACAAAACTCTACTTAAATTGAAAGGCATTATTGTGACTTTGAGCTCAGATTATTGATCATATTTCGTTAGTTGAATAAGAAAACAAGTGACTTTTTAGACTTTGTTATGGAATAGCTTGGTTGTTGGTTAAATTGTTCTTATGTCTATTTCCTTAATACATTTTTTTTCCATTTAATTAAATAAGCAGAATTAGTGAAAGTAATCAGGAAGGTGTCCTAAAGTCAGCTATGGAGAGACTTTGTGCCCTCACAATTGCCTTTAGTGTGTTTGTCTATTTTATGTTCCTGTGAAAAGGATCTTGAGATGACTTTGTGCCCTCATTATCCTTCGTATTCTATTCCCATGTAAAGGATCTTGGGATGACTTTGTGTCCTCATTATTCTTCGTATTTCACTCTTGGGCAATCGAGGTGGAGACTTTGTGCTACAACTCAGTCTACTAGTTACTACACTCCCTATTACAAGTTACTTGTCACTACTTGAAAGAACTCCTACTGTTTCCTACAAAGATCACTTCTGAAAAAAGAGAAGTGCCTTCAGTGTCTTCACTAGTATTTTCTCCTCTGTTTGTGAACATCATCTCTGAAAAAAGAGAGATGGATGGTGTTATCCGATCCCTGAGTGTTATTTTATGCATATATATATATATATATATATATATATATCCTCCTGCATATTTACAAGGAAACTCCCCTTGATGAGAGGAGAGATTTGTCCCCTTTTGTTGTAGTAAACCTGCACATCTGGCCGACCAATCTCCCTTGCTATGGTTGATAAGACCTATTTTGATCACTAGTTAGCTGGTTGACAAAATATTCACCCAACAAAATCAACCATCTATCTTGGAATAAATATGAAGGTTCTTCATTGATTCAAAATTGATATAAATAGACCCTTTCCATTTACAATTTTCCCATGATCAATTTCAATAGCAAAACTCTATTAATTTCTTAAGCTAACTTATGCATTAAATTATATCAATTCAACATTTCAAGGTTTTTAGGAGGACATTATATAATAAATAACTTTGCTAAAGACTTACTAAGACTACATACAAGCCACATCCAATTATGATAAGGTGAATGATCCTAAAAAGTGAAGGTAATAATGGTTTGTTTCTTCTTTTGATTTCAGTTTTATTTAGCCTTGACTTAACTCATGAGCCATTGGGATAGAGGTGATATAAATGTATTTGTTTTATTATTTTATACTCATTTAACAAAGTTTATATCCCCTATAATAATCTTAATGACACATATACTATATCTCGTGGTGATCCAAACTTATACATGATCATGTGGTACAAAAAGTCAATAACTAGTTCTTTCCTTGTAAAGGGTAGAGCTTGGACTCTTACCCATTTATTGACATAGTTTGTGCATACTAATATGTACTCCTTTTCTTGGGATGGTGGATCAATGGGACCAAAAAAACCAAGCTTGATTTCTCAAAAGGTCCTATAACCACTTGGAGATGGGGAGGCATTTCATTAAATAAGATAGGTTTGCCCACCCTTTAGTAAAAATAACATTACCATAAATATTTTTTCACATTTATGTGAAGTGAAGGACATTAGTATCTATCCCCAAGAATCTTGTGAATATACATTTTATTTAAATAGTGGCCTCCCCCTAGTTTGTCATGGAAAGCTCTTATAATTTCATATATCTCATCCTCTCTTACACACTTGTGAAGTATTGAATCAAGTCCACATTTAAATAGAACACCATTAAGTCATTTAAAGTGAACACTATTCCTAACTAAATGTTTTATTTCATTATTATAAAAATTACAAGGAAATTTCCCTGTGATAAGGTAGTTTGCCATATCAGGAAACCATGGTGAGTGTGCTAAAACTGTGAACAATTGCTCACTTAGAAAGTTGTCTTTAATTAGTTGATCTTCCCCTGAAACATTTAACCCAGACATAAAATTAATAACCACATTAAATTTTCCTGGCTAGTTGTAATGTAAATTTTTTACAATATAAATAGCCATCTAATGACCTTACCTCCTACCACTGGTTTATTCATATATATATATATATATATATATATATATATATATATATACATATATATATATATATATATATATATATATATATATACATATATATACATATATATACATATATATGTATACATATATATACATATGTATACATATATATACATATATATAGATATATATACATATATATATATACATATATATATACATATATATATATATATATATATATATATATATATATATATATACACATACATATATATATATATATATACATATATATATATATATATACATACATACATATATATATATATATATACATACATATGTATGTATATATATATATGTATAGATATGTATATATCTGTGTGTGTGTATATATAAATGTGTGTATATATAAATGTATGTATATATATATATATATGTATGTATGTATGTATATATATGTGTGTGTATATATATATATATATATATATATATATATGTATATATATACATACACACACACACACACACACACACACACACACACACACACACACACACACACACACACACACACACACACACACACACACACACACACACACACACACACACACACACACACACACACACACACACACACACACACAGTGATGTAGTGATGAAAATTGTTTGTGGCATATATGACAACTAATAATTCTTTTTTATTAGTGGTATATTTTTTTTTAGTGGGATTCATATTATTGTTAATATAGTAAATGCTATACATATTTCCTTCCTCATTTTTTTATCCAAGTAGTTCCCTCATATCATTTTTAGATGCATTTATATGTTTGTGGAATGGTTTCTCCCAATTAGGACCTATAAGAATTGGAGCAGAGATCATTTTATCTATTGACTCAAAAAGCTATTAGCACTTGTTAGTCCATAATATTTCATTGTCCTTAGTAAGCAAAGAAAACATAGGTGCACCATATTACTAAAGTCCTATATAAAAAATATATAGTATCATGCATATTTTATAAAAAAAATTGACATGAATTTGATTTTTAGGTGTAAACAGGTTAGAGATTACTTCAATCTTTTTGGGATGAACTTGTATTCTTTGGATTGAGATGTGATGACCTAGGACAATCCCTTGATTAACCATCAATAGGAATTTATCATGGCTCAAACATAACATATGCTTCTCACACCTAGTTATTAACATATATAAATTATTTAAGGATTCATCAAAATAATTACCATGAATCATAAAATTATCCATATAAATTTCTACACAGTCATTGGTTAAATAAACAAAAATAGCTAAAACTACCCTTTGAAAGGTAGTTGGTGCATCACATATACCAAAGGATAATATTTATATGCAAATGTTCCCCAATGACATGTAAATTTTTTTGTATTTTGATATTATGGAGCTAATTTCATCTAATTATAACCATTAAACCCATCTAAGAAGGAGAAGTACTTATTTAGAGCTAGGTTATCTAGAACTTGGTCTATGAAGGGCAAAGGGAAATAGTCTTTCATGATGGCCTTATTAATCTCTCTATATTTAATTTATATTAAAAAATTGCCATTTTTATTTGGTACAATCACAAGTGGTGAGACCCACTTACTATTTTATATTGGGTAAATGAATCTCACTTGTAATAGTTTTTCTTTGTTTTAATGATGTATCTTAATGCTAGGTTAATTCTCCTTTGTGGTTGTCTAACTGGTTTGTTGATTTATGTGTATATGTGATGGATACATATGCTTGAATTAATTCCATTCATGTAATTTTATTCCCATAAAAATTATTTTATATGGTTCCTTAATATATCAAAGACATTTGTTTCTTTCTCATTGTTTACACAATTATTTATATTTAACATTTTTCCTAGTTGGATAATTATTTTCTTAGTTTCAAGATAAATGGAATTGACCTACTTATATTCACTCATGGGAGAGTTTAAAAGGAATATATGTATTAGGATCATATGTAAGGTAGTTATGTCTTTGAAAATTTTAAATTAACCCTATTAATGGGCACTAGAAGGCTATTAAAAATTTATCCTATCTTGTGCCCACTTAATAATGTTTTGTTAAAAGGATGTGTGATCATATATTTTATTATGATTGGATTCATAATTAATTGGATGAAATTAAAAATATGTTTAATTTGAATCTACACTAATAGAATCTATAAATAGACTAGTGTTCTCTAGAGCCAGACTGGTGGACTCCAAATCCAGACTGGTGGACTCCAGAGCCAGATTAGTCTCTTCAATTCTTATTGATAGTTATTACTCTATATAATTTTTATGGTTTCTAACTTGTACCATGTCCAATGAGGATAGTATATTATTTTTTTTGTAGTACATATACCCATACATGATCTAATAGTCTAGAGACATCTTGGCAAGTGGTATACGGAAATTTGTTTTACTTTTACCGTATTTAAAATGGTCATGTCTCCTAACCTACAGTCTATAAGGGATGATACTATATCCATCCATGGTATTACTAAGATAAATTAATATTATAGTTTTTTACTTTTAGTTTGGAGTATCAAAAAATATATATGGTATTCCCCTGATTCCACTATTATAAAAACATCATATATGGTTCCTTTTGGTTTGGCAATGGATTGGTATACCATCTGTGGGACTGTAGAAGTAGGTTGTATCCCTATAATGGAAAATGAATGTAAATTTTATATTTTCATCATATTGATGGTATCTATAAGTTACACTAACACATTAGATATTTATTTATTTCCTATAGTTGCATTTATGGCTAGACTTTTAGAGTCATCATACATAGGCTGAAGTAATTTTCCTACTAATAAATCAATAAGTTTACCTCCACCTATATAGTGTTAGGATATTACCTTATTATCCATGGATATTTTACACACAATAATTTATGAATTTATTTAGTTCTATAATTTCTCTTATGGATTGTAGCAATGGTATTTAAATATTCACTTTTCTTAATTATTTGACTAAATTATATTCACTTTGGTTTCCATCCTCCTAGAGCTATTTATAAAAGGAATGGTTGGAGGAAATATACTAATTTATTGATGCCTTTAATTTTTTTGTTAGGTTTTTATTTTATTGGATCAATAGGGAGGTCTAGATTTTTGTTTAGGACCTCATTTATGATAATTGTGTGGTTATTCAAAATCTTACCTAATCTCAATTGAACATTTTTATAGATAATGACACCAACATCTATGGTTAATGCTTGATCAGTCCCATTGAAATGAATTACCTATCTATTTTTGGTATTTCCTATTGGTTTCAAAAGTATTTAGGGATGAGTTACTAAATTTGTATAAGTTGATTGGTAGGGGAGGAATCAAACCCTACATTTTTGGAAACATCCTTTATTGATTAAAGGTTTTTTGGAGTACCCATTGTTTGTTTTCCCATGCTTGTTGATGAGTATGGGACATAAACGGTTGTGTCACCTACTCTAGTGGTACCCATTCCCATGGAGGTGCTTGTCCATCCCATGGAATCATCCATGGGTTAGAGGGAGCTCTTGGGATGAAATGATTCTAGTTTTGATTGTGGGAAAACTAATTTACATGTTTTTGTATATAGTTTAGCTAGTTTGTTTGTTGGGTATCCTATTTAAGTTGGATTTTTAATGTAGGTAAGATACCATAGTTTATATTATTATGATCATTTGTATCATAAATACCACCCATTTATGTCCTATCAAGAGGGAAATATTTGAGCGCATGTTTCAGTATACATTTTAGACAATACATAGCTAGTGGTTCAGTAGTGGCATTAGATTTTTATTATAATCCATCTAGTGTGGTTTTTAATTAGACACACACACAAACACAAACACACACACACACACACACACACACACACACACACACACACACACACACACACACACACACACACACACACACACACACACACACACACACACACACACACACACACACACACACCCGCGCGCGCGCACACACACACACACACACACACACACACACACACACACACACACACACACACACACACACACACACACACACACACACACACACACACACACACACACACACACACACACACACACACACACACACACACACACACACACACACACACACACACACACACACACACACACACACACACACACACACACACACACACACACACACACACACACATTGAGATTTGAAAATTATTCCATGATTTATCCCACATCATTGCTTCCCTTTCCTATTTTCATTTTTATGACACTAACCCTTGTTCTCAAATATTTCCTACATAGTTTAGTTATATCATTGAGACCAAGTTTTTTTATGTCTCATTTTTACATTAATTTCAGATATTCCCTATCATCATCATCTAATAATTTTAATAAAATAAATTTTCTAAGATCTTCCTTTAACTGATACCCATATCTTATATATGCAAAGAGGAAGTAGTCAAGATAGTCTTCCATATTCTCATCTTCTTTTTATTTTATGTGGAAGAATTGTTACTTTTTAATCCTTACTCTATGATATTCCTAAATTTATTTAAGAATAAATTTTATATTTCATACCATGTGTGAATGTAATTTGGTTGTAAACCCATAAACCATCTCATGGCTAAATATTTGAGTGTATAAGGAAATAATTTATGTTTGTGATTATCAATTTTGTAGTCATGACACAAGAACTTAAATTCAAACAAAAATTTATCAAGGTCACCTATAGATAATCCCTTAAAAGTAAAATAATGATAGGGATATATTATTCATTGTTGCATTTTCATCTAGATCAATGAATGTTCTCTTTAGTGGTTGAGCTCTACCTCATACAACCTTATTTAGTGGATTATTTCCAAGATTATCTCCCATAGTTTCCCAAAAGATGTTGAATCATCAAAAGTGGCTATAAGGATACTTGATTGAGATTGAAACATGTGGTTTATACTATGTTTTAGCCTTAATGTTTTTTCTTGAAAGGACTCACCTACTTCTGGGGAATGATCCCAAAGTTCAAGTGAGGCTAGAAATGGTTCCTCCTCTATAATTTAAAGTTATTTTCCTAGGTATTCTAGGGAATTTTATTCTTGTGAATTACTATTACTTGTGTTTTTTTATAGATATTTGAAATGTATCTTCCTTTGAATCTCTTTTTATATTCATATATTTATTTGTTTGTGAGAATTTTTTCTTAATAAATTGTAAGTTTTAATATTTAAGTATTAATGACACCTATAAAATCCTTGAAAATTGCACCAAAAATGATGAGTATCATCAATATATTCATTTATATCAACTCAACTTGTTGATGTCATTCCAAACTAGGTCAGTGCCCAACGATAGTCAATAGTAAGGTGTCAAAGATAGTAACTAATAATTATATTTTTTGGGGATAAGTTTTGGATCATTTATCCCTAAAGATATATTATAATTTATTTAATTTAAATATATCCAATTACTTGGAAAGTAAACAATCTATTTAGAATTGAAATGTTGACAAGAAAAAGAAACACACTTGCCAATAAAGGAAAATACTCATTAATCTATTTGATGAATTGAAATGGTTTTTTATGGAAAATAAATTTGATGATAAATTAAATCATACATTAATATATTTGTTTCATTTAAATGGTACTTGGAAGTAAATGATTAGAAAGTAAATAAAGGAATTCAAAATATAGAAAGAGTCCTAAAATAAAAACACACACATTCATGCACAAAGACCTGTAGGTTATATCAAATCACACTTTTAACATAAATATTTAAAAGATTAAATAAAGGTAACATAAGACAAAATATCATAGAATAATTCCAATTCCTTAGTTGAGTGAGCCCTTTCTCTCCTTCAAAACAAGATGTAGATCACACTTAGTATTTTAGGAACATCAAATCTTTATTAATTGAAGTAATTGATTACAATATAGAAAATAATTTAAGAAATCTACTTAACCTTAATGTTTCTCCATTTTTTATTGATCAAATATCTCCTAATCAACCAAGAGACATTATTTATATTTCCCAACGCATATACAATAACTAAATAGAATAGTTAATCCCTAACAATATTGTTAACTACGTCTAACTTTTTTCAAAATAGAAAATAAGTTATAACCTCCTTCCACATTTCAAGATGAAATGGTGGAAGAGATTTGTAGGTTTACATATAAATATATTTAACTATTGATAGTTATAATATCTTCAATTTTAATCATTTATGATCTAATAATCAATTTTCACAATATTCATAGTGATTCCATTACAAAACATTACCATAATACAATGTGAATACTATATTTGGTAAGTCTCTTCATGAATCTATAATTGACTCAAAATGGTTTAAAAGGTTCTTTATTAATCATACATGATGTATTCATCAATGGACCAATGCCAAAATGTCCTTCAATGAGATTTGTGTCTAGCATGAGTGATTTTGAAGCTAGACCATTAGATTGGTAGACTCTAAATCTAGAATGGTGGAATTATAAGCTTAACTGGTAGAATCCAAATCTAGACTAATAGACTCCAAAGATAAACTAGTAGACTCTATAGCTAGACTAGTAAACTCTGGAGCCAAATGGATAGACTTCAAATCTAGTTTAAGTTGTTCCTTAGTGTTATTCAATGGTCTTCAATGATTTGCTTATTTTATAAAATTATAATAATTAATTATAGTGTTTATGCAACCTATACATACAAAAATGATAGATTTTCCATACAAATGGTTAGAACATATTGATAAAACAAGTAACATTGACTCACACATACTAAACAAGGTAAATGTATTAATTTTCTACTTTAGATTAGAAATAATTTATAAAATGCACATTCAAATCTATTAAGAAGGAGATTAATAAGGGATAAATAAGGTCACTAATTGGATATAATGAGCCATTCTATGGACTCATTAGTATAATTATATAAATTGTGTAATTTATGTGACTAGAGTCTTTTTCCTATCTTATTTTTATAATAACTACATAGATTAATACATGTGGAAATTTATCACTACTTCTAGGCCATGAGATCACATAATGTTTCCCACATTTGAATTAAATTGTTTCAGAAGCCATAGACAAGTTAAAATTTTCACTACTTTATATTCCCTTTTAATTCCTCATATTTCCACTAGTGAGCAAAATGGCTCATGAGGTCACATAGTTTAGGATTTTCCTTTCACCTTAAAATGTGGCCTATTGACTATGTGGATCTCTCAAAACTTTCAATCCACTTTATATCACCACATGCCTTCATCTTTTCCATGCACATAATAAATAAGTTGTAATTATATTCTAATCATTAATAAAGTCACCCCTCAGAGTCACCAAAAATGTTGAAATTTTAGCCTCACAGGTCAAATCTCAACCCCCTATATCAAAAAACTTTTAGTGATCACTATTTTAGCCTACTTATATTGACTCCTGGCATGGTCATGTCTTCCTTTTTCTGATATAAGTCTTTGGATATTAACTAACAACATCATGATATGTCATATTTCATGGTTTAGTCCATAGTGCCATGAGTATCTTGAGTCTTTATGATCATATAATAGGTGTCATGGTGTTTTAAAATGAAATAAGTCATTACCAAAGCTTATGAAAGCCAATGAATGCTTAGGTATGTTTTGAGGAATATAGTGGTCTTTTGGTAATGTGAGGATGTTTACCATTGGTTGAGGCTATAATATGAAGACCATGATGTATTTAAATCATTTCACATGACATACTCATCCTAAAATACATTTTACCCCTTTATGATCCTCTAAACCACTTTATGAGATTATATCACCTTTTTAAAACATTAGGAAATGGCCTTGACTATAACCTATCCATGCCAAATTCCTTATACATGTAATCCATGCCACATAAAGTCATTTTATGAGCCACCCACACTTTTTCCACTAATCCAAGTGGGCCCCACATGGAAATTTATGGATTATACACTTCCCTCCTATTTTTATGCTACTTGAAATAGGTTTATTAATTCATGACTCTTCATTTGATCATAACATGGATTTTCAAGGTCTCAATAAGGAGAAAATGGTGGGAAAACACTCTCTTTTAATAATTTTATACATATTATATGAAATGTATGAACTATACCATATAGTATGGGATATGGTGATGAAGGTGAGATTAGGTATGATTACTCTACAAAGTTTCATGAGAAATGGTTTCCATTCAAGCCCAAAACCATTCTAGACATCTTTAGCCCTTCTTTGCAAGCTTGGACATCTCCTCATGTTCTTACTTGCACTATACATGAGAGAGAGTGGAGATCCCAACTCCTAGACTTGGAAAATAAAATCAAATATATTATAATCATAATAATTGGTTTGGATATTGGTCTCCTCAACTTTATGAACCTTCTTTAAGAAGTTGAGGGATTTCTATGCACTCCACATCTACACAAGCCAACTTCAAATCAATGGTTTTTATGAATTTGTAATTGGTTTGATCAATATAATCACTGATGATATTATCTCAGGTCTTAAAGTATCCTTCCATGGAAATTTGAGAACTTATATCACACATGTGATCCCAAATATCTTTCAAATCTCCATGACTAACTATTATGTGCAGCCTACAATAAATTTAAATGTGTTGTCTAAGTTTTGGTGTCCTCACATGAGTTATGATATGAGTTTAAGAGTTTATATAAGGTTATTGATGTCTAAAATTAATTATTTCTCAAATTTAAGTTCTAATGGCCTTGTTTTAAATCACAGGACCTCAAAAAGAGAAAGACTTATGCATAAACAAAGCCCATTGTCATAGTAATTTTGAAGGAATCAATGACACCTATAGGGTTGGTATGTGGCTCAAAAGCATTGAAATAAGATCTTATATGGTAATGAATATCCTTTATGTTCTTTTTTATAATATCTCCACCTTCATGTCAACCTTAAAATGGCCTAAAGACCACACCTCCTTCTTCTTAACTCATAATCCCTTTTTAGCAGAATTTAAGGTCTCTTTGGGAAAATTAAGGTTTTTGGAATTTTTGAGTTTCATGTTTAGTCTTTGTATGATTTTTCCATGCATAAAAATCTTAATTTTGGCTTAAAATTAGGTCTAAGTTTATACATATACATGAGGTTGGTCCTATAAGGAGTCTTACTCTCTATTTCAAACCACAATCCATACCACTACCACTTCACCATATCCCCATTGTCACTCCCCTATTTTCAAGTTCTCAACATCCCCTTATCATTTCATCTCCATATCTCTCCACCCACCCGTCCTCCATCTTAAGAATATATTATAAGATATTATCTTATGAATCCATGGTGACCTTTAAGGGTCATGATATTATATAAGGGTGGGACTCATTTGGTCATAAACCCTGCTAAAGAGACCTAATTCACACTCATAGCCAACCATGTATGCTATTGTAACAAAGTACTAAATAGGCATTACAGAAGAGGACATTCAAATTTAAGTGAAAATTAAAGAGATAAATATGGTGATGAATTATAAGTAAGGATAAAATTCCATAGAAACATAGATGGTCTTAAGGGCACTATCCTATGAGGCACATAGGTACTATATTAGTCTGTACAGTGGGAAAAGCCTAAGGGTTCTTGGAAGTTAGAGGGCATAAAAGGAATCAAAGTTTCTCCTGAGAAAAATATGAATATTATAGGTCTAAAATTAATGTTAATATGGTTTGGATGGACCACTACCCCATACTTCATCAATCTACCACCTCATACATCAATGCCACCAAACACATAGAGTAAACATACTAATTTCAAGAAAGCTAGGTTGTAGAGGTTGAGGGTCACTATCAAGGAATTTTTTGTAAGATTTGATTATAAAAGATCATCATGAAAGTAAATTTTATCTTAAATATATAAAAATCCAACATGGATGATGATTCATTACCCTACTCAGCTAAGGACATACAAGAACACCTATAAGCCAATCATCTAAGATAATTTTGTCAATAAGATCAGGGAGTTATTGTAATGGCACAAAGGCTAGAGGTAATAGAATAGTATCAATAAATTATTAAAATATTAATGATGATCCAATAATAATGAAATGTTTGTAATATTGAGACCTCATTCCTAATCAAGCTATATATAAGAAAGGAAATATAGGGTTTCAAGCAAAACTTGATTAAATAGCCCTAAGGAGCATTCATGTGCATTGGGAACATAAATAAAATTATAGGAAAGAGATGAATCAAAGGATATGAGACCTAAGAGACAATAATAAAATTCCCAAGTCCATTCCATAAGTTAATACTCAATCAAACCATAGAGGAAATGTCTACAGACCTCTTAGGGTCAAATTAAGCCCCAACTTCCAAACCATGCCTACATAAATCAAGAGCTTAGAAAGGATAATCACTTCATGAAGTTAAAAAATGTGATGGATAATTATTAAGGTTATACAAATGATAAAATTATAATGGTGATGGATCTATCTACAATGACCTCAAATGAAAAGATCCATGTCAACACAGTTTACAAGTGACAAGGATAGTTTGGACCAAAATTGTCATTTGAGGGAATTAAAGGCACAATTGAGTATTAAAAATTGATAGACAAGGTAATTATGTGTGATCCAAGGTACTCATAATATTGTCTTGTTTAAATAAATAATTAGTATACCCACTATTTTTTCTCAAACTAATATAGGTCTAGGCAAGTAGTCAAGGTACTAAAGAAGCAAAATCAAGCTTATGAGGTATACAAGATAGAGTTAGATCATTAGATAGTGTTAAATAAATGAAACATGGTGAATAGGTCATAAATATTCATTCAAATGATTATAAAATTCATAAATACTTTCAAATGTCATTGAAGACAAGCCAAACAAGTAAACTTTAGGACTACTTATAGAGCCTAATGTCACATCAAGGCCCCTCCATGATTCTATAGCTGATGGTAGAATAAATTGAAGGTCCATGAAGATGATTTAGGAATGATATAAGTGATTTAATATGGAGATAATTTTGGAAAGATCATAAAACCTCTAAAACATTACTCAAAACACCTAACTATGCACACAGGTAGTTTAAGTGCCAACTTCAAGCACTCACCCACTCCACCACATGAGCTCTTACGATAAAATATATTAGAAGGTTTTAGGTACCATTATGAACTAATAATAAATGATATATTTATTATTATTTTGAGTCCAAACTTTGTAAATAAACGTTAAGAAGATAGGCACTCATAAATGGCTTACAAACCATCCTAGGGTCACCTTTGGACATTCATATCTTCATCCATTATTTTCATGGGAGTCCAAGCCATTAAAGGAAGTTGACTAGGTATGTTACCTAGGGATTCATGTAATTTATTATTATCTTGGACATCTATACCATATAAACCATCCTTAAGATCCCTAGATAGTAATAAACCTCCCTAAAACCTTAGGTAGACCTAGTCTTAGAAAAGATGATATTTTGATGCCTTAACACCTAGGGATGTTCTAAAACAACTCATGGAAGGTAAATTACATTCACAGGGGAGTCCAATATGGTACTTAACCATACAAACATTATAATAAATATTAAAAAAAGGAAATTTTCAAGGTTTTGATCATAATGAAGGATGTTTGGAAGTTTTTTATCATTCCAATTCTTGGAATGGATAGTTTGGGATCTAATCCATATTCTCAATTATTATCATGATAAATATTCCATTTGTAATGACCTTTGAAAGTTCATAAAAGAAGTGAACCAGTCAAATTGGAGAAGTGGAATTTCTAACTCTTAATGTCTTTCTAAGCTTATATCATGGTTATAAATTTTATTTTAGGCATTGATCATATTCATACACAAATTTATAAGCTTTATTTTGGGTCTCTTATGGCTGGAAAGTTTCAACACTTAGGAATTTAGGCCTAATAGGCCTAATTGGTCATAAAATAAGGTCAATTTAGAATTGAAAGGCTAGTGGAGTGAGTCAATGCAAGGTTGATACATTGGTAATTGATCCTTAAAGGAATTTAATGTGCATTTCATAGCTACAATAAAGGAATAAGTTAGTTTATTAGATTTTACCAATTTGACTCTGAGGAGTATGGGCCACTACATGATTATGATGGCATAGAGGATCATGATGGACTATTCTAAGCATGATCAAGCCTTTGACAAAAAGTAATTAAAGTTGACTCAGCCTCCCTTACCAGTTTTCTAATGCCAACATCTCATTTAAGGAGTAATTAAGGAGATACAATGCATGTAGGAGCTAGAAGGAGGTTTATATAGCTATTGTAAGTGTATTTTGAGTTGAATGTGGTTATTGATGAACTCTATCCACTTTTATACACAATATTCCCCCTCTTATCTCCTCACCTCTTCTATATATTCAAGGATTTTTACCTTAGATTATATCCCTCATGCTAGTATGAGGAGACTCTATAAAAATTGTACTTGTGCATCTATTTGGACTAAATAAAAAACTTTTGTATCTCTTTCATGTTGACATTCTAGTGTGTTCATATTAGTTTGATATGAATGTGATGGTTTCCTTTCCCTTGTAGGTCCTAGTTCACCTAGATGTCAAAAAGATGCTTTATGTAGGTCATGTGGAGTTATGAAGCATAGGTAATGGATTTTGAAGTGTGACATGGCTAGTGAGAGTCTTCTAATAGACCTATTGGTCATATCCTTGGTATCCTATCCATCTAATACATCCTCCATATGAAAAACTTGTGCATATGTCTCATGAAGATGACTATCTGGTTGTGATTAGTCCATTAGTATGTTGAGAGTGTAATATTATGAGTGGATATATAAATTCATGGTATATCACCACACTTTAGGATAGGTTTTCATTATGCATCTTCTATACCCTTTCCATCCCAACTATTTAGGTATTAAAAAATGACTCAAATGAACAAATCATGGGAGCTAGACCCTTAAAAATCTAGAGGTCTAGCCCAATATTATGTAACCCATAGCCTAGGGTTATTCTCATGTTATCCTAGGTTTGGGGATTAGAATTGAACACTCCTCTCCTCACTAAGGGTGAAACCTAGAGTCTCTAACAATTCTGGCACACCTAGTGGGATAACTTTTAAATGCCTTAAATCATGCTCTAAAGAATTTGGAAGACATTTGGGAAGCTGAGGGCATCAATATCAACATATAAAGTCACCTTGGTCAGTTTCAAGCATCATTAAGAAGGTTTGAAATCAGTCTCAAGCCCAAAAATATCATAGTTTCATTATTTTAGAGGTAATAACTTTAGTTATGGTCATGATCTAATACACATGTTGCATGAGGATTCATGACAACTTATAAGGTAATATTTTACCCTCCACCCCCATATCTACCCTATCATATCCCATATGATTAATTTACTAATACTTACCATCCATATAATTCACATCCTACATATTACCAAGACCATCCTCCATACTTTGAGCCTTCTCCACCTCCATGGAAACCTCCTCATCTTCATGATTAGTCATATTTTCAACTTAATGCCCCTTAAAATCCATCTACACTAAATACTAACTATATGAGATTATAAATTAAGAAAATAAAGGGATAATTTTTAGGAGGATCTTAGACAATCAAAAAGGGTTGAATGCCAAAAAATTATTCCTTACCAAAACACTCCTAAAATCAACAAAAACTAGCTAAGTTACTTACCCCATCTCCCTTTCTTGCTTCCCTAATCATAGGAGATTTCTTAGTCCATAATTTTTTTCTCAATGACAAAGAAAGTATTTCAATTGTCCCTAAATTGGTGGTAGGTAAATTAAAATTGATATATCAACCTATTTTTGAACTTAAGTTTCAATGGAATGGGTATCCCATGAAGATATTTGGGCTTGTGAATAATCTGCAACTAACCCTCCATTCCTATCCCAAACTTTTAGTTATGTAAGACCTTATTATATTAGGTTTGATACCTTATTTTTCCTTGTGTTTGGTTAATGACTTTATGGATAAGGTTTTTGTTACCTATTTAAATACTTATCTCATATGGTGTGCAAACATGAACATGGTGTGGAAGTGAAAATCAAGTCTGAGTCACTCTCTAAATTCCACATTCAGCCTTACACTCTAATCACCTCAAATTTAGATTATCTTCACCATCCTTCTCCAAAGCAATCCACTTGTTTTTAAGATCCTATACCTACTCAAAATCCTAAAGTAATCCCATTTTGGAAGCTCTCATGGGAGAAGGACCCAAACTTAATCATGCCTACCCTTAAAAAATAGGATAAGGAAGGAAGAGAAGGTATCAAATATATTTTAAGGAGCCTCTCAGGTTCTCCAAACATGCCTATTAGTCCTTCATATATTTTTACTTAAGTGCCTTCTACCCCTCTTCGCATCCCTCCTTAATCCCAAGAGCTTCCCAAGAAATCATTCAATATCCCTAGTTGGAAGGATACCCTTGCAAGAATCAAGCAACCTAATGATGTCTACTACCCACCTTTTCCCCTCTTGAAGGGAAGTCAAGTAAACCAAAATTAGAATATAAACCTCAAAGTATGGTGGAAAATATATCAAAATTGGTCAATGAAGGGGAAGTCATCCAATAAATTAATAATATTATAGTTATATCAAAATGTCAAGATAATCTTAGAGATGACATTTATAGTGTTTATGAAGAAGAGATTCAGATTGGGACTCTTATGCATAACAATGGATCAGAAGATAAACATGAGAAAAACTCAAATGATAAGGGACAACTATAATTCCATGATGTTGAAACTGATATAGATGGAACACAAGTGAATCTTTCTCTAGGATAAAAGTAAAGGGACAACCTTCATGGACCTATTTCTAAGATCAAGAACAACTCAGATGAGATAGAAGATCAATGGCAACACCTATGTTTGGAATTTTTGAATGAGGTTAATAAACTTAGCAAGGCATATTTGAGTGAGTGATGGAATAATAGGATGAAGTCCTAAGTGGTGAGTATAAATCATGTTAGGAATTTTAGAGGTAAGATTAATTAAATCTTCATTATGTTGAGGAGCCACCTTTCTCTATTGATGAGGAGGAAGAACAAACTTCAATAGACCAAGAGATTTTCAAGGACCCTATCCAAGAAAAGAATGTGAATGATCAACATAGTATATTTCAAGTAAATGGTAGGGAGAGGTTTAAATCCCATGATTTGTCTTTTGACCATGAGGAGATTTCCTTATAGGAAGACTTAGGAGACTTATACCTGAATCTAGATGTAGACACTAGAAAACTGCACACACAGTCCTAGTTGTCAAATGCCTTGAGTTTCTCTTTAACCTCTTTTAACTACACCTATAAGGTCAAGAAACCTATTTAACCTAACCCACTCACCTAACCTATAGTCAAGTTAACTACCTGGTTAACTTAATTCACCTTTTAACCTTTTTAACCCACCTTTTTCCCTAGATTGTTGATTGATGATGATCAAGGTGACCGGTGATGATCACCCTAACTGGTGATGGTCAGGTCTCCTACACCTAAATGTTGATAAGCTAGCCAACTCAAATAATATGATATAATTTAATAAAATTTCACCTAACCCATTTTTAACACATCATAATGCCTCATAACCAACAAATCTTATCCTCCTTACTCCATCACCTTTTTCCTATAAAATCAAGGGAGTGGGAGGATAAAATAAGGAAGCACGAGAATTTAGAATTATCATCAAGCATCTAGCATTTAATAATCTATCATCATCAAGAATTATACATCAATAATTGTCTTTTTCAAGTTTCTTTCATCCATTCAACTATTGTGACAAAGACCCAAACCTCTATTAAAATCACTTCAGGCCCTTCTGAAGTAATGTTACTGTAGAAAAATCACACTAGGATCACATAAGTATATTTTTAATACATTTTTTATTTAATTTTATTTTGGACCCCTAACCTAATCTAGACCCTCTACCTATCATTTACCCTCTCTTAGATCTCACATAGACCTCTACCTATCATTTATCCTCTCTTAGATCTCACACAGACCTCTACCTAATCATATGTTTATTTGTACCTTAGTTTTCAACTCTTTTTTATATACTTTTATAATTACATAGAAAACTGAAGTTGGTTCACCCAATCGGAGTTGATTCACCCAACCACCACTGGTCACTTTGTGATAGAAAACCAACAAGCCACCACTAACCAAAACCTCCACCCAAAAACCTATTTTCTTAGCCTCTATCACATCACAGACCAATAATAGTATGTGAACTAGATCTAAATTAATTAAAATTTTAATTAGATAACTTTTGTTTAAATTAGTCATACTTTTATCAAACAATCTTTCTTTCTAACATTTCCTTTCTTTTACCTTATGCAAGCATACCATATCTATTTCTAGTTTAACTATTTAAAGTGTGGATTGACAGCCTCCTAGTAAGTTCATGCTTTCTTGGATCTAACTTATGCTAGGCAATCCACCTTAAATTTTGTCTAACAAACAAGTTTTCTTTTAGTGTCTTTTTTATTATAGGTAATCTTCCCAAGCAAAATAAAAGCTCTCCACATCATCTAGATAACACATGCACTTTCTACTAGGTATTTCTACCACAACCCTTCTTTTAGTTTTATCTCTTTATTAAAATGAAAAATAAAAAATTTGAGTAAAATATTTTGGCATGCCTAGTGGGACCTAACTTCCCTTTTCTTCCTTTATTTTATGCTCATCCAATAAAATTTGAATTTCTTTTAGTCCTAAAATAAACCTTTTTGCATACATTGATTGCTTGCTTATTTTAGTTCATCTATCAACTTAAAAGAAAATTAAATAATCATAGTTTTCATTCTTTTTATCACACACCTTATCCAAATCACATAATCAGTCAACATGTCAAAATAAACTTGAGACAAATCCTAACTAAGATTTCATCACCTAGCGATAAACCTTGCCCTTTATCGATAATCCCAATTGGAGTTCATTACTAAGGGGAGAATCAACTCAACTCTTTAGTTGAGTATAAACTCTAAAATTTAGTATATATTGGCTAAGTACCTAACACCCTTATTGCTATGATTTGTGAAATTAGGGGGTAGGTCCCAATATCAAGCCACATACTAAAGATCAAAATAGATTTCTCTCTTGAGCACCTAAACATAACCTAAAACCAACCTTATATTTCCTCTTTAGTACCCACTCTACAAACCAAATTTATTCTTCACACTCTTACAGGTATAATCCAAAAGTGATCTAAAAATAATCCTAAGTTGTTAAATGAACTTTAGTGTATGTTTGAATTCCTTGTGATATTTTCCTTTTAATTGATTTTTGTTTGAGGTGTGAGTTTCATCCTTTCTTTTCTACTCCTCACATGGTCTTTACTAGACAACAGTTGAGGAATCATACCAACCAAGGACCACCTTATTCTTCCCACTCTATGGAGTATACTTCAAATGTAGAGAATTCTCCTCCTCATTCACCCCCTCCTACCATGCCTCGAGTCATTATTGAGTATGATGCATATTTTACTACCTTCCTTGAAAATAACTTTGTGGCCCTTTAGCATTACCTTAACACCTCATTTTACTATACCCCTATTGCTTCAGTTCCTCCTACATATCCACCTTATGGTATGCCTCCCACTCTTATGGTTGGTGTTACATCCTCCCAACCTTTTATCACCCAAGTATCCTTTTCCACCAATATTCCATCCACTACTACCACCCAAACCCAATCCAACATTCCCATCACTAGCCAATCACCTCCTATACCAACCAACACCTATAACATAGGGGTAACCTCCCCTTTTGTTACCCATACCTTATCTACCATGGGGACATCTTCTAACCCTATTTATACCATTCCCCTTATCACTAACAACCCACTAATTTCCACTCTACTTCAAAATTTAGTGCTTTCCATACCCAATACCCTTCCACCTATTAGCACAAGGGTTACCACACAACCTCAACCAACTACCAATCCATTTATACCTCTAAATCAACCCATGTCAAACCCCCAAGAAGTACCCATGACATCCTACCAATATGTTCCTAACCTCCAAGCATACATACCACCATCTGCCCAACCTTTTATGCCCATCAACCCTTATGTGGCACCATCCAAACCTCTTATGACCACACACCAATATGTGGCCTCCTCTCAACCTTCTATCACATATCCATACATTTCTACCACCTAATTATGTAGCTTCCCAACCCCAAATAGATCTAATCAAAATGTTAAAGGACAAAATGACTAACCTAGAGTCATCTATCTCTGGATCCCATAATCTTCTATCTTATGATCAAGTCTATAATGAACCCATATATCTATCCATACCTATCCATTCTTATCCTCATCAATGGGAACTACCCAAGTTTTCCAAGTTCCAAGGCAAGGAGGACCCCTAACCACATTTGAGAGCATTTTTCCATTCATGCTATTTGATTACATATGATGATAATCTCCAAATTTGTACCTTCCCCATGTCTTTATCAAGACCAACTCTATATTGGTATAGTGCTCTTACCAAGTACTCCATTTTTTACTTCTCCAAAATTGCCCAAATCTTTTTAGAATATTTCTCAATAAATATATCTAAAATGGTTTCTATTACCGACCTCTATTCTATAAATCAATTTGATGATGAATCAACCACTGATTTTGTAGCTAGATGGAGGGGTTTCTTTAACCAAATTTATTTCTCACTACCCCAACTTGAGTTGATCAAACTCTTCTCTTAGGTTTATGCCAAACATATTGCCCCTACTCTTCAAGTTCAAAATTTTAGGAATTTTGATGAGGCATTCACCATGGCACACAAAATTTAAATCTAAGCCATTTATGAGGGTAAATTGAAATTGTAGAACAAGATTTCTATATTTAAATCCAATGACCATTCTTATACCAAAACCACTAACCAACCCAACCATCCCAATATGAAAAAAAACATATGCAAACTTGTTTGTTCTTAAAACCCCTCCACCACCAACTTTCAACTAACCTAATTCTTCCAACACTTCTAATCCCCCAAATCAAAACCAAAACTGAGTGCCTCTTGAACAATATACTCCCATAGGGGAGTCTTATGAATCCATTTTGGATAAATTACTCAAAGTAAACATCATACAACTCCTACCTATCAAACTACCCCAACACTTTTATTTTTCTTACCCTATGCCTACTTGGTACAATGAGAACAACCATTACTCTTTCCATCGAGTTATTGGACATGACATTAGTAGATATAACACCTTTAAAAGCCTTGTCTAAATCTGGATTGATAGTGGAGAAATTGCTTTTGATAATCCCAATACACCTCCCTATCAGTCCCTTGACATATTTTGCAAACATTTTCCCAATCATACCCCTTCTAAACATAACAATAAATCTGAATCATCCCTCTCTCATGCGGAAAATATGATCAATATTTTTATTAGTGAGCCTATTTTAAAGGAAACCATTACCTCAACCACCACTTCCTCCATTCCACTTATTGAAGTGGTGGACTTATTTTCCATTCCTTTGGACACCTAAATAGAGGAATATACCACCCCTCTCTCATCACTTGATGAGACATTAATTTTATCTACCTCTCTTTTGATGGAAACACCAAAGGAGACATTTTTTTCTTTAACAACCTCTTCTCCCACTCCACCCATTGAAGTAGTAAAACTGCCCACCATTCCTTTGGACACCCAAACAAAGGAATCAACCATTTCCATTTCTGCACTTGAAAATGTCACATCTTCTTCTCCTATACTAGAGTCACATATTCCCCCTTTATAAACCATTTCCTCTCCTCTATATAGGGGCTTAACTTTTGAATCCAATGACCAGGGAATCAAACCCATCTACAAACCATTTTCTAGATTGGTCCAAGATCTAGAGTTTGCCTCTCATCCAGACCTTGATAAAGCCACCTTTTGGAATCATCTTGTACTACCTTACATAAACAAATCTAAATCTTTAACCTCAATTTCATCCCCCCTTAAACATATGATCACTTTCATACCTTCATTATACCCTTTTCCCTCTAGAACCATAAGAGAACCATTTAATCCACCTCCATCTAAATTTTCTAGAACACCTTATGCCTTTATAACTAAACCTATCAAGAACCTAGGAATACTTCCTACACCTATTCTTGCTCACCCCTCTTTGAATTTGGATCTAACTCCATCTATTTCGCCAAAGACAACCCCAATAGACCAATTAAGAAGGTGGAACCACGCAAACTCCCACCTCAAAATAGACCTATACCACCTCCTTCACACTTACCCTCTATTTTAGGACCCCATCCTTCTACCATCCCAATTACCTATTATTCCTTTAGAAAACCTCTCCTTTTACTTTACCTATACTTTCACCCCCTAAAACTCCAAACCTCCCATAATGTTTAGCTAACCTATCAATCTCTACCTTTCCACCTATATCCAAACCTTCATCCTCTAAACCAACCGCATCAAAACCAACCAAAACTAAGAAATCCCAACCAAAAATACTACCAAAACCATTCAACCACCCATGTCTTCTATGATAAATCCTACTCTTAATAGGCCTCCACCTCTAAAACCAAAAGCCCATCACCTCCAACACCTTTACTTGAATCTTATTCGACCATATTACAAAAGTTATTGCAAACTGCTTATTTGAGCCTACCACTTATCAAATCTTTCAACCCCACCAAACCCAAACCATCTTGGTTCAATGATAGCTTTATCTTCTCATACCATAGGATACTAGGACATAAAATGAAGACCTGAAAAGATCTCCAAACTCTTATCCATAACTTATGGGATGATGATGATTTGTTATCAAATGAATCTCCCTTGAACTCATTACTAATACAACCAAAAACTCAACCTATTAAACACTTAGCTACTCCTCCACTCCCATCTAAAAGTGAGGAGGAAATAAAGAAACCATCTACCCTAACATCTCCCTTAATCCACACTATCCATATGGTTACCTGATCTAGGGCCCAAAAAACGATAAGGGAAAAGCAAAAGTATCCATCCCATGGATATAACCTTCTACCCCTCATCTTTTTAATTGAAACCACACACCTTCACCCTCACCTTAAACATCACTAAAAACCAAAATATCTATTTTTGGAGCCTCTCCCTCCAAACCTTTTAAATCCATCTAATGTGTAGTTTTTCAATAACTTCACCGAACACTGGTGAAGATGAGCCTTTATGAACTAATCAACACCTCACCCCACCATCTTTAGGCATTGATAGAAGCCTTTCAATCTATATAAGTTCAAGCTAAAGAGCCTCGACCCCTTGTACCCTTTATCGAGGACCTCCAAATTTTTGCCTTTGTCACTTTTTAGGTTTTTTTATACCTCTTATCCATCTTAAGGATTAAAATCCTCCCCTCTTTATCACTGCATTCATCAATCAAACCCACATAAAAAAGGTAATGATTGATGGAGGAGCTAGCATCAACATTATTCCTTCCCATGCTTATGACCAACTATAACTACCCTAGAACATCATGTTAGAAACTATAATGATCCTTTGTTCTTTCAATGGCACAATGACTACCACCTTGGGGAGAATCATACTTCATATCCACTTGGGACCCCATATCATTCCCAAACTATTTTACATTATAGAAGGCAATTTCCAATACAATGTTTTATTTGGATGCACTTGGATTTGTGATATGAGTTGTGTCTCTTAGACCTTACACCGATGTGTCAAATTTGAACATGAAGGTCAAGTTAATACTATCAAAGTTGACCCTAGTCCTTTTGCCTCTTGTAATATGACATATCAGCCCAATAATGTTCTTATTCCTCATTCATCCATCTCACCATTGATCCATAACCCCAATTCACCACCAACCAAAATCCATAACACTTCCACCCCTACCATTGATGAAGCTTCAACTAGATCATCAATCCCTTCTTCCCAAATTTTGATAGAGGACCCCTTGGAACCCATGTTCTAACATCTCTCACTAGGTGAGTATTGTATTCTATCTTTAAATGCTTTTAATATTCCATAAGAGTATGGGAACCTCCAACACAACCCTAAATATTATCCTAACATTGGAATCATCATCCCCTTCAGGCTCCCCAACCATAAAATGAACTTTATATATGGGGGAATTGATCAACCAATTCTCACTTCTACCACTACCTTTTCCATCTGATCATTCACCTCTGACTTTTCCTATCTCAACAAATCAGCGTTTGCCAAAGTTTAGATTTATAGGTGTCCTTGGAAGGGGTTTGGTCTTAGCCTTTATGAATAGGGACCTCATGAGTTACCCATCATTAAAACTTAAAAATCTCATGAGTTATTTGGCCTTAGGTCTATACCACCAGAAGAACCCACCTCACAAAAATCCATCACCACCATTAATGATGAGGATGTCCCTTCCACACCAACCCGACCTCCTTCAAATTCTGAAGATTCCAATATCATCACTTCTAATTTATTTTATCAATACCATTAATTGGGTCTCCTAACCTATCAAAATTATGGCCGAATTAAAACCCTTCCTCTCATCCTTCCTAAATTGATAGAGAAATATTCCCCTACCATCAACACCATCTAACATCAAAATGATGATTCCATTCTCACCTAATTCAATGTAGGGAATTATTATTTCCATAAATCTCTCCCTTTAAAGAACCAAACCATGTTGAATGAATCCACTATCGATGTCAACTTAGGTACTCAAAGTAACCCTTGTATCATCAAGATTGACCAATCTTTAAATTTCATAGAGTAAAAAGATTAACCTTCTTTCCTTTGAGACCATAGCATATCATTTTCTTGGTCTTATCAATATATTCCTAGAATTAACACTTTTATATCCCTCCACAACATTGTCACCCATCCTGATATTAAGCACATTCAGTAGAAACTTCATAGGATGTACCTTTGCATAGTCCTTATAGTAAAAAAAGAGCTGCAATGCCTCTTATCTATAATTTTATTCCAACCAATAGACTATCCATAATGGTTTTATAACATCATTACCATAACCAAACCCATAGGGGGACTTGGCCTCTATATCAACTTTTCATGACCTCAACCTCGTTTGCCTAAAGGATGACTTCCCTTTGCCTAGAATTGACCAACTTGTTTATTTTAAAATAGGCCATGAGATGTTAACTCTCTCATGAATGGATTCTTGGGATATAATCAAATTTTTATTTCTCCTAAATATCAACATAAAAATTCCTTTATCACTCCTTGGGGTATCTTTTTCTACAGGGTCATGCCTTTTGGTTTGAAGAATGTGAGAGAAACCTATCAATGTGTCATGACTTACATCTTTCATGATCTCATCCAAAAAATAATTGAGGAACATGTAGATGACATCATTGGTAAATATAAACACTACAAGGATCACCTAGATTTCTCACTATCATCTTTAACTACCTTATCCATTTTCATGTTAGGCTCAACCCAAAAAATGCATTTTTGGGGTCTTATTTAGAAAGATTCTTAGCTTTATTGTTTCTATTAGAGGAATAAAAGTAAACCCTGATAAAGTTAAATAAATATTAGATATTCCTCCTCCTACCCACCTTAAAAAATTCTACATCCTATAGGTGAATCTCAAATCTATTTGTCGCTTCATCTCTCAGCTATCCAATAGATGTCAACCCTTTCACCATCTCCTAAAGAAAGACATATTTTAAATGGAATAAAGACTATCAACAAGCTCTTGATTCACTCAAATAATACCTCATTTCTCCACCTATTATTATCCATCATAGATAATATCAACCCTTCTACCTTTATATCTCTACCACTAACCATTCCTTAAGGGCAATGCTCACTCACCATGAAAAATAAAGTAAGGAGAAAGTTGTCTATTACATCATATACACACTTATAGAGTATGAGACTTGATATTACCATGCCAAAAAACTTTACCTTGTACTTATATTTGTGGCCTCTAAACTTCATCATTACCTTATCAACCTTAAAACATTCATCATCACTAACACTAACCCACTTAATTACATGCACTCTAAACCATACCAAAACTAGTGTATGGCTAAGTGGTTCATGCATTCAACTCAGTTTGATCTTGATTTCCTATAATAAAAGTAAATTAAAGGGGAATTCATTGTCAACCAATTGGTTGAAGCCCCTCTACTAGATAATCAACCACTTCCCATTACATTCTTAGATGAGTTTATCATGACTCTTTCTTAGGAGGAATCCACCTACCAAATGACCATGTTCTTTGATGGCTCCAAATGCTAGCACGGTGGGGGTTCCAAAATTATTCTCATTCCCCTTGTATGAAGTCTTAGTAATAGGTCTCCAAATTACTCTAGTATTGGGAGTTAGGACCATCAGTATCTTTGATGACTCCTAAATTTTGGTCAACTAAGTCGATGGATCCTATCAATGTAAAAATGATGTCTTACAAAAGTACAAACTCTTAGTAGATGTACTCTTAGCATTATTCAATAATTACCTTATCCAATTAATTAAATGATCTACCAATAAGTTCATGGATACAATGTCTTCCCTCATACCCCAAATCCCATCTCAACTAATCGAATCTAATATATTTATCACCATCTATCATTTTATCACACCCTCATACATCAATTCTCACCTTCTTACCATTTTTAATGTGGAAGAATCTCTATTAGAAATTTAGTATGACCAAAATTTTAACAACCTCAACCTCAACATTGTTTTTCCTAACCTCTCCAATTTTTTTTGATGATCCTTTATTTAGAATACCTCTTGTTATACCATACTAGGAGGAATACTTTACAAATAGGCTTCGATGACCTCCTTATTCATTATCTACATAGTCATGAAGATTCCCACGCTATTAAGGAAATGCATTATAAAATCTATGGGGGACACTTTAGTGGTCTAGATGTCACTAAGTGTATCCTTCTCCTTGTCTACTATTGGCCCACCCTCAATCAAGATTTTTGTGATTATGTAAAGAAGTGTGTCAAATGTCAACAACATGCTAACTTACATCATGCACTTGCCCATGAATTCCAAGTATCTAAAGGCTATTGGCCCTTTGTAGAATGGGGACTTGATCTCATTGGGGAATAAATCCTCATTATTCACAATGACATCAATCCATCATCACCACCACTAATTATTTCACTAAGTGGGTAGAAGTTATTCCTCTTATTTCAACCAAAGTTGACAAGATTGTCAATTTCATCAACCATGACATCATCTTCTGCTTCGATGTTCCCTATAATATCATCATCGATAATGGAAAATCCTTAAAAAAAAACATGTCCAAGGCCTTTGTAATATATTTAGCATAAAATTGAGCTTTTCCTTGCCATATCATCCATAATAAAATAGATAGGTGGAAGCCTCTAACAAAACCCTTAACAAAATTATCATGAAATTAGTAAGTGCTTCAGGTCAAGATTGACACTTTCATATCCTATTCACTTTATGGGCCTATCATACTAGCATTCAAACCTCTATAAGTGATAACCCTTTCTCTCTCATCTTTGGATTATAGTCAATCTTTCCTCTCAAATTCCAAATTCCTTCTCTTTTCATATCTTTGCATGAGATATTTTTTGAGAGTGTTTATCATCAAGAACGTCTTGCACATATAGAACTCCTTGATGAGCATAACCTCAAATTACTTAGCCATCTTCATGTATATAAAGAATGAATCAAGTGTGCCTATAATAAACACTTGAAAATATGAGAATTCAATATCAAAAACCTCATCCTTAAGGAAAATAAACATGTAACTAATATGGAGAAAAGAAAAAGGGGCAAATTTTCTTTCAATTGGCTTGAACCCTACATCATAACCCATAACTATGGATCAGGAGCTTATCAATTGTCCTATCTCAAAGGCAAACTATAACTTAATCCTCTCAATGCTTTACATCTACATCCTTTCTATTGTTAAAAAGGACTCACCTTCACCCTTTGTCTAAAATTATCCCTTGATTTTACAAAATTTTCACCTTTCCTTATACCCTCACCCTATTCCTCTTGAGGACATTTGATAAAAACATATAACCATGTGATTATCCATCACAGTTATTGCCTAATCCTAAGCATGGATACCATAGCTCTACCCATGGCATGGTTCTCATGGATACTTTTCATCTCTAATCAGATGGAATCCCATGGTCAATTGTCTTTCAAACCACTTTCCCTTAGCTATCATCAACCTTTTGTGTTAAAAGTCTTACCTCCATAAAGGTAGATATTTAAACCTAAATAGACTTGTCCATGTCTAAAAATCACCTTCAAAATCTAACTGGGATACCAAAATATCACTTAGATTCATATCTATAATAATGCAGACCACTCCCTTAAATGATGGTTGCCCAACAATCAAACAAATTGCTTAAAATATACTATTCCATCGAAGGATAGCTACATAAAATAACAAATTAAAACATTAGGCCATTCCCTTAAAGGATGGATAAATCTGGTTTTTCATAGCAATAACTTGAAGCTTCTTGCATTGATAAACTTCACCTATTTTATAAGAATGACCAAAAACCCTATGTCAAAATTGAAGAAAGCAAATAATTAAGCTATAATTGGATCTTATATATATCATCCATAGACTTCATGCATAGATCAATATATAAATTATATTAAGGCATGGACCTATCTATTATGGTTCTTTAGTCACCTATAGAAAGGGAAAACTAACCCACATTAGGTTACCATATCACCAATTTTCTCCTCAACCATCTACCTATAACCTACTTTCCCTTCCTAACCTCTCCAAAATCAAGGGACTATGAGCTTACTTGACACAAAGTGATCAAGATGCCATATTTTCAATCAAAGCATGATCATGCAAAGCATTTGAAAGGATTATCTTAATTAATCCATTCTAACTTCAATTTTTTTTAGATCCTTACCAATGAACACATCAGACATTTCTTCCTTTCTCATTATTAGTTCATGAAGACATATGTCTCATAATTCATTTATCTTTTTCCCAAATTTAGTTTGTTATCTACAACTACTTTATGTATTTTCATCACATCCTTAATTATAATCACTTTACATTTCCATGATCATGAATAACAAACATCAATGATAACTAAAACATTGTGAACTATATCCATGAACCACGTCATTTATCCATCTATGTATCATCCTATCTATTTACTATAACCTCATCCTAATCCATTTCTAACATCAAATTATAAAATCAAATCAACATGACCATAAACCAAATCACCATCATCACAACATCATATGACATTAAACCATGAGCCATAAACATAAGCATAAACATCAAATCATAATCATAAAAATAAAACACGTATATATCATCAAACATACTCATAAACATCATCATATACATCAAGTCAATCAAATAAAGATACATATACCAATGTATAAAAATCTCTCTCATATACATCTCATTTCATCATCATGTAGGCCAATATCAAAATTAAAAACGTATACATCATATAATCTCATTTATTTAGCCCCATCTGTACCTACACCTACACTCCCATCTTGTGTTGGTCCCTCTAATACCCCTACCTAACCCACTATGGAGGCCCAATATCCTGAAATAACTATATATTACCCTTATCTAACCCACCATTTGACCAAGTCCACCTCAATGTTGGCCATTTTGACTTGAACTATTCACATGTTTCATGATGACCTTGCCTTGAACTAGTTGACCACACCAACCAACCTTGCCATATTGAACTTTTAAAATTTAAACCATTTTTTGCACAATTAGACCATTTGTGTTTCTCAAAGAATCACTTCCTACCTCAAATACCTAAAAAAATATCAACCCTATCTAGGAGCCTTGATAGGAATGACCTAATAAGCCATGACTAGTGTTGTGGACTAGTTACCCCTGTCATACATCTTTGTAGAACCAACCTCATTTTTACCAACATTATCAAATTTTAGTTTTTGTGTGATCTTGATTAATCACACTTAGTCACATTTTGTGCACAAGTTTTAATTTCAAATTACCAACCCTTTTTTGTCACCAACCTCATGATTCACAATATACTAGTTACCAAACCTTAACCTAATTTTGGTCTCACCTCATTGACTCCCAGTTTGAGAGGGGATACCTCCTCCCATACTCAAGGTAATCAGACCTTCTACCAATCAATCCATTTTTTAATTTTTTTTTAATTTAAAGCTGTATAACAAAAAAGAGGAAAATGTAGACACTCAAAAATTACACACATGGTCCTAGTCATCAAAATGCCTCGATTTTATCTTTAACCTCTTTTGACTACATCCACAAGGTAAAAAAACTATTTAACCTAACCCACTCACCTAACCCAGAGTTAGTTTAGCTACCTAGTTAACTTAATTCACCTTTTAACCTTTTTAACCCACCTTTTTCCCTAGACCCTCAACTAGCAATAGTCAAGGTGACTGGAGATGGTCTTCCTAACCAATAACAATTAGGTCTCCTACACATGAACATTGATAAGCTAGCCAACTTAGCTAATCCAACATAATTTAATAAAAGTATACCTAACCTATTTATAACACATCACAATTCCTTGTAACCAAGAACCTTATCATCCTTAATCCATCACCTTTTACCTATAAAACCAAGGGAGTAAGAGGATAAAATAAGGAAGCAGGAGCATTCAAAATTATCATCAAGCATCTAGTTTTTAAGTAACCAATAGCATCAAGAGTTATACATCAAGAATTATCTTTTAAAAGTTTATTAAAACCATTCAACCATTGTGAAAAAGTTTTGAACCTCTACCAAAATCACTCAAATCCCTTCTTAAGTACTGTTACTCTCACAAAAACACACCATAATCAAATAAGTATATCTATAATGCATTTTTGACTTCATTTGGTTTTAGACCCCTGACCTGATCTAGACCCTCTACCTATAATTTACCCTCTCTAAAATCTCACATGGACCTATACTTAATCATATGTTTCTTTTTACCTTAGTCTACAACTCTTTTTTTATACTTTCAAAATTATATAGACAACTAGAGTTGAATCACCCAACCAAAGTTGGTTCACCCAACTGCCACCAATCACTATGTGATAGAAAACTAAGAATCCACCACCAAAAAAAACCTATACCCAAAACCTTATTTTTTTAGCCTCTATCACCTCATATACTAGAAATAGTACCTAAACTAGATTTGACTTAACTAACATTTGCATTAGATAACTTTTGCTTAAATTAGTCTTTATTTTATCAAACAATCTTTCTTTCTAGAATTTCCTTTATTTTACCTTATACATGCATACCATATCTATTTCCAACTTAACTATTTAAATTTTGGATTGGCATCATCCTAGTAAGCTCACACTTTCTTAGATCTAGCTTATGCTAGGAAATCCACCTTACTTCTTGTCTAACAAACAAGTTTTATTCTAGTGTCTTTCTTATTATAGGTTATATTCCCAAGCCAAAGAAGATTTATCCACATCATCTGGATAACATGCACACTTTATACCAGGTATTTATACCACAACCCTTCTTTTAGTTTTATCTCTTTCTTAAAATAAAAAAGCAAAAATTTGAGTAAAACACTAGACACTCCACAACTACACCTAGGTGAGCATGAGAAGGATCTTGTCAAAAAAACTTGGGTAATTGATCACTTGGAGTGTAATGAGAAGAACCAATTGCAGCCCTTGAATGAAGAGGAAATGAAATTTATGATACAACATAGAAAGATTTGGGAAGAATATAATTGGGTTCTTGACCCCCATACTCAACCCTTGTACCTAGGAATGAAGCTAGATGGTCCATTCACTTTTTTGAATGACCAAGAAAGTGCTAACTATAGGTAGAAGTTGTCACACATTAGTCAAAGTATGATTTCACCCAAGTCATATTTTGAAAACTTCACATCATGGTGCCACTATGATCATAGTACATTCCCATTTGATCCTAGGGGAATGAAGATAAAGTTCAAGTTAGTTTTGTATTACTTAGTTGTCTTATCAAATCAGTGATTTACACAAGTTGTAAATTAACTCTTATTTTTTAGTTATTTCTCTTGCTTGTCCTTAGTTGTGAAGTGTTATATGTGTTTTATTCATTGTTTTTATGAGTTTCTTGTTATTGTTACAAGTATTTTAGGTTTTAAGAGCATAATTCAATCTAAGTAGTCATCATCTTATGCTTCTTTGTTGCATTACTTTATCATGATACTATCTAGATTCTCTTAACTATCAGCTTTGTCACCCCTCAGAATCACTATAAATGTTGACATTTTGGCCTTAGAGGCCAAATTTCAACCATCTATATCAAAAAAATTTAGCGATCACTATTTTAGCCTTCTTATATTAACTTCTGGCATGGCCATGTCTTCATTTTTTGATATGAGTCTTTGGATATTGACTAAGGGAATCATGTTGTGTCATATTTCATGCTTCAGTCAAAAATTTCCTGAGTATCTTGAGTCTTTGTGATGATATAATAAGTGTCATGGTTTTTTAAAATGAGAGAAGTCATTGTTAAAGGTCATGAAAGCCAATGAATGCTTAGGTATGTTTTGAGGAGTATAGTGGTATTTTGGTAATGTGATGATGTTTAACATTGGTTGAGGGTATAATATGAATACCATGATGCATTTAAATAATTTCACATGGTATAATCATCTAAAAGTCCATTTGACCCCTTTATGACCCCTCAAACCACCTTATAAGCTTATATCATGTTTTAAAAACCTTTAGAAAAAGGCATAATTTTATTAATTAATTTGAAAAAGGGCCTTGAATACAACATATCCACACCAAATTCATTCTACATGTAATTCATGCAACATAAAGTCATTTTATGAGCCAGCCACACCCTTTCTCCTAAGCTAAGTGGGCCCCATGTGGCAATTTATGGATTCTACACTTCCCTCTTGTGTTTTTCCTACTTGAAATGGGTTTATTAATTTGTGAGACTCCTCATTTGATAATAACATGGTGTTGTAAGGTATCAACAAGGATAAAATGGTGGGAAAACACTCTCTTTTGATAGTTTTATGCATATTATATAGAATGTATGGATTGTACTATATAGTATGGGATATGGTGATGAAGGTGAGCTCAGGTGTGATGTCTTTTCAAAGTTTCATGATAAATGCTTTCCATTCAAGTCCAAAACCATTCTACACATCTTTAGCCCTTCTTTGAAAGCTTGGACATCTCCTTAAGTTCTTTCTTGTACCATACAAGAGAGAGAATCGAGGTCCCAACTCCTGCCTATAGAAAATAGACTCAACCAGATTCCAATCATGGTCATTGGTCTCTTCAACTTTATGACCTTCTTTAATAATTTGAGGGAATTGTACACACTCCACATCTACATAGGCCAAATTCAAGTCAATAGTGTTCATGAATTTATGATTGGTTTGATTAATCTAATTATTGATGTTGTTATCTTTGGTCTTGAAGGATCCTTCCATGGTAATTTGAACACTTATCTCACACACGTGATCCCCCATATCTAAAAAATATCCATGACTAACTATTATGTGTAACCTACAAAAAATTTTATTGTATTGTCCAAGTTTTGGTGTCCTCATCATGAGCTATGATATTAGTGTAAGAGTTTCTAGAGGGGTCTTGATATCTAAAATTCATTCTTGCTCAAAGCAAATGTCTAGTGGCCTTGAGTTTTTAGGATCGATTACAAAGGTTTTTAGTCAAGCATTAGTCAATAAATCCATGAAAATGCATAAAGAACTCAATAAATAAATCCAACCTATTCTAATGGGGTTTGCTAATGATAATGAATAATGAATTTAAATAAATAAATACCAATTACCTTCCCAAATTGATTTGACCACCCAAAAACAACTGCAGGCATGTTCTCCCCTTGATCTAATCTCTTATCTTTGCCAAAATTGGCTACTTTGATCCTCCATTGCCTCAAGGACACTATACATAAACTAGGCTCAATATAAGAAATATCTAATCTATCCTATCAAATGAATCTTTAAAATAATTCATAATGATCAACACAAAATGTTGTGGAGACAATTTTGCATTATAAGTTTACAATAATTTAGCTTAAACATGATGTTTTATGACCTTCTATTTATAGATTTTCCAAATGGGATAAGATCAACCATGACCATCCATATTAAGATTGAGATGTGTGTCCATGAATTAATCTAATATTTGGAATTAAATCCATAGATATACTCATAATTATTTGGGAAAAAGGGGCATTAATTAGGCATGTGTGCCATTAAACCTAATATTTATTACATTTATGGCTTATGGATTCCACCCTATAGATCATGTCACTTGATGATGAAGATATTTAGAATCAATTTCCAATAATGAAGTAACATATAAATTTCATGTAAAATTCACTTAAGCTCTTGATTTGGATTAATTATCCTTAAATAAGATAATCAAGTTTAGTATAATTCTTTGTAAATTGGTGCTCAATTAATCAAAATGGTCAGATAGTAATATTAATGGATCATAATTTAACTTAACAAGAATTATAAGATGATGATGATGCATTCAAACCATATTCCCATTTAGGACATTGACAACACAAAATAACAAAGGTATGTGTTGTATACTAATGAATTAAAGGAAAAAGAGTGATCCAGAGCACAAAAAGGAAAAAATCCTCATTTTGACTTGAAATGAATTGATCAAACTTATGAATCACATAAAATGCATTGCCCCATTTAAGAATACATTAGCCTAAATCAACACTTGTATATAACAAGATTGAACCATTTAGCATGTTTTTAGTGATTTTGGCCTAAATTGTGCATTTGAGTGCAATTCAAGTAAGATTGACAATTTCAACACAAATGGTGTTAGGAATTGGATGTCTACATTTTACCCCTATTTGAAAAGGTGTATTTAGACACTCAGGTAAAGCAACATCTTTTCAAAGAAAATATTTATCAAGAAGAAAATGGAAATGACCCATAATGCCCCCTCGAGAGGACATACTAGGATGAAAAAGAAGGATGGACTCTTAAAAAGAGATGGAAAGTGATATCTTAACCTGTGGAATAGATCACATCTATATGAGCTAATGCTTACATGCATGGATACCATCAATGATCAAAATATAATTAGAGGTATAATATAATGGGCCCTAAAGATGGGGGGAATGGGAGATTTAATCCAAACATATAAGTGACACACTTGGAGCATACTCAATTTGAGAGTGAAAGCTACACACTTACGACATTGATCAATCCTAATACAAGTTATACACTAAAACATTACCATTGTGGGTATTAGTGTGGAGATATTTAAGTTATAATAAAAGGAGAACATGGTCCCCAAAATATGATAATACAAAGTTCCCTAGTAGAGTAGATTTAATCATAATAACATAGTTTTGCCCTAGTAGGACTAATTTTGATCATTGATAAATAATAAATAATAATCTTTCCCTCATAAGGATGATTTATATTTTTGAGTTAGTTTAATTATTGTTCCCTTAGCATGGGAAAATTGGTAAGAAATTATCTCAAGGATATAACCTAAAACATAGATTAAAGTGAGTGGGTGCAAACATAGATGTGATGGTATAATGGCATAGAAAAAGATACAAAAAAAAAACATATGAGAATGAAAAAAATGATGAAATATATGAAAATAAAAATAAATATGGCTGATTTGACCTCAATAGAAATTGAGCACTGCCTACATAGTCCATTTGGACCTCAAGACAATGTAGTTAACCAAACATTTGGAGAGAATAGAATGAAGGATGATAAAAATTGATGAAAGATTGATTAGAATAATGATTTATGTGAATATATTCATGTATAAGCATAGAGTTAGGTGATAAACCTATTGAGCCTAGTTTATGCATAGTGATCTTGAGATCTATTCATTGGAGTTATGTTGATGTTAAGACTTGAACCAAGAGCATAAAGTTTTTGATATAGAAAAAGAAATTAGGCATCATAAGTATGAAGAAATCATAATGGCATTTCATTTCAATTATTCAAATCTAGTTTAAATATGAATGCCTATAGCTCAGGATAATGGTAAACAAAGACCAAAACTAGAGTTACAACTATTTCCATTTATACAAAAAAGTGAAGACAAATAAAAATATAAACATAAATGAATCCAACTTAAATTCAAGATATGAACAATCAATAATTAAGTAATAATAATAATGTTTAAAAACTAAACAAGAATAACTTAATAACATGAAATCAATATATCAAGATCCATGTGGACCATCAAGATGTTCTTGAAAATAAGAGAAAATCAAACTAAAATAGAGAAACATAATACTAAGGTGAGACCAAAAGTAATAAAAGGATAAAAGGAGAATAAATATATGAAGAGATAAGAAATCACAACAAAACACCAAGAAAAAATAACAAAACACCAATAAAACTCAAATAAACACACACAAACAAAAACCAAGTTAATGCAATTTAAACATAATTATTCATGCATGTGTAATAGAGGTGTTACTTTCCACTAAAATGTAACAAAGAATAAGGACACAAAATTTGTTCCCTAATTAAAGAGGAACAACATTAGAATAAATGGGGAAGAGAAGAAAAATAAGGGGTTAGTCGAGCTATCTCTAGATGTACAAAATAAGTGGATACTACCTAAATAGTTCCATGGATGCATGTTCCAACATAAAATTCAAGCCAAATTTAGTACTCCTAGGAAGTGGGATAGAAGACATGATGATTATCAAAAACATATGATTAATGTTGTAGAAGAAAAGGGAAGACTTGAAAAATGAAATTGGTCCTATAAAATGACAAGTTGGTGGGATGAGATGACTTACAAAATGACAAGCCAACATAACTTAGTTTGATTGAAAAATGGAAAGAGTGTGGCATGGTGGGATGAGGGAGAATGATCTTGAAAAATTTCAAGCACATGGGACAAGATGACTTGTAAAATGGAAATTTAGTAGGATAAAATGTTTGAAAAATGGCAAGTGCATGAGGATCAAAATGTACAAAAGTGTAAAATAATGTTTTTGTTATTTTGTGGATCATTTTATAATTTTTTTGGTATTTTTTGGATAAAATATGTACAAAAGGGACCAACTAGTCAAATATATGTTTGTCTAAGAGTAAAAGTTTTAATAAACAACTAAGCCAATTACAACAGCCTACATGAATATAAATAATAGACAAGGGAACTAACTAAGAACTCTAATAGCAACTAAAACTAGCTATAAAGGCACATGCTCATAAATTGGTGATAGCAAGGATCCTAAAAAGACAAAAATGTTCACTAAAGAGTAGAAAATGTAATATAGAATAGTCTGTAGCATCAAATCAATCTAAAGAACCATCTAGTAGGTAAAGATCCTAAATTGAAAAGTATCCTCATTCACTTGTCTATAAAAGAAGATATGAAATACTATTCTAGCTAAATTTATTTATAGATCTATCATTGAAGGTGATAATAATGATGATGAGACATAATCAAGATCATAATTGGTTGAGGGATAAAAGTCTTTAGGTTACAAAAATATCAAGACATAATAAAGAATATGGTTCTCAAAGAGAATGGTCCAAAGAATAGGGTCTAATAGATGGATAGTCTAGGGTGGGATAAAGAATGAGGTTCACGAGGAGAATGTTCCAAATAATATGGTTCTCAAAGATAATGGTATAAGGTTGGATAAAACATGTTCAGAGTGCCAACGGTCTAAAATATTTCACTATCCAGAGTTGTGAAAGTAATAGGGCTCATGTGAGATTGGTCCAAGGTAGTATAAAATGGTAGGATTAAATTACTTCAGCGCAAGTTACCCCAAAGTAAGGGGTCTTATAGACACTAGTTCAAATTTGTTCACACGTAGAAACTCTTGAGGTGGATGATTTTCATGGGCTCTAGAAGTTATTCACCATTAGGTTTAGCTAGTCGATATACCCCTGATCCATAGTTTACCATGATAAAAAATGGTCCCAACCAATTAGGTTGAAACTTACCTTTTTTATTACGTTCAGTGTTTGTGTTATTTTGGTTCTCTTTCTAGACCAGATTACCAATCTCAAACTCCTAGGGGAGAATGTGCTTGTTGTAGCTTCTCTACAATCTGTTCTGATAGGCCAACAAGTTTTTTAGGGAAACTAAATACTTTCCATTAAGAAGTTCTATTTATTGTATGCTTCAGACTCTATAGTATTCATCATCTTAAATATACTCCAATGATACTGATAATGATGGTAGCTCAATCTCAATTGGGATAATAGCTTCTATGCCATAGATAAGGGAGTATGGAGTGACTCTTATTAGGCTTCAATGACTGGTTCTATAATCCTAGAGGGTAGGAAATATTTGAAAATGCCAATTATGGCCAACATCATTGTCAATGTTCTTTAAAATGGCCATAATGGTCTTATTTGACACCTCAAATTGTTTGTTTCCTTGTAGGTTATATGGATTTGATTTCTTATGCTTGATCTTGAATTTTACACAAAGAGCTTTTACATTTTGGATTATAAAGGATCTACCATTATTGGATATAAGGCAAGCTAGCATGCCATATTGACAGATGGTATGGTAATGGATGAATTTTTTTATCTACTTACTGGTGACATAAGTGAGAGGAATAGCCTCAATCCACTTAATAAAGTACTCAATAGTATTTAGAATGTGTTTGTGTCAATCTAAAGATGTTGGGTTTATATTTTTGATGAGATCGAGGCCCCAAGTAGAAAAAGGCTATGGTGTTGTGATCGGATGTAGTTGTAAAGAAGGTGCATGTATTAAATTTACATGTTACTGATAAGGAATGCACTTCCTTACATAATTACAAGCATCATTCTCTATTTTTTGTAAATAATAGCCTGTTCTAAGGATATTCTTTGCTAAGACTACACCATTGGTGTGGGCCCCACACATTCCTTCATGAACCTCCCTCAGTGCTAGCTTGGATTATTCTAAAGATAAAAAATAAATAACCATTTCATCATAGCCTTTAAAATAGATCATGCTTACAAGGATGGTATAACATGATAAATGATAATGGAATAATTTCTATCTATTATTAGATAGGTCGATTGGGAAAACATAATCATGGAAGTAGTTATAAAAATCATAGAACCATGGTAATTCAGGTGGGGGATTGGGACTAGAAATGATGCATACCTTTATGAATTTGGTATAATATTTGTAGGCTAAAGAAGATTCTCAATCAAAAACTAATACTTTTTGGCACCACCGTCAATTTGTATCATGAAACCAATTATTTCCATTGCATCAACATAACTATTGTTGGCTCTTGGAACTTGTTCAAACTATAGATATTTAAAATAACCTTTGAGATTATCAATAATTTACTTGTAAGGAAAAATCTTGTCATCTCTAGTTTGATACTAATCAGTGGTTTGATTTATGATCAACTGGGAATCAACATAGACCAATGTGTTGAATATCCCACTGTATGGAAAGGTGAAGCCCTATAATTAATGGCTCTTACTCAGCCATATTTTTCATACAATGAAATTATATATGAAATGCTTTGGGAATCAGAACCCCCTGGGGTGTAATAAACAATATGTTGGCTCCATATCCATGAAATGTAAAGGAACCATCAAAATATAGCCTCCATTATTTAGGGTCCCTCAATTTTTGTTCTATTGACATAATAGAATCATCTAGAAATTTGAATTTGAGAGATTGATTGTTTGTGATAGGGGCTTATGCAAGTTGATCAGAAATAAATTTCCCCTTGATTGCTTTTTGATTCTAATACTCAATGTTAAATTCATTTAGGAGTATAACCCACTTAATCATGCATCCTTGAAGAGTTTCTTTGGATAATAAGAATTTTAGAGGGTCCACCTTATTGATGACAATAGTTTTATTGTTTATCATATAATGTCATAATTTTTGGGTAGCAAGCACCATAGATAAACATGCCTTCTCAATAGGTCTATAATTATGTTTATAAGTCAACCAAGTGTGGATTAAATAACATATTGCATGTTCATTACCATGATCATCATATTAGGCCAAAAGTGCCCCCAATGCATGCTCAGTGGTTGATATGTAAAGAAGTAGTGGTCGTACAGGTGTTGGTAGTCTTAATATTGGTGGATTAGCCAAATATGTATTGAGTTTTTCAAATTCTATCTTATAATATTCATAAAATTGAAACATAATCCCTTTCTTTAAGATATGGGTAAATGGGTGTCACTTATCTACCAATTGAAAAATGAACCTATGTATAGATTGGATATTTCCTTATAGGCTTCGTAACTATTTAAGATTTTTGGGTGGAGGAATTTACATAATGGATTTTACCTTGTTAGGGTTGAATTTTATCCCTCTTTGGGATAAAATAAAATTTGTTAATTTATTTGAAGTGACACCAAAGACACACTTCTTAGAATTTAGTCAAACTTTATATTCATGAAGTCTCTCAAAGATTCTTCATAGAATGTTAGGATGTTTAGCTCTTGTTCTTGATTTTTATAGTATATCATCAACATATTTTTCAATAATATCATGCATCATGTCATTAAATATGATAGTCATGGCATGTTAATATGTGTCTCCAATGTTATTTAAGATAAATGGTATGACTTGGTAATACAATGTTCCCACTAAGTGGTGAATATAGTCTTATGTTGATATTATTGGGATATTTTGATTTGATTTTATCCAAAAAATCCATCTATTAAGGATAACATATCATACCCAATAGTCGAGTTGATGTTGGGCAGAGAAAAATCATCTTTGGGGCATACTTTGTTGATATCTAAAAAATTAGTACAAATACGTATACTTGGGGTCTTTTACTCACTAGGATTATGTTGTAAATCCATTAAAATTAGTGTAGTGTCTAATGAAAACTACTCTTAACAACTTTTCTATATATTCTTTAATCAATAGGGTGATGTGTGGATGCATCTTCCTCAATTTTTGCTTGACTGGTTTGGCATTGGTATAGACAACAAGGAGATACACAACCAAATATGGGTCTAATCCTAGCATGCCAGAGTATGCCCATGAAAATATTTCAATATAATCCCTCAATAGGGATATAATATGTTCACATTTTTCTTTAGTAAGGGAAGCTCCAAGATAAACAATTTTGGGATCTTCATAGGTTCCTACATTCACTTTTGTTATGTTCTCCCTGAGGAGTGTGGATCCATCTTCTATAATTTTATGTAAGGTATGATCATGATCATCTTATTTTTATGTCTTCTTGATGTTCCTCCCAAAGTTCTAGATAGTGTGACGAATTGAAATCTACCATCGTAGTTAAGGGATAAAAGCAAAACCCTTTAAAAACTCAAGAATGAGATACTAAAAAAATTGTTGTTATTTTGAGAGATGATTTTACTAGATATATAACTTTGGCTAGATGGACCTTTTGCATCCTGAGGGGATAAGCAAACTTTCCCACCTAAGAGCACCTAAAATAGGTTTTCAATCAAAGGCTTGTCTTTTTCTTTACTTTTTTCCTAATAAATGAGTGCCCCGAAGAGGTTTTCATATGAATATATTAATGTTTCATTTTTATTATGACCAGCAATTTTTTCCTACTCTCCAAATTAGGTAGTGTATACACATAATATTTTTAACTTTTTATTAAATACTAACACTTTACATCTTGCAGGAACCCGTCGAGACTCAATCTCTCTGAGTGCATGCCTGATTTAACTCTTTTAAGAATATTGGAGTCTTATTCCTAATTTAGTTAAGGGTCTAATTTAATTAAATCAATAAATAATATTAGGATAATTAAGCTATTTATTATATAATTTAATTGTAATTTTAACCTTTCTAAAAATAGTAATAAGTGAGGAGAAATGTAACCTAGCTTAAATTAGACTGAGATCGCTAAGATAAGGTCTAGAATTTTATGTGTAGGACTGTGATAGTGTCATGAATCAATATATAGCCTTAATTTCAAGAAAGGATAGGAGCATAAAAATAGGACACCCTGGGGTATGACGCTATAGTCCTCTTATGCCACGTTTATCTTAGAAACCTAAGTTTTTTGTGTTTTTATTCATTATCCCTAAATGAGCACACCTATGAAATTTTGACTACTAAAGGTCTATAGAACTCCTTGTAGATCTAATTTAATATTCAAACCCTATAATTAATTATTCTTTGATCAATCATGAGAAATAAGGGGGTTAGTGTGTGTAAGATGCACTGAACATGTATCTACATCCCTTGTGTGGGAACACTACTTACATACCAATACTTTGAAGAGTGATCAAGCCATATGTAGTTCTCCCACTTGATGTGCTTTGTGCAATAGTGTTATCAAGATGTAAAAATTATAAATTGGGTGTGATTGAGGTGGCTCAGGACTAATGTAATGGTTTGAATAAGCTTGTGGTTATATTGGATGGATGTATGTAGAGAATAAGTAAATATTCTTGAGTATTCTTGCTTGTATTCTTGATTTCTTTGTGATATTTTCCAACCCCTTATAAATGAAATTTGAATGGGATTTTATAGAGATTTTTTGGTCATGGGTTTAATGTATTCATGTTAAGTTGACAAGAAGAAGGATAGGAATTGAAAGGAAATGATCATTGGAGCTAAAAATGTAACTGGATAGAAGCACTAGAAATGGACACCCTAGGGTCCAATGTTATAGTCTAAGTTGGATGCTATTATCCTATAGGTATAGGACTTAGGGGGATGGAATCATCATAGGAAAAGTATCCTGATTGAGTTGTAATTAGGTCTTGAAAGTCTATGGATGACTAGGAATAAGTAAAAAGGTGTTATGAAGGGTCTTGAGAGCATGCAAGAAGGACCTATGGGTTGGATGTCACAAACCACACTCAAGCTACCAATTTTCATATTTTATATGTCTACATTCCCCCCCCCCCCTTTTTTCTAGTGATGTATTAATGGAAAGTGTACCTGAAATTACTTGCAAGGGTGAAGATCATGAAATTGTGTGATGTTGGGTGTGCATAGAGAAAACATGTTGTGAAGTATAAATTAGTAAGAGAAAACAAAGAGTAGATCAGTTCTTACTAGATATGTTATATCTAAAATAAGAATATACAAAGCTGAGTAAGAGAGAGAGGAAGAGAAAGGAATGAATACACTTCACTAGGTATGTGAACCAATACAAAACATGTTATGATGCTAGATATGTGTTGGATATGTGTTAAACCAAGAGTAATATCATGAATGGAGATGAGTGCTCAATTTTTTTCGAGTGGCTCAAGAATGCAAAGGTTGTCCCTTTAGCTCCATCATCACCCACTAAGTGAGGTTATCTGATCATGTGTGTGTTAATCGATGTTTGGACTATGTGTCCAATCCCTCTGAGTATGTGGCTCAAGAATACAAAGGCTAGCTAGTCTTTTGGATCCATTGTTGCCCCATGAAGTGAAGCTATGAACTAATACTAGTATGAATGTGTGTTGTATGAGATGGATCTTGAAGCCCATGAATGTACTTTAATCTGACAATATGGCATAGATAGTCAAATGTGCACTAGAAACTAGGCCACTCTTGGCTACTTGAAAAAGGTGGAGATTAAGCTTGTATAAAATCCACTCCAACATTGGGCAATAGGCTTATGTGGAAGCCACTAAAAAATGATTCCAACCACTTATAGATGGATTAAGGCATGTAACTAATAATAATACCTAGGTAATGTACTAAACTCAAAAAGAAAAGAAGTCAAATGTGCTATGCACATTACTCCCAATCATTGGTGTAAGTTATACCAACTGCCTATTCTAAAATTAGAAGAAAGAGCCATCATGTCATACATGATGCATCTTATATCTATAATCTATGAGAAAAACTATACTAAAACTAATAATTATGAATGAACTATTGCTGAAAAAATTGTAAATATACTTAGTTTTCTATTTTTTATGAAAAATTTAATTTTTTTTTGTTGTTTAGATAGAAGAACCAAAATTGGACACCCTATTATCCAATGCTATAGTTCAATCTTGGTAATATTTTCATGTGCTAATTATGATGACTATTCTATAATTTTTACTATCTACTTGGTCTATTCTGCCTAGTTTGAAGTCTAGATAATGTTCTAGATGTTTTGAAAGTTGATTTTTTGACGGATAAGAGCTCTAATCTCTATGACAAAACCCCTATTTGTTTCCCCCTCTTCTGAGGGTAGGAATGAAGACCCTATAATGAATATCCTCAGAAGAAAGAGCCCTATAAGTGTGTTATGCTATGAAATACATGATATAACAATGATAATCAATAAGATATCTCAAGATATAACATGGTTTGTATGAGAGATTGCTAGATCAACAAGGGTATGCCTAGATAGATATAACAATGTAATATCATGTGAAATGTATTGAATTTAAAATAGAAATATTTTTTATTATTTTTTAGTTTTCAAGGATGGATAGAGCATGATGTCTATCTGGAATCCAAGAAAGTAAGATAATACATGATGTAGATCATGGCATTGCAAATAGTTAATTGGCAAACAAGCACACAAGGCAAGAAACAAGAAGCATACAAAAGTGGCCAAGGGGATAAGAAAATAAGAAACATGGGAACATATCACTCAAATTATAATGTAGGCATACAAGGCATTTTCAAATGCCACATACACATATAATTAAAAACAAGCAAGGTTGGCAACGAGGGCCATAATCACATAGAAGAGTACAAGCAAAGGACATTGGCAAATGTCCTAAGGCACATATAAGAGGAAAAATAAGAACTAATAAATGCAATCACATATGGCTATGTAAAGTGAGAAAGGAAAGCATGTAGTATACTACAAATACAATTGTATATAACTAATCAAATCAAGAATTGAAAGTATGTAAGACATGTAGTACAAGACTAGGTATATGCTAAGAAATACAAAAGTGATATATACTAGTGAGTGTCGATAGAGTAATCTATGTAAGCTAGTAAGTAATGTACATCAAAATGATAACTAAAGTATATGGTGTAGTAATGATATAACCTATATGGTATATTCATGTAGAAGATGCCCCCAATGGGTAAATATATTTATGTATGTCTCGAATGTAGAAATAGGATGCCCCCTCAATGGGTAGAGTGAAGCAATCATGGATCTAGATGTCACTACACACACTCAAAAAAGATCAAGTGAAGCATTTTAATGTAGATAAATCAACAAATAATATCATAAAACAAAAAATGTAAGTCTAGCATGTTAGTAAAAATGTAAAACATGGATACTGCATAAAATTGAAATGTGTTTGGTATTTTTGAAGTGTTATATTATTTTTGTAATTTATAATTTTTATATTGTTTTGGTATTTTTGATATTAAATATGTACAATAAATCATGAGGAGACTATGTACAAGTAATTAAAAAGAAGATATGTATAAACAAGACTGAGAAGAAATGATACTAACTGATGAGTCTCATGGGAAACTCCCTATCATGGTGTTTAGTATCAAACAAAGGAATTTTCATGATTGTGAATCATGAAGGAATGGCTATTAATATTAATCTTAATATTTGGATTCATTATCAGTATCTTGGAAATCATAATAACCTATATTGTTCCATTCATCATTATCATCTTGATTTTGAACCAATGGAATGCTAGTGTTGACTTTTGTTGTATCTAGATATTTTCCTTTGATAAATTGTGTCTATGAATGATTTGTGTTAGGATGTTTAATAAATACAAAACCTTGGTGACAAACATTATCAACTACTAGAATAGGAGTAGTGATTCCTTAAGCCTGCTTGCCCAACCCTTGATCTTGATAATCAAATTATTGTAGATATTTTTGACCAAACCCATACTAATTTGAAAGTTGAGCCTCATTTTGGAGAGATATATTTGCATTTTTTTCATGATTTACTTATGCTTGTAGTATTTTTTGTTTCTATAATTTTTATTTTTGATCCTTTTATTATTCTAAGTTATGCTTTGATAACCACTTTTATATTGTTTTTGAATTTGACCCTTTGTGAATGTGTTTTTATGTCACTATGGATTACTTGAATGATTTACCTTGTATAGGGTCCTCATTAGCAATTATATATTATATATGTTTATTTAATGCCAAACATGAATCTGTGTGATATCCATGCATTCTATGATATGCACAATAATATCTAGATCTTCTCACTAGATGTAGAGGAGGTAATTTGATCAACTTAAATTTAATCATTTCCCTTAGTATCTTACTTGAACTCTTATTTTATCTTTGAATATTTTTTTAATCACTAGTTGTAAAGTTTCTTTGTTGTGATTTATTGTTTTGATATGTAACATTGCTTGATATCAATTGACTAGGTGAAGCCACATATACATGATTGGCACTAAGATGCTTTTGAGAATTTTGTATTATAATCTAATTTTCTAATGTTTTAATATTTTCATGTAATAGCTAATTATACATTTTTAAATCTGAAATTAACTTTATTATACTGGTGATTTGATCCCTTAGTGTCTCATTAATGCAAGCCTTAATTGCTTTTGATAAAACATGTAACCACATATGTTGAAGAGGATTTGAAGAAGATATAGTTTGAATGTATGCATTAGGAATAATAGTATAGGTTCCCTCACCTTTGGAAGGGTGATAACATGGACCTGGTTAAAGGGAAAGTAGCTATCACCCTCTTGGGGGAAAGGAGGAGAAGGAAATTATTTTCTATGCATAAGATATGACATTGAAACTTGACAGGTGGTTGTTAGCTTATGCAATGGATCCTCAAGTATGTAAGTATTTTATTATTGATTGAATTACACATAATATAAATATATCATGTTAAAGAAGTCATTGGATTTATAAGTTATATAGAAATATGTTTGTGAAGATCATTCCACATAAGAGATAACAAGTTTGTGATAGAGAGCATGGAATTATACATTAATTCATAAATAACTTTGATATATGCTATGACATTTCTAATGTATTTACCATGATAAACTTGAAAACATTTCCATATGAGAGATAGTAAGTAAGGGATAGAAAGCATGAATCAGTGCATGAATTCATAAGAAACTTTGACATGTGCTATGATATTTTTAATGTGTTTAACATGATAAACTTGAAATTTTTTCCATATGAAAGATATAAAGTAAGTAATGAAACCTTGTATTAAAGACAAGTAAACGTTGCTTTGAAGGAGAGGGATCATATTATGTGTAACAATAATTTTATTATATCATCCCAAATTATGAAAAATAAGCATGAAATGCAAAGAATGAATCTTTGTACGAACATATGGTAAACTTCATCATTCATGTACATGACAAGACTGAGTATGGTCTCATTATTTGCAAAAATATAATAAATATGTGTAAATAAGTGAGATCCATTTTTGTTACTATGTGAAATCTGATTTTAGATGTAAGGTGATACCTCAAGCAAACAAAGGGACCTAGTATGTGCAACTAGGGTTTTTAAAAAAATGATATTTTAAAAATTACTAAGGAATTTTAAAATCTAATATGAATTTATGATTTGAATATGCAGGTAAAAAATAAAAAAAACATTGGAAATTTTTTTATTTAAAGGGACCTTGTATATGAAACTAGGGTTGGGAAGAAAATTGATTTTTTTAAAATTTGATATGAAATTTTAAAAATTAAAGTGAATTTCTGATTTAAATATGTAGGTAGAAAATTAGAAAAATATTGGAAAATTCTTAATTTAAAGGGACCTAGTATATGCAACTAGGGCTTGGAAGAAAATGATTTTTTAAAAATTACTATAGAATTTTTTAAAATTAATGTGAATTTTTATTTAAATATGTAGGTAAAAAATTAAAAAAATATTGGAAAAATAAAGAAGGAATTTTCCCTAAGGTTTTTATGTGCAAATAAAGTAAGTTGGGTTCACCAAATGATTTAACTTTTTTGGGAATATTGGAGTCTTATTCTTAATTTAGTTAAGAGTCTAAGTTAATTAAATTAGTAAATAATATTTGGATAATTAAGATATTTATTTGTATAATTTATTATGATTTTAACCTTTCTAAAAATAGTGATAAGTGAGGAGAAATGTAACTTATCTTAAACTAGACTAAGATGACTAAGACAGGGTCTAAAATCTACTATGATAGTGTCATGAATCATGATCTAGCCTTCCTTTTGTGAAAGGATAGGAGCACCAAAATAGGACACCCTAGGTTATGACATTATAGTCCTCTTTTCCCAGTATTGTCCTAGAGACCTAAGTTTTCTAGTTTTTTTTCATTGTCCCTATGTGAGCCTACCTATGAAATTTTGACTACTAAAGGTCTACAGAACTCCCTGTAGAGATGATTTATTCTTAAAACTCTAGACTTCTTTGTCCTTTGATCAATATTGATAAAGAAGGGGGGTGTAGTGTGTGTAAGATGCATTGAATGTGTATCCATACCCCTTATGTAGACATGCTACCTACATATCAATACTTCAAAGAGGGATCAAGCCATATGTAGTTCTCCCACTTGATGCGATTTATACAATAGTATAATGAAGATGAAAAAATGATAAAATGGTTGTGTTTGAGGTGGCTAGAGACTGGTGTAAGGGTTTGAATAAGATTATAGTTGTATTGGATGGATGTATGTAGAGAATAGGGAAATATCATTGAGTATTCTTGCTTGTATTCTTATTTGCTTTGTGATATTTTTCAACCCCTTCTAAATGAACTTTGAATGGTATTTTATAATATTTATTGGTCATGGGTCGAATATATTCACATTAGGTTGATAAAAAGGATAATAACTAAAAGGAAATGATCATTGGCACTAAAAATTCAATTGGACAAGAGTGTCAAAAATGGACACCCTAAGGTTCAGTGTTATAGTCCAAGTTGGGCATTATTGTCCTACAAGTACGAGACCTAGTGAGATGGAATCATCATAGGAAAAGTAGCATGGCTGAGTTGGAATTGGGTATTGGAAGTATATAGATGATTGAGAATAAGTAAAAAGGTACTATAGAGGGTCTTAAGAGCATGAAAGAGGGACCTATAAGTTGGGTGTCACAAGCCACACTCAAACTACCAATTTTCACATTTTATATGACTGCAATGCCCTAAGGGGTGCACCAATAAAGGGGTGGGTAGAGATTTAGTATTTATATGATTATTGTCCTTTTTTTACATATTATTACCAATCCAACTAGCTCCCAAAACCATTCCCTAAGCTACTTCTCCTCCCTTGAGTATTCCTCCAATATTTTCCTTCTTTTCTTGTTTTAAGCTCTTTTTTAGTTATACTGGGTTGAATGGATCAACCTATTATAGTTTAGGGGTATTATTTACTTTCTTGATTTATTATCCTAACACAAACTTAGTAAATTTTCCTTGATAACACACTGGGTTGACCTTGTACAACTGACATTCCTAGAAGGATTTAGGGTAAGATCTACCTATATATACAATATCATTATTCATATGTACAATCAATAGTTATTATTTACTCATGCATCTTCACAATATGTTCTTCCACCATTATACTTAAGGAGACTTAGCTTAGGTTTCTTATTTGGAGAATATAGTCTTATGGATAAGTCTTGGATGCTTTGGCCTTTTTTAGTTATCCTTACAAACCACAACAACCTATTGTGAAGACCCTTTGGCCAAAGGAGATATTGAGTCTCGATAAGTTCACATTTAGGTAAGTATATTCTAACTTTGTTCTCCTCTCTTTTAGTAAATAGAAGTAGCATAAGTGTTGGATAGAATAATATTATTTCATATTTTATGTATTAGGGTGTTACTCATACTTAATTTAGTTAAAGTTTTCTATACATGTTTTATTTATAGCTTCTACCCCCACTTTTTGCCACAAGCTTTGGTGTACACTAGATTAGATTTTAATTTTTTACTATTATAATAGAGTGAACATTTTAAAACCTTAGGAATCCATTAAGGTTGTTGTGTTATTGTGTTAAAATATAGGCTTTGGAATCCTTTTGAGCATGATGTGTTGTGATAAGTGATATAAGTAATACCCTAATTAGGTATATTAGATCCCCATATTGGTCATGCACCCACTTAAGAAGTGTATCCCCAATCAAAAGTATAGGTATGATCTATCTTATTCGATATAAGATTAATTTATAGATATGATGAATTTATGATTGCATAAATTCTAGTAAACCCAACATGAACTAAACCTTATAGAATTTATTCACTTTTCCCTTCATTTATTTCATTTATTTTGATCATATATTTTGGCATACTATATTGATTCTATCGACCTAACTCTTTTATCTCTGTTCACAAGTTTCAGGAATAGACAACTAGATCGACCCAGTTAATCTAGTATAGGTTTATATCCTTTCAGACACCTAGTTCAACCTACTAAGTTAATGTAGTCAACCCCTTATAGTTTTAGTACTCTTTTAGTATGTTTATACACAACTTGATCAATTATTTTGACCTATTTTATAGGTTTCTCAAGCATAATTCAAGGTTATTCATCAGTAATCTTCTTCATTACATCTCTGATCCACCAAGGTTCTTGTTTACTTCTTTGTTTCTTTATTTTTTGTCTTTCATTTCAAAAAATTTAGTCTTCAAAAATACCCTTGCATAGTCAATGAGATATACACTATCAACCTAATTATTTGTTCTGTGTGATGTCTAAAATAAGTAGATCAACACTACCAACCTAGTTCATTTTAGAGTTTACTTTCATAGTACATGTTTGAACCTATCAACCATGTTCTATATTTTGTGTATATAGTGTCAACACTATACCTTGTTTCAAATTAGAATTAACCTTATATCTATTTTTAATTATTTCACACCTTTATTTTCTTATTTCTTGCATGCTTAGAATAGTTCACATAGTCTAATTAAGGGATTTTAAATTAATTTTTTAGTTTCACTATTTCTATTTTATGCACACATGGAAAAATCACAAAAATATAAATAAGAACTTTAACATTTTGTCTACTCTAAACCAACCTACATGTATTTCATCACCAAGGGGTAAGCCAACTTGATGTTATGGTCAAATATAAATCATGGTTCATGGTATATTCTGGCTAAGCACATGACACCCTTATTGTTGTGGTGTGTGAAGTGAGGGGGTATGCCCCAATACTAAGCCTATATCATTACTACTATAGTCCCTTTCATCCCAAATGACCTAAAACCATCCTTATATTACTATCTAGTACCTCTCTTATAGCCAACTTCTAGTCACAATAAAATCATTTCTTAGTAATCTAATAAATATCCTAGGTTGACCAATTAGTTAGCTCTTTAATTTTAAAGTTGATTGTTTGCTCTTTGCTCAATTGTGTGTGCAAAAACTTGCATTAACCAGTGTTAGTACAAGGTTCTATTTTGTGTGCCACAATTGGATTGGATAACATTGGTCTAATTGACTATTTGTTTCCTTTTAGATCTTACTTTTCTAGATTAACTACAAAAATTATCTGGTTTCAATTCACAACTTGTTATCATCTTTCTCTTTCTCCCTATCTATTGTATTGGATCGACCCAATCAACCTTGTATCTTTTTCATCCCCTGTTCATTGCATTGGATCCACCCAGTCAACCCTATATAATTTTCATCTTTTTTTCCATCTTTTTCCTACCTCTATTCACTATATTGGATTGACCTAGTTGACCTTGTATAGTTTACAAGCCCTATTTTCTATACTAGATTGACCCAATCAACCATGTACTATTTTTTTTATTTCCCTATTTGTTAATCTAATTCCTTATCTTTTTAATTTTGCATTTTTTTCATCTCTCTTCAATCATAATGAAATATCCTATCAAAATCTTCTTGGATAACTTGAATCCATTTAGGTGCTATATGGGATGTTCATTTCTTCCTCTCTTTTCCTCTCAAGATCACCATCACTCTTGGGACACCTCTTCTCCTCCTTCATCTATGAATTGAAATATGGTACAAATAAAACCTCAAGATGAAGTTTATGGATCTAATATTTTCTATACTTACCAATAAACTTCTCAAAATCTTCAAAATAATGTAAGAATGATTAATACAAGTTTACTTAACAATCCCACTAGTAATCCTTCTTCTATAAATCCTCCCCCTAATACCAATATGGGGAATGCTCTTACAAAAAACAACCCACATCCTAATATAACCCAACTATTATCCCAAATCACATAACAAATGAACATGATGCAAAACCCTAATACTAACCAAATGGTGCGACTTTAACAACACTTAATCAATGTGGCTAATCAACCTCTAACTATTCATCCTCAATCTAATCATAATTATATATCCTCCACCTCTTAGGTATGGATTGGGTAATGTTATTCCTCAACCCATAATGTATAAAAAATGATTCAAACCATTAAAAATGATCCTTTATCTCCCTTCATTGTTTCCATTGATATTGGTAACATATCTCCAACTATAAAATATGATAGGATGAAGGACCCTGCCTCATTTATTAAAGCCTTTAAAAACCTTTAAAAAGAGTGGATCCAAACTAATACATTCACCACTACTAAACTCTTAGTCAAAAACTTCACCAATGATGTATTATAATGGTTTAATAAACTACCCCAATATTCTATTTTAAAGAGTTCAAACACAATGATCTTCCTAAAAATTGTCTTAGCCACTTTATCAATGCTAAGAAATATCCAATTGAATCAACTAATGACATTATCAAAAGATAGAAATATTTATCTCATAACGAATGATCATAACATGAATGATGATAACTTATTAAAACTCTTTATCATGGCTTTAACTCCTACTCTCCAATTTAAGGTTCGAACCTTTGCTCCCCAAACACTTAATGAATCTCTTGATCAAGCTAAGCATCAAGATTTTCTTATGAATCAATTCAAAATTAATCCTAAACTTCTTAAAGGATATTTAAAAATATCTAATTTTATCACCAGTAATTTTATGCAAACCAAAATAGGAGTTTCCAATACCAATATTCCTTCACCTTCTCATACACCTCTTTCAGTTCAGTAAATGAAACAATTTTTACCACCCTCAAAACCTTTCATTTATCCCAATGCTCCTCCTAAGTGGTATGACCCTAATCTATTTTTTTGGTTCCATGTCAATATTGGGCATTCTCATGAATATTGTAGAGGGATAAATAATTTTTTATCTCTTATACACTTGGTGATTCATTTAATCATGAAGCTATGATCAATCTTCATTGTCAAGAATACACTTCTACTTCCAAAAAATGACAAACTTTCAAAGCTTCTACCTTTAATAACCAAAAATATTCTTCTAATAATCAATAAAATGTTAAGGATGTGTGTGCCATTAATGTCTACTACAAAAAAATATATAATTATTCTCAATATGTCAACATTTCCAAAGTTAATTATCATCATAAATTGGATCACAAAGATCTCATTGATAAGCCTAAAAATCCATATTTAAAATAATAGCTTCTTAAAGATACTACCATCACCAATATTGATCTTAAAGCACCTAAGTAACAACTTCCTCCTTTCAATCCTCCAACCATATCTATACCTTCCAAAAGTAACTTACCTTCTAAAACTTATGTTGGTTCTTCTAATTCTCATTGGAATTTTCTTGAAGAAATCAACTTTATGTCTTTTAAGATTATTCTTATAGATTTGGTTCGCACTTCATCCTATCATCTTAATTCCTTAGGAAAAAACTTTAAGAAATTGAAGATCCATTATCGATTGATTAATAACCACCTTCTATTGATTCTTAAACTACTAATGTTGAAACCATTGAAACCTTGTATCCCTCGTCCAAACATTCCATTGAGTTTCTTAAAGTGGACATGATAAATGATGAAATTATTTTTCATGCCGATTATCCACCACTCTTTATTAAAATAGCCATTAATACCACTTTTATCTAAAAATTCTTAGTTGATGAGGGCTTCAATATATAATGTGACATCCTTGTGGCTTATATAACAACTTGGATATAACAAGGATCATCTTAAGCAAACTCATCTTACTTTCCATGGTTTTGATAAGACTAATCAAAATCCACTTGGTTGTATTTGGATTCCATTAACCATAATACCTAAGATTTTTTTAACCAATCTTATGGTCCTTGATCTCCCTTTATCTTACAATATCCTTCTTGGTAATCCATAGACCCATCAAATGCAATTTATTGCTTCTTATGGTATTCAATGTATTAAATTATATATAATGGAAAATGGTACAAGTATGAAGTTGTTCCCAATCCATAGAGTATCCAAATTCCTAATCCTAAACCTGAATATCATATTCCTATGAATCCTAAGATTAACAATACTCCTTTACCTGAGTTCATCAACATGAGTCTTGATCTACAAGTTATTCTTGTCAATTTTGATGATGATGAGCCCAATGATTTATAACACACTTGTAATACTACCAATTTTCCTCTATATATTTTCAAATGGCTTCCTCCTTGTCTATTACCAAGAGACCATATTGTTCTTCTTATTGATGAGATTATCAACTTTACCACTCCATGTAATGCTCAAGAACCTTATTTACTAGAAGATTCATTCACTTTCAATTATTTTGGAGTGGTTAAATTATTTCAATATCCTCTCATCATGTCTCCTTGTAAATTTAAAAATATTGGTATTTCATTTTTTAAAACTCCCCTCATCCTCAAGCTTGTACGATTTCTCCAACATAAGATGATAACTATATCATGGCCCAAGCTCAATCTAGAGATTTGGATTCCAATACTACTAGAAAACTTTATCCCAAATCCACGCTTTTAATTAGGATGTGCATATCATTTTTGTGAATTGTACCTTAGATCTTGAGGATCATGTACCTCCCATCGATCCTCCTCTTATTGATACTCCTTAGTTGGTAGAATAAATTATACCTTTCAAACCTTTGAAAGTTATTACACCTTTGGATCCAATCATTTCATCCAATCCTTCTCCCATAATTACATCCATTGATATACCCATCTCTTCTATTCAATCTACTTTTTATACTCCTAAAATTACACTTGATGCTAAGGAAACTGATGTTCATTAGATTCATTTTGAATATGATGACCATAGAAATAAAATTTTATATCTTAAAGTAGATGTTGAATATTATGGTCCTCTTCCTACCTTGCCTAGTGATGAAGTTATTCTTGAGTTACTCCATGACTAAGAACTTAAAATTTCTCGACAACATCATAAACTCAAAAAGTTCAAGACTAAAACTCCTTGCTTCAATAACTCTATTGCTAGCATTGATCTTAAAACAAATCCAATTTCAGCTTTGTCTAATGCACCATATCAATTTTAATATGGTAATGCCATGATTATTGAAGAAACCACTCACATTGAATATGGTACCCCATCTTGTCCTTGACCAATTATAGTTTATTTAAGTACTTTCACCTACTGAATATGATAATTTTAGCTTATTCTTTGACAAATATTGTGAAGCTTTCACTTGGTCCTATGAAGACATGCCTGTCATTGACCCTAGCATAGTGGTGCATAATATCATGAATTATCCTGAAGCCAAGAATGTGTGTCAAAATCAAAGAATTTTTTTGCTTGAAGTTTCCACCTTATGTCATAAGGAAATCATCAAATTACTTGATGTTAAATTTAGTAAACTAGTGGATTATTCTAAATGGGTGTCCAACATTATTCCCATTTAGAAGAAAGTCACTATGGCTATTTGCATTTGTATTGATAATCACAATCTTAATCTTCATTGTCCCAAGGAAAACTCCCCCTTACCTTTAATAGATGCCATCATTAATTATATAATTGGATATGAAATTTTATCTCTTATGGATGGTTTCTTGGGATACAATCAGATTCATATCACTCCCAAAGACCAATATAAGACTACTTTCACCTTGGAATGGGGCACCTATTACTATGTTAAAATGCCCTTCAATCTCAAGAATGTCAGAGCCATTTACTAATGTGAAATGAATCACATCTTTCATGATCTCATTCAAAAAATTGTTGAAACTTATGTGGATTATCTCATTGCTAAATTCAAACATCATAAGAATAATATTTTCAATATTTCTATCATCTTTGATTGTCTCCTTAAATATAAAGTTAGACATAATCCTTAAAAATCTATCTTTGGAGTCACATCTCATAAACTGTTAGGATTATTAGTCTCTCTCTATGTAATTAATGTGTATCCTACCCAAATTAGTGTTATCATCAACATGCCTATTCCTTTATCTATTCTTGACATTGATATTTATTTAGGCAAGCTTGGGAAAATTAGACAATTCACCTTGAAATGGCATATCAAATTCACTCTATCAATTCCCTTCTAAATAAAATAACTAATTTAGAATGGATGTATCCATGTCAAAAATCCTTTGATAACATGAAATAATCTTTAATTCATCCACCTACACATTATCCTCCTCCCAATGATAAACCTTTGATTCTATATACTTCTTCCACACCTATTTCAGTTAGGGCAATGCTCACCCAACAAGATGATATGGGAAGAGAGTATGTTATCTACTACATTAGTTGAGGCCTCATCGATTATGAAACACATAATATCAAAATTGAGCATGATTTCCTCACCATCTATTTTATGGCTAAAAAGCTTTGTCATTATATGCTTTACCAAACTACTTATGTCATGAACCCCTTAATCATTTTTTCTCCAAAGCCTTTCTTTTTAGAGATATAATTGGAAAATGGATGGCCCTCCTTATAGAATTTGATCTGCACATTGTCACTCACAATTTTTTTAAAGGGCAAGTCATAGCTAACCAACTTATTGTATCTACTATTCCAACTACTTCTTCCCTTTAAGATGACCTTCCAGATGACAATATCCTTTACATTGAAGGTCTTAATCAAGATATCTCTCTTAAAGATTATTTTTATATATTTATAATTGATATTGAAGATGATAATCTTAAAGAATCTTCCACTCCCTCTCGTACTAATAAACCAAAGGTAGTTATTAAGGAGCTCATAGAAATCAATGTTGACTTGCATGAGGATACTTAGACCCTCCACTTTGATGGTGCTAAATGCCTTCAAGGAGATAGGGTAGGTTATATTATCACAAGTCCTTTTGGTAAGATCATTCCTTTAGATTTTAATTTCACCTTTAATGTTAGTAATAATATGGCCAAATACAATGCTATTATCTTAGGCATCAGAACTGCTCTTGATTTAGACATTTAATACCTTCATACTTTAGGTGATTCTCAACTTATTTGTCATCAAGTTAATGTTGAATAACAATGTAAAATTAAAAACCTGATTACCTATCATAAAATTGCAACCAATATTTCTAAAGATTTTATCTCTTTCACTATTGAGTCTATTCCTAGAGATCAAAATTCTATTGCTGACTCTCTTGCCTCTTCAGCTTCTCTATTTCATCCACATCAATTTCTTTATGATACTTGTTTTCTTATATAGATAATAAAATATCCATCTTCAACTCAACCATCTGATTTTATTATATGTCATATTGAGGATGTTACCATTAGACAAATCCCTTGGTAAAAAGAGATCATTCAATTATTAGAACACTAAACTTATCCTCCTAATTTAGACTCTTGTGAAAAGACATGCATTCATAAACAAGCTTTAAAATATGTATTTCAACACAATATCCTTTACTATCACAATATTGAAGGTACCTTACTCCATGGTGTTATGCAAGATGAGGTCTCTCCTCTTCTTGAATAAGCACATGGAGGAATTTTTAGTGATCATTGTAGAATACATGTTATAACATGAAAATTCCTATTTATGGGTTATTTTTGGCCTAATATTGAAAAATATGCTATTGAATATGCTAAAAAGTGTACTTCTTGTCAACTTCATGATGATATTATCCATTCACCTCCTACTGAACCTCAAACTATCAAGTCTCTATGGAAATTTTCCACATGGGGATTTGATCTTATTATTAAAATTCCTCACTCCCAAGATGGGCATGTCTTTATCATAATCACTACTGAATATTTTACCAAGTGGGTAAAATCCATGCTCCTCATTAACATCACTGGTCCTACCATTTCCAAATTTATTCTTAACCAAATTATTTTCCACTTTGGCATTCCACATACCATCATTTTTGACAATGGTGGTAATTTCAAAAACAAACATGTTAAACAACTTTGCAATAAATTCAAGGTCAATCAAAAATTCTCCCTGCTTAATCATCCATAATTCAATGGTCAAGCTAAGGCCACCAATAAAATTGTCAAAAAAAATCTCTAAAATACATTTCATTAAAACTACATGGATTAACATATTCATCTTTACCTTGCACTTTGGGCCTATCAAACTAGAATATGCACTGCCACTGAGGCAACTCCATTTTTTCTAGTCTATGGTTCTAAGTTAGTTATTCATTTAGAAATTTGAGCTTCCCTCTCTTCGTATTTCTCTTCATGGCATTATTCTCAATGAATAATTATGTGAAGCTCACCTTCATGCCCTTGATCTTCTTGATGAACATCATATTTTTGCCTCGTAACATAACCACCAATACAAGGCTCATATCACCTGACAACATAATAAATGTGTTAAAGTATACACTTTTAATGTTGGTGATCTTGTCCTTAAATTATATTACACCCATGATAAATAAGGTAAATATGCCCAAAAATGGTGGGGCCCATATTTAGTTAAAGACATCCTTGGTCCAAGCATGTACCCTCTTCAAACTAATGTAGGCCATGTTTTCAAAGAGCCCACCAATGCTCAATTCCTTAAAAATTACTTTGCCTAAACATTTACTTCTTGTCATGTTCTCTATCTATATCTATCTAACAATTTTTTTAGGCTACTTAAGCATGGGTCTCTCCCTCTATATAAAATTTCCCTTTTTTTCAAAAACCTTTAGTCCTCCCTTTTGGTCTTTTTGTTTTTTAATGTACCATAGTCTTCCTTATCTTCTTTAATTTTCTCTTATTTTTTGCATCCCTTGGGTTTCTCATTTTTGAGTTTCTTTATAAGACCGTGGATAAGACTCAACATTCCTCACAAAACCACCATCTTTTAATCATTTTTTTTCTTGTTGCTACTTTCCAATATTATTTTGGCATCCTTTTGATTTTTATTTTGTGAGTTACTTTGTAAGATCATGGATAGGAATTGACATCCCTCACAAAATACCACTATTTCTTTGCTCACTATATTTTGCTTTTTCTACTGCTTATTGACACCCTCATGGGTCTCTTTTTTATGAGTTGTTTTATAAGACCATGGATAGGACCCAACCATCCTCATAAAATTATCATCTTTCCATGTTATTTATCCTTATTCTCAACTTTATCTTTTGCTTATTTATTTAGATAAAATCTATACAACAATATATGTTAGCATGTTTTCCTCCATTTCCCTTTTTTTAATGATAAGGAATCACACTTTACTATCATCATATCCCGTATTTTTCCATTTTGTTACATTTTTTGTAATTTTAAGCAATTCAAATTGTTCCATGTGTTATTCTTCCTGATTTCCCTTCCTTTCATCTTCACATTAGATAAAACAAGGATAAAGTCAAGATAACACTTTTATTTCACTTAGATTTACGAGACTCTTATACCCCATGTTATTTGAAGTTTCTCTCTCTTATCAACCTTGTCCCAAGTATTCAAATGAAATTCATCTTTAACACCCATATTTGGTTTTATAAATTTGTATGGAGGAGGAATCTATAAAAATCCATCAAGAAAGTTAAAATCCAAATCATTTGAATCAAAAATCAATGATATCTAAAAGGCAACACACAAATTTAAAAAGTCAAAATCACACCAAAAGACATGATTCCAAGAACATCTCCTATCTCTAATCAAATCTCAAACACCACAGTCAGATTCACATATAGCTAAATTATTTTGGGGTGTGTTAGGCTAGTAGATTAAAATAGGGTATTTCAAAAAAACATTATGGTGCTACCTGATTTCTCATACAAGTACCTAATCTTCACAGTAGACTGATGACTCTATAATGGGTCTCGAATAATGGGGAACACATCATGGGGAGCTAGGTCTATTTTAATTTTCATGCATATAAACTTCATGGGATGATTTATATACTCTATTTATTGACCCAAGACTTGCTTGGCTAAGAGAATTTCTTCACATTCCTTAAGTTTTAAAGGACTCTTATTTTCACAAACTTAATTTAAGTGTCTTGACTTTGAATAAGAGTTCCTCTACCTTGTTTTTTCTTTCATTATCCCCTCCACCCATTTCATTTTACCCCCTTGATAGAAAAATAGTGATTCCACTTTTATTTTCCATCATTATTATTATTATTTTCTTCTTCACCTCTTAAAAACATGCTAGCACTACTTTGATTTAGTTGTATCTATCCTTAGAGAGAAACATGTTTGAGAAACTATGGATTCTTATTTATTTACACCATCATTTACTAAACTTAATTTAATTTCCTTTTACCACTTATCATGATTTTTATATCTTACTACTATAAACACCTGAGTTTGTAGCATGTTTCCATTGTTGAGTTTGGTTGGCTTATTACTTCTCATTTGACAATGTTGTTTTTCATTTTATGCACCTTTTTACATTTTTGAGTGAGATGTGGTTTGTTACTTCTCATTAATCAATGTTTTTTTACCATTTTATTTAGTATTTTACCATTCATTTGTTTTCATTTTGTTTTACCATCATGTTTTACATGTGTCCTTAGTTTGAATTGGTGAATTTGCCTTTCTTACTTAAGGATAGCTTGTTTGAGTTTTTTGGTCTTTAGTATACTTGGATTTTTGGTTACCCAATTTACTCTTGTTGCTTAACTTGGTCATTTGGTCTAACTATTTCTCTCAATTTCAGTTTATTTTCTTGAATAAGAAGAAGTAAGAAACTAGATATGGGTATGGTAGAAGAACTTATTTGTTTGTGCATGTTTGATCTAGATGACTATGAAGAGCTCCTCTTTATCTTGGGAATAATGACCTATAGATAAGAAAATACTAAAACAAAGGGGTTTTTAGATGGATTGCAAGGTGGATTACCTAGCATGAGCTAGATCCAAGAAGTGTGAGCTTACTAGGAGGTTATCGATCCACTCTCTTAGAATAGTTAAATTGAAAGAAATAAAGATGAAGTACTTGAATCAAATGATAGAAAATATTAAAAGGGAATGTATGAAAAAAAACAAATGATTGATAAAGGAAATAAACTAATTATAGCAATAAATGGGTCAATACTAATGCTAAATAGATCAGGTTAGGTTCAAAAAATAGGTGGGGACTCTGTAAATAGGAAGCAAGATAGAAAGTGTAATTTGGTTGAGGGTAATTAGGTGGAAATAGTTTACTATTATTTACTACCATAGTGATCATTGGCATTCAAGGTGATCGTTGACAGTTAAGGTGACCATCATTGGATGAGGTTGACCATCAGTGGTTATTATGGTTTTTAAAGAGTGTGGCAAAAATCTTGGGCTGATGAGGCTAGTTATTAGGTAGTAGATTGTTAAAGATCTGGTTAGATATGGGAGGTTATAATATATGATATAGAAGGGTTAGGGTAAGAAAATAAATAATTATAAATTGAAAACTATGAATATACTTAACTAGTTATTTGATAGTTGATAGTTGATCTAAGAGTGATTTGGGTAGAGTAACAGTACTTTTATTAAATAATAATTTTGGTAGAGGTTTGGATCTCTATTTTAGTTTCTAACTTGATGAAGAGAAGACCTATAAAGAATTTATTAATGCTATAATCTCCTGATGATTGTTGATTGATAGTTTGATTGCTAAAGTTTGTAGATCTATGGATCTTTTTCACTTTATGCTACCCTCCTTTTATAGGCAAAGAGAGATGGAGGTATAAGGTTCCATAGGAGGTTTAGTTGATAGTATGATACTTCATGATACATTATCTTGTCATCCATATTAAATTTTGACATGTTATCTTTCACACAACTCAATTTGTCTTTGTTCAGATCGAGGAGACCTAACCACCAACAATCAAGTTTAACCATCAGTGGTCATGGTGACTGTTAGTGGTTGGGTAACCATCAAAGGTCAAGGTGACCATCAGTGGTTTATGGTTGAATAAATTTGGGTTAAAAGGGAAATTTAGTGAGTTATTTTATCTAGTTAGCTAACATGACTCAGGGTCATGGTCAGAGGTTGGGTAATGGTCTGATCTAGGGATGTTTTGACATCTAAAACCATCGTGTGCAATTTTTTAATGTTTAAATTTTACCCCTTTTTATTATGTAGTTTGTATTAGTAAGTTATAAAACAAAAATGGATTGTGAGTTGATGGGTTTGTTTCCCCAATCATGGGAGGAGGTGTTCCCCCTTAAAATGAGAGTTGATGAGGTGAAACCAAATTAAGTGCGAGTTTGACAAGTGGTTTATGGTGAGTCATGAGGTTAGTGATAATAGTGTTTGGGCATTTTAAAGTACAAACATGTGTATAAAAATGTGACTAAGTATGATATCCAAGATCATGCATAGACTAAGTTACCATAGTTGGTAAAAATAAGGTTGGTGCTAAAAGGACTAGTGATGGGGAGACTGGGCCATAATGTTAGGCATAGCTGATTAGGTTATTCTTACTGAGTCTCCTAAATAAGCTTGGTGTTTTCATAGGTATCCAAGGTAGGAATTTCTCTCAGGAAAAGAACAAATGGTTTGGTTTCATGAGGTGGTGCAATTTCGAATGGTCAACATGGCAATGTTGGTTGGTGTGGTCAAAAGGACCAAGGTAAGGTCATCAAAAAATATGTGATAGTTTGGGCAAAAATGGCCAATGTCAAGGTGTATGGGTGATTGGTATGGTAGGCAGAGAAGGTAATTTTAAAAGGGTGGTATTGGAGTATGTAGGTGCCAAAATTTGAAAAGTTGACATCCAAATCATCGATGGTCAGGGGTCTCAAAATTGACCATTAGTGGTCACCTTGACTGTCAATGATCAAGGGGAAAAACCCTAAAAGTGTAGAGTTTAAAAAGTGAAAAATATTTATCATTTTCACTTATTAGCTTTTGAATCTTCAATCTATATACACTTACATCCTTGGTATTTTGTGTGAGAGTGTTGATGAGGTGGTTGTTGAGTGGTTGGTTGTGTAGAGGTGATTGTTGAGTGGGACAAAGGATGTAAGGTGGATAGGGATGTAACTAGGTAGTGGGACCCAAGATTCTTCCTTGATGATGGTCAAATAATTAGGTAGGGGTTACACTAAATAGTTAGATTAGTTTGATTGTGATTTTATGTTTGGATTTTATTAGTTTGTTTGGGGAGTGTGGGAGTTTTTGGGTTTTTCCCTAGGTTTTAGGTTAGGTTTGGTGTTTTGGTTGAATTTGTAGGGGAAAGTGGATTTTGAAGGTTGGATTAGGTTGAGGGATTTTAAGGTAGATTTTAGGTAATTGAAGTGTGAGTTAAAATGAATTTTGTGTGGGTTATAGGTAGGTAAGGTTGGGAATTTTCTATTTATAGTCACACATAGTAACCATCAGTGGTCATTCCCAACTGTTAATGGTCATAGATGACCATTGATGGTCGATAACCATGGGCCAAATGGATAGTTGAGTATCAATGGTCATAGTGACCATTAGTAGTCGACCATATGACTAAGTGTTTTTGATAAAAGGCTAAGCCAATAGACAATAGTGATCATAGGTTTAAAAAATAGGTTGATGTAGTTTATATTAAAAAATGGGTGTTATTAGGTAGGATGAATGAGGTGAAAAAAGGGGTGAAGTCCACATGTAACTTAGTTTATATAAAAATAAGTATGTTCACTATATTGAACTTTATAGGCAAAAGAGCAGATCTAAATGCAAGATCAGGTTCTTTATATCTTTGTGGAAGTCCATCATGGGATGGTGGATGATGATTAGGCACACATAGAGGAGGTCAGACTTAAAGTGATGATGCACTTCCAACACATTCCATGAGATACATCAATGGTCATGGCCCTCATTGAGAGATGAGATCTGACCAGGAACACCTTCTACTGATTGGTGAGATGATGACTTGTTAGAGGATATACATAGGATCACACGACTACCAATTTGGGGGGAGATGATATATCACATTGAGAGAGATAAAAGGGATTAGCTAATGAAGTAGTTATATGGTGGTGATCATGAGTTCATTGGGTGGAATGTTAGTGGGTTCAGATACACACCTTTATATCAGAGGGCTAGAGATGATAGGAGGTTGATGAACATGATGATGATGGTAGTCTCATGTTTTATGGTTATAGATTATAGTAGTGGGAGGTTTTTTGTATCTTCTATTGAGTTTATTGGTGGAGATTTTGTTGGGTTACACAATGTTTTGTTGGGTACTCATACTACTAGTTTAGATATATAAGGAGTTGTGGGGGTTCAGGGCTCACAGGAGATACAACATCAATGTGGGGCTTGTGTTACTCTATTGGGCTTATGAGCACATCTAAGTTTTAAGGCTGATGGTGATGCCATGGGAGGGATATGACTAGATGGACTTTATGATTGGTTTTATATGATGGAGTGATTATTCACTCATAGGACATAGAGGAGGATTATAAGATATCAATTGGTTTAGAGGGGCATTGGATGACCTAGTGGTTGGAGATGTGGTTTGGTAATCATATGTTAGCTTTTTGAGGTGGGCCTACTATACTCAGGATATTTTATCATTATAGAATTATAGGTGGATATTTATTAAGAGATAGGATGAGATTAATCTTATCCATTTTGATAGGGTTTGTAGGTAGTTCAACTTGATACAGGGGATTTTGGGTCTATTCTTGAGGTATAGGTAAGAGGATGCCAAGTTTTTGATTTCAGATCCATAAATGGTGGAGATATTCCTTAATTATGAGGAGCTACCCACTAGAGTAGAGATTAATGACACAATTTTTATTGATGGCTACATGGCATGGTATCAGGACTTCTATGCAGTGGTTGATTTTAGATGGGATGATGGGGGCAAGAAGCCTATAGATGTGGACCCAAGTAGTAGGGGTCTATAGGTATAAGTACAAGGAGGTGGACCTAATGTATAAGTAATGGTCACAGAGAGAGATTAGGCTCAAGCCTTATTAGCTATGACATAGGCCATAGTAACTACCTTATAGGGTTAACTAGCAATAATGCAGGGTCAGGTGGTGGCTGTGATAGGTGATAGGGAATAAGCTAAGACTATGCTAACCTTAGTGACCCAAGAGAGGGACTCCTTAAGATAGAATAGAAGAGGATATACAAAAATATTAGGACCACTAGGTAACATCCCCATGGCATGTTAATTGTCCATGGTTGAGGATTTACATTATTATGAGGCCATAGTCCTAACATGTTATCCTAATGAGCCCTGATAGGGTGAGTATAGAGCTAGTTTGGTAGGTAGTATAGGTATAACGACTCCAAATTAGTGGGTTGATTTTATGGGGGGATAGGTAGGCACTTTATTGGGGTAGGTACTAGGTGGTAGTAGTATCCCAAGGGCATAGGTTATGATATGCATAGGTGTATATGATTTTGATACTGACTTGTGAGCTGGCGTAACGAGATGTATATGTTTTGAGATAAAGATGTACATTATTACATGTACTATTTTATTTTGATGAGACATGATGTATATGATGTGATTATGATATATAGATGTGATTTTATGTTTCATGATTCATGGTTTAACTGTTCATATTTATTATGGTAATGCTTATGAGATGTAGACTCATTAGCTTAGGCATGTGATGAATATGGATGTTATTTACGATGAATGGTTAAACATAATTATGATGATGTGATTATTTATTTTAAATATGGTTATGATTCTTATGATTATGGTTATTGTTCTATATATGGTTATGATCATGGATATGTGATGTGGTTTATTTTTTTTATTATGATAGCACATAAAGTAAGTTAGATAACAAAACTAGATGTGGGAAAAGAGATGAAAATCATTAGATGTACATCTAAATGATTATATGAACCAATTATGAAAGGATAATTAAAATTCATGATGTTTATTCATTGGTAAGGACTAAACAAAACCGAAGTTAGATTAGCTTAAGGAACATAAGCCCTTCGAATGCTTCGCATTAGCATGCGTTAGTTGGTAAAAAGGTGTCTTAATTACATTGTGTCAATTAAGATAAATAATCTCTTAATTTGTAGATGGTAAAAAGGGGAAATAGGTGATAGGTGGTGTGAAGAGTAGTGTAATATCTTATGGGTTGCTTTTCCCCTTTTATAGGTGACCTAAAAACCTTAATAGACAAGCCCATATTTTAATGCAAGGTGTATATTGATCGATGTGGGAAGTCTTCTAATGTTATATATGAAAATTGATTGTAGTTTTATTTGGATATCTTTTTCTTGATTTTTATATGGGATCTTTTATTTTTTAGTTTTGATAAGTTTGTGAATTTTATCGATGTAGGAAGATTCAAATGATTTCTCTTGAAAAAATTGACTTAGCCATCCTTCAAGGGAGTGTTCTAAGTTTGGATTTGTTGAGAGGTACTATGAACAAAGGATCTTTAGGAATTTTTAGAGAGGTTGGGAGGAATGATGTCGAGGTTGAGGTAGTCAAAGGTTTTCTAATACCAAATGTCTGATGGAGAGTCTTCTACATTAAAAATGGTAGGGAGATCAGATTGGATATAAGAGGGTGTGATATAATGATGAATGGTGACAAAGAGCTTAGAATTGGAAGGTGTATATGGGATTTAAGAAGAAAGGGAAGCCATTATATCCATGAACTTTTTGGTATATCATGGAATAATTTGGAAAAGGTAATCAACAAATGATGCTAAGAGAACATTTACTAGGTGTTTGTACTATTGAAAGACATCATTATTACATTAGTAGGATCCATTGATCTAGTTGACCATAAGATAGGAATTGGTAAAGACACTAATCATCTTAACTCCTAAGGTTAGAGTGGTTTCGATAACTATTACTAAGGATTCATACTAGGACATATTATTGGTACACTGAAAATCAAGTTTGAAATAAAGAGAAAGTCGTTCACCATCAAGGGGAATCACAATAACTCTAACACCCCCACCATGATATCACTTTGAGCTATCAAATAACATGGTCATTTGGTAGGTGATGTCCTCTTGATAAAGAGTCATGATGGACTCATCGGGAAATGCAAGAGGAATTGGTTGGTTATCTATAAAAAGAGATTTGTATAATTGATCAGTGATGATTTGCCCTTTAATTGAATTATTTTGGAGGAACTCAAGGTCAACATAGCTACGAGCATGAGATACTTATTCATACACTAATTTTGGTATGGTTTAGATTGCATGTACTTGAGTGGGTTAGTGTTGGTGATGACAAAGGTTTTGTGATTGAGGAGGTAATGAAAATTTTTGGAAGCCACAAAGACTAAGGTGAGGTAAAGCTTCTCATCATGGGTATACTGAGTTTGATACTCCATAAGTGTTCAACTTATATAGTAGATAACTTTCTCTTTATTTTATTTATCATAGTGAGTGAACATCACCCCTAAGGAATGGTCAGTGGTAGAGATATAAAGGTAGAAGGGTTGGTCCTATTTAGGAGGGATAAGAATGGGTGGAGAAATAAGATACTGTCTGAGTGAATCGAAGGCTTGTTGATAGTCCTTAGTCCCCTTAAAAGATGCATCTTTCTTGAGAAGATGGTGGAAGGGTTGACATCTATCTGATAACTGAAAGATGAAGTGATGGATGGATTGGAGATTCCCCTATAGGTTTTAAATTTGCTTAAGGTGGGTTGGAGGTGGCATGTCAAGGATCACTTTGAGTCTTTTAGGGTCTACTTTTATTCCTTTAAGAGATATGATAAAACCAATAAAATTTCTAGATAAAACCCCAAAAACACATTTATTAGGGTTGAGTTAGACATGGAAATGGACTAGGCACCTAAAGATAATTTTGAGCACTTCTAGATGATCATTGAGATGTTTTTATTTCCTAAGGAGATCATCTACATTGTCTTCTATGATTTTGTAGATGAGATCATGGAAGATGTAGGTCATTACATGTTAGTAGGTTGCTCCAGCATTATTCAAACCAAATGGCATGACCCTATAGTAGAAAGTTCCCCATGGGGTGATGAAGGAATTATTATGTTGATCTTTAGGGGTAATCAAGATTTTATTATATCCTAAGAAACCATCCATGAGAGATAACATCTTGTGGCTAGTTGTGAGATCAACAAGTTGGTCGATGTTAGGCAAAGGGAAGTCATTCTTTGGATAAGTAAGATTGAGGTCTTGATATTCAACATAGAGGTGAATTCCCCCTATGGGTTTGGTGATGGTAAAAATATTAGAAACCCATTAGGGATAGTCAATGGGTTGGATGAAGTAAATAAACAAGAGGCGTTAAAGTTCTTCTTTGACTAGAAGGGTGTTATGAGGGTGCATTCTAAAAAGCTTTTACCTAATAGACTTATCATTAGGATGGATGATAATGTTGTGGAGAGATATGAAAGGGTCAATTATTTGCATATCTTGATAGGAATGATAAAATTCTATGCTTCAATCATGAAGTAAGGAAGGGTAATGTTGTTGATCTAAGGAATCTAAGGATTAACCGATCTTGACAATGTGAGGGTTGTCCTAAGTACCCAAGTTGACATCAATAGTTGATTAATTCAACATGGTTTGGTTTTTATGAGAAAGATATTTATGGATAAAATAATCTACTATACCAAAATAGGTGAAGATGGAATCATCATCTTCACATTAGATGGTGTTGATGGTAGGATAATCATTTTCTACCATTTTAGATTGAATCAAAGGAAAGGTTTTAGTTTGGCCACCCTTGTTATAGGTTAGGGGACCCAAAATAATGGTATTTACTAAAAAAATTAAGTGGGATGGTTTCAAAATGCTCAAACTTCAAAAGAGATGGGTTTGGATAGGATGGAATGTCCTCATCAATGGTGGTGATGGGTCTAGGTAAATCAACGGGTTTTTCTCGTGGGATGAACCCAAGGCCAAATAGCTCATGAGGTTTTTAGGTTTGATACAAATTAACCCATGGGGTCCATGTTCATAATAGTCAAGTTTGAATCCCTTCTAGGCACACCTATGAAGGTATAATTTATCAAATTCTATTTTTTCCAAATAGGAGAAATCAAAATTAAATGGTCAGGTAGAAGAGGTGGTGAAGGAAGCAAGAAGTAGATGATCAAGTCCCCCATACATGAAATTAATTTGGTGGTTGAGAAGCTTGAAAGGAATGATGGTTCTGATATTAGGATCATAACCAAGATCATGGTAAAGATTCCCATACTCTTGAGGAGTAGGGAAGGCATCCAAATCCAAAAGATGATACTCTCCTAGTGAGAGACATTGGAATGTAAGTTCCAAGGGGTCCTCTATGGGGATATAAAAAGAAGGGACAGATGAGATAGTTGAGGATTCATGGATATTAGGGGTGGAATTTTTGTTTTTTGGTGGTGAGGTATATAAATAAGGAATAATAATGTCATTGGGTCAATATGTCATGTTGCAAGATGTGAAAGGACTAGGGTCAGCTTGTATAGTGTTGACATGATATTCATGTTTTAACTTAACACATCAATGTAAGGTCAATGGGACACAACTCATGGAGTGGATCCAAGGAAATACAAGTAAGATGTTGTATTAAAACTAACCTTCTATGATGTAGAATATCTCTATAAACATGTGAGGTCCCAAGTAGATGTGGAGGATGACTGTCCCCAAGGTTGTGGCCATATTATCATTAAAGGAATAGAGGACCATTAAAATTTTTGACATGATATTATTTGGTAGTTAGAGTTGGTCATGAGTATGAGAAGATATAATATTAATACTATCTCCCACATCAATCATCACCCTTTTGATTTATGTTTGATTGATGTATGCAGTGATTAAGAGGGGAGAATCGAGATCTTTAAGATGAACAAAAGGTATTTTCAAATCCTTGAATATGATAAAGGTGGAAAGTTGAAGAGATCTAATAAAAGTTGTAAGAGGTTGAGGGTCTTTGGGTTGGATCTCTATATATTTTATGGCCTCTATCATTGATAAGGTGAGGTTTTGATTAGTTTATATAAGCTCATCTTCACTGGTGTCTAGTGAAGTTGTTTTAGAATTAATCATTAGATAGATTCAGAAGGGTTGGAGGGAGAGGCACCCAAAATAGATATTTTGGGTTTTGGTGAAAGTGAAGGAACTTTAGTCCAATTGTAAGGGTGAGGGGTGGAAGTATATGCCCATAGAATAGACACTTTGGCCTTTCCCTTACCATTTTTTTAGGGCCAAGATTGGGTGATCATATAGATAGTGTGGATGAGGGGATGTATTGGGCTAGAAGGCTTCTTAGGTTCCTCCTCAGTCTTGAATGAGATTACAAGAGTGGGTAATGTTGGATAGTTTCATTTGGTGGTTAGGTTGATAATGGGATTAAGAGAGGTTCACATATAATAGATCATCCTCATCTCATAAGTTATAGAAAAGTGATTAGAGAGTTTTATAGTTCTTTGTGTCATGTCTAGGTTTCTTATGGTATGAGGAGATTACACTATCATTGAACCAAGATGGTTTGGGAATTGAAGGGTAAAAATGTTTGATAGGTGATAGGTTTAAGGAAGAATTTTTTAACAACCTTTGTAAAATGGTCAAATAAGATTATAGCAAAGGCATTAAGGGTGATGGGGTTTTGGTTTTCCAAGTGGGAGCCTTCTTAGAAGTAGGATTCACCATGGAAGTTGTGGGTGGTAGAATGGTTTTGGTAGGTGGGTTTGACTAGGATTTCATGGTGTTGGATGGTTTTGAGTTGGAAGTTTTAAAGGTGAAATATTCAGAGGTGGATGATTGAGAAGATGAAGGTTTGGAGATAGGTGGGTAGGTAGAGGTAGATAGTTTGGTTTAAAATGATCGAGGGTTTGATGTTTTGGAGGGGGTAGGCTAAGGTAGAATAAAAGGAGAAATTTTAGTTTGGCTACTTTTGGGAGGGTTCACCTTCTTGATATAAGGATAAGCTCTTACGATGGAATAAGGATGGGGTCCAAATGTAGAAGGTAAGAGGGAAGCATATGGTACAGTTCTAGTTTTAGGTGGGAGTTTGGGTTGCTCCACTTTATTGGTTGGTTTGGTTAAGGTTTTATTTTGTGGACTATATGGGGTTAATTCCAACTTCAAAGATGCATAGATAAGGCTAGGAGTATGAATTATCCCTAGATTCTTGATAGGTTTGATTAAAGAGGTGTAAGTTGATTTGATAATTTTGGATGGAGGTGGTTTGGATGGTTCCCCCATGGTTTTGGAGGGAGAGGTGTCTGATGAAGGTGTTGATGTGATGATAGGTTTAAGGGTAAGTGTGGTTGAAGATGGGTTAGATGAAGGTGAGGTTGAAGGTTCATGATTGTTTTGATAAGGGAGTCCAATATGGTGCTAAAAGGGGGCTCAATCTATATTGGGTTGAGAAGAGAATTATAGGCTTTGGACCAGTCTAGAGAAGGGTTTGTAAATTGGTTTGGTTCTTTGGGCATTGAATTTAAATATTAGTCCCATATGTAGACACCAAAATTGTGTCTACTCCCTTGGTCATCTTCTCCCATGCCTATTTAGCCCCTCTCGACCGTTTTCCCACAAACCTTGACCCTGGCAGTGTGTAAGAATGGGTAGAAGGCTAAAATTAGCCTCTATCCCCATTCTGAAGCTACCAACATCGGTCACTATTAGGCTGATGTTAGCAGTTCTGCCAGCATCAATTACCCTTAAAACTGCATCCGTTATCCATTTTCTAATCAGTTTTCCAATCTGTTATCAGACCTTCTTTCAAGACGTTCTCAGATCAGAACAATTAGCCAATCTTCACTTAGCCAATCCACTAAAAAATATATCTCTCTCTCTCCCAGGCACATGTACTCTACTTCAGTCACCTTGCTAGAAGTCTTCTACATCGAACATCTACAACCAGTCCGCAACACACCATCAGCAATCAATCTGCAACCATGTCTCCTACTCTCTCTTCAACAGGCAATAGGTAAGCAATTCTTCTATGCTTTCATTTTGTTTTCTGGTTATTAATTTTAAGTGATATCACCACTCAGATTTAGACTATCAGACCATAGACCAGACTTGACTTCCTCCTGGAAAGGTTGAAAGGCCTTCCCATATCTTTATCACCTCTATCCTCCCTTATCCAAATATACAGTCTACCCAGACCCCTGCACAGACCATTAAACATACTTAAACTCTTTTAGACCATTATGCAGCCCTGAACCCAATCCAAAACTCACCCAGACCTCATCCCTAGACTACTACCTCAACCAACACCAGTCCTTTCCCCCACTGACATCGGCAGACTAACCGACGTTGGCAGACTTGACCAACCGATGTTGGCAGAATAACTGATGCCAGCGACTGTGACCAGGCTAACAACGGCATTCAGGTAAGCATTTGCTTCCATTTTTGTTTCAATTTTTAATCATTTTAGTCTTTGATCATTCTATCTTTTATCAAACATTATTTTTATCAATTTAGTGGGTTGACATCCCTCAAGGAAGTCATAGTACTTCTGGGATCAAGATTTTGCTTGGCAGCCCACCATCTCCTCATCTAACACCTTCTTTGTTTTAGTCTCTTTCTTCTACAGGTGTCATCCTCCACAACCAAAGAGGAGTTCCTTCCATCATTTGGATAACAGTGCGCATGACTTCATCCAGGTACATACAAGCCTTACACCATTTCTCTTATTTTCTCATTTCCTCTTCGAATGTGAAAAGCAAAAATCGTATAGAAATATTCTGGCACGCCCGGTGGGACCCTAGGGTCTTCCTTGGGTTCTTTTCTTTCTGTTCATATAGGGTGCATTAGGTTTCTCCTTTTCACCTCTTTCTTCTCTCTCTTCCAAAAGACATCATAAGTAGGATTAAAAAGAACTCTTCTTTCTTTCTTGCATCTTAGACTAGTCAAATCATACTCTTCAACCCTTTCTCCATTTATCTTCATACGAATTAACATTTCGACTTGGGCTTAAAACACATTGCATTTCATTTCTACTTTCTTGCAAATCTTAGTCCACATCTAGTAATTAACAACCGCATCATGAATTAATCATCACTTATGTTACACATCCAAATCACTTGCACAAATCAAACATCAAAACTCACCTGAGACAAGGCTTGACTGGGATTTCATCACCTAGTGGATACCTTACCCCTCCTTGGAAATCCCACTTGGATTTCATCGCCAAGGGGAAATCCCACTCTGTTCTCTGGCAGAGGATAATCTCTAGGGGAAGTATATAATGGCTAAGTGAGCCGAACCTTTAAAAACATCATTCAAGACATGATAGATAGGGGTGATCTCATCTTGGACAACCCAAATGTCCCACCCAACCAACACATCGACATCTTCAAGTAACCTTTTCCTAACCATCCTCCTAATCAAAACAATATCTAGATCATGACCAATGACCCTCACGAACATGATATACACACGGTCAACACGGTCTCGCCTCTTGTCCTTGACCAACCTCCTTCACAGGTGGAAGACCCTTCTTCCCCTATTTCTCCTCCATAGGATGAAGAATCCTCTTCTCCTGTTAGTCCTCCATCGACCTCTCTCATATTGGAGGATGCCTTGACCATACCTATGCCATTAAGCCCACATTCATCCTTCCTCCCACCAATGGAGGACCCTATCCTTCCTACTCCTCAACCACAAGTAGAGGGCACGATCATCCCTGCCCTCTTCCCTCTTGAGGAGCTGCACTCTCCTATTTCTTCTCCACCAAGAGAAGAACTAGTCCCTTCACCTATTTCGATCGAGGAAGACCCAGTCACAGTTTCCTCTTGCCTTTTGCCTGAGATTGCTACATCTCGCTTACCTCTATCCACGTCTGAACCCAAACTCGTATCTAACCTCACCTCGCTCAATAGTGATCCTCAATCCAAACAAAAGAAGGCCACTAAACCACACCAAAGGACTCCTCCCCCACCTTCATCATTACCTTCAATTTTGGGCCCGCATTCGTCCACTTTAATAAGGGTACTTCTTACTCCCATACCTCACAGGGGCAAGTCGCCTCCATTATCCCCTTAACCCATCAGACATATATTTCCTCTAAAACATCCAACACTTATCACCACCAAAGTGCCATATACACATGTGGCTACACCACCAACACAAATGATGGTATGACCAATGCCTCTTACACCTCTCAAATCAAAGTCATCAACCCCTCCTACAACAAGACACACAGACCCATTAGTAGGTTCTTATACCTTGCTGTTATGGCAATTGTTGTAGTCTTCTATCATCATCCTCCCGCCTATCAAGCCTTACCAACCTCTCAGACCAAAACTACCATGGTTCGACGACACTCAGATTTGTGCGTATCATCGCACGCCTAGGCACGACACTGAGCATTGTTGTGCCCTCAAGGTTGTCATTCGCCAATGTTTGGAGAAAGACACCTTTCTTCTCGACCATACTATCAACAAACCTTCAACACCGCCCTAATCATCAACTCTCAGATCAAGACCATCTTGGTTTGACAACTCTAAATTTTTCCATTATCATCACACTCTGGGACATGACACTGAGTGTTGTTGTGCTCTTAAAGCTGTCACTCGTCAACACCAAAAAAAGGATACCCTTCTTATCAAGGATCCTCTTGACCACCCCTTTGACAAATCATCAACACCGACCCACGCTTCTCAAACCTCATCACCTAAATTGGGATCTCCACACCAGACTATGGTCCCTTTGCTGCCTTTAACCCCCTTATTCGACATCAACACAGTCAATCTGACCACCAAGCCTCAGCCGACCTTGACCAATCTATCAAACATTCTCCCTAGCCGCTGGGGGAATTCAACATTCATCCAAGCCTTGACCAACCTTTCAAACCAGTCTCGACCAAATATCAATCACTCTTTTAATCCTAAACCTCAGCTAGGCCTCAACCAAGCCTCGATTATGCCTTGACCAAACAAGCATTGACCCGACCTTGACCAAACATTTAACCTATCTTCGACCAAACATTCAACCCGACCTCAACCAGACCGTTGACCAAAACCAAACATGAACCAACTCCTTCAACATCAACCAACATGTGACCAATTTGGAATGAAGCAAATGGGGCAAGTTTGCTCCTAATTGATTCGGACCTTACATCATAACACAAGCATGGGCCAGGGACTTTGTCAGAACCTAAGCCCCTTTATGCCTTGCATCTTTGACCAGTCTACTGTTAGTCAAGTAATTATTCACTTGATGTTTAACTTGAGCTCGATCCCTTGAGCAATCCCTGTCATCATCATTCCTATTATTTTTAACCCTCAACTCTACAAACAACAGTCAACCCTTTTGTCAAGTATGACTGCTTTGTCCTAATAAAATGGAAACCCTCTAAACATCTATAGTCACGTCCATGACCAAAAGTCCAATCAACAAAAAAATCAAACAATATATATATATATATATATATATATATATATATATATATATATATATATATATATATATATTGTCATGTCCCCTTTTTCGTGGACATTGACAGACTTGATGGTTAGCCTATTATACGACCTTCGTAGGCTAATAGGATGGATAGAGGGTCATAATGGAGCTTGGATTGACTTTGATTCACAGAATTTCTACATTTGGTTTTCATTCAGGGTATATCAGATGCATTGGGCCTGAGCTCCTACTTTTTAGGGATATTTGATATGCAGTGGAGCACCTTGATTTTGGTATGGTCATGTGCGGAATCACTCCCTGATTCACCTGCTTCGATCGGTTTGAGGATCTGACGTATATCGAGGGAGATATTAATATTTGATTGATTTAATCAAATATTAATTATTTGGTCTCATTAATAATTAATTATTAATTATTAATTATTTTCTCTAATTTTAAATTAGAAACCCTAATGCTAATTTAAGAAAACCCTAATTAGGGCAAGCATATCTTTTGAGGGTATAAGGGTTTCACATGGAGGCCATTATGGATTATGCTATTGATTATTGATTATTGATTTTGAAGAATTTTTTCGGTGAAGACTGAGCCTAGGGTTCCAGGATTCCATTTGCATTGGAGAACGTTCCCTCTTCAGTGTGTGCAATTAAGAGGCTGTGGAATATCAGCTGATATATTGCCAAAGTGAGAGATAGCTTCATCCAGAGGTTATCACAGAATTTCAGGTTTGAGAGATAACTTCACACAGAAGTTATCACAGATATTTCAGGTATTTATTGCTTTATGTTTTGATTCAATAAATTATACAACTAGAGATCTACTGTGCTAGAGACATATATTTCAGATCAGGGGTTGAAAACAGTGAAGTTGTGCTTAATTTGCGGCCGTACAAAATCCGTACAGGTTCGTACAGATCAGTGCAGGAACCGACCTCGGCAGACAGAGGGTTTTCAGTGACCGACATTGGTCGACTGAAGACCGACGTCGGCAGAAATCCGACCGACAGAGACCGACGTCGGTGAGATATCGACCGACGACGGTGACTGTGTGTCGACACAGAAGGGCCGAGACTTTCCAGAATTCAATTTGCACTTCCAGATTTGCAAAGCCAGGGTTTTCAAGACTGTATTTTATATTTATATGCATAATAGAGGATGGCAATTGTAATAGTTTAGAAGGACAAGTGATAAGATCTGTGATTTACTATTGAAAAAAACTATATTATTGTTATCATTCTGAATTTATTCAACAGAGATTATATCTTGGTTCAGATTTTTGTGTTGCTATATTTCCTGTTTGAAGGGGATATTACAGTGGTATCAGAGCTTTTTGTGTAGATAAAGGAGCCCCTAAGTAAGGGACATCACAGTGGTATCAGAGCTTTTTTCCTGCCATCCTGTTGGGCACATCAGAACTAATGTCTTGCCATCCTGTTGGGTAGTTCCAGGTTCAATTCGATTATCAGTATGGCTCTAAGAGGGGTCAAATATTTGGAAGAAAGCATGCACAATGCAAAGAAGAAATTAGATCATCCATTTCAGCAAGCAGATGACACTCTAAAAATTTTGGAGGAGTTGGACACTTATTTAGGCAAGGTTGAGCATTCAAATACTTATGAGATGCAAACAGCGTTATTTCCAGCGTTTGATTCGTTGGTGAAGCCCCGATTATTGAGACATCATGATGAGGTGGTAAGACTTGCAGCTCTCTCTTGCATTAGTGAAATGATGAGGATCATAGCTGGCTTTGATTTTCATGATGATCAGATTATTAGAGAGGTACTTTATGCCATGGTAAAAAGCTTCGAAAAGTTGGATAACATGAGAGACTCTCATTTCTCAAAAAGGGCAAGATTACTTGAAACATTTGCAAGGTATGGATTTGAAAACATTATGATGTTAGTAGGTTGTATTGGTGAAATTCGCATGATGTTTAAAATATTTTGGAATATTTTAGATGAGTTTCATTCTAGCAATATATTGGCATCAATGCACTCTATTATGTTCACAGTCTTGTTTGAGGAGGAGGATAAAATTTCTAAACTTTTGGCAGAAGATTTATGGTATGTCTAGACAAAAGGGAGAAATGTCTCACCTAGAGCTTGCATGTGGTTAAAGAATTTAATTAATAGGCCCAAGGATCGTAGTGCTTTCCCTATGACATGCAGCCACTTGCATGATGAGTTTGATAGTCATGCTGATCCAGTATAGGGAGATATTAACACATCTTCAGGTAATGATTTATCTGCATTATCTTCACAGGCAGGAGTAGTTGAGGATGTTGTGGATGAGCTTTGTCTTAAGGTGAGTCTAACTCAGGAGTTAGACAATGAGGATGAGTATGATGCTTGCATTCAGAGTGTGGAGGTGTACTCAGATGTTAGTACACTGAGTGTGGGTGGTGAGTACATTCCTGCAGGGGTTGCTGAGGAGCATGTTATTGATGCTGACACACATGTTCAGGTTTTGGGAGTACCTGATTCTGATGAGTTGGAGATCCCAGTGGAGTCGAGTATCCAGATTGATTCTTCTCACACATTTGATATTGTGGTACAGTTGGTTGTGCCACCGTTACAGAGGGATCAGTTATGGGATGGATTAACACCATCTTTTGTAGATGGAATTTACAGTTGCCAATTACACAGCCTACAGTATCGACACATCCAGGGGAGTTGTGATTTTAGGGATTGGTTGAGTTGTGTTCACCAATTTGATTATGGGTTCCTCTTTGTTTTACTTCTGATGATATTGCAGGTACTCACATTGATTCACAGCAGTGCAGAGCATAACTACATTTGGGATCCAGGTGGATCGAGTAGTTCATTGTTCCGAGATTGCTTGGGGACAAGCAATTTCTGGAGGGGTGGATTGTCATGTCCCCTTTTTCGTGGACATTGACAGACTTGATGGTTAGCCTATTATACGACCTTCGTAGGCTAATAGGATGGATAGAGGGTCATAATGGAGCTTGGATTGACTTTGATTCACAGAATTTCTACATTTGGTTTTCATTCAGGGTATATCAGATGCATTGGGCCTGAGCTCCTACTTTTTAGGGATATTTGATATGCAGTGGAGCACCTTTATTTTGGTATGGTCATGTGCGGAATCACTCCCTGATTCACCTGCTTCGATCGGTTTGAGGATCTGACGTATATCGAGGGAGATATTAATATTTGATTGATTTAATCAAATATTAATTATTTGGTCTCATTAATAATTAATTATTAATTATTAATTATTTTCTCTAATTTTAAATTAGAAACCCTAATGCTAATTTAAGAAAACCCTAATTAGGGCAAGCATATCTTTTGAGGGTATAAGGGTTTCACATGGAGGTCATTATGGATTATGCTATTGATTATTGATTATTGATTTTGAAGAATTTTTTCGGTGAAGACTGAGCCTAGAGTTCCAGGATTCCATTTGCATTGGAGAACGTTCCCTCTTCAGTGTGTGCAATTAAGAGGCTGTGGAATATCAGCTGATATATTGCCAAAGTGAGAGATAGCTTCATCCAGAGGTTATCACAGAATTTCAGGTTTGAGAGATAACTTCACACAGAAGTTATCACAGATATTCCAGGTATTTATTGCTTTATGTTTTGATTCAATAAATTATACAACTAGAGATCTACTGTGCTAGAGACATATATTTCAGATCAGGGGTTGAAAATAGTGAAGTTGTGCTTAATTTGCGGCCGTACAGAATCCGTACAGGTTCGTACAGATCAGTGCAGGAACCGACCTCGGCAGACAGAGGGTTTTCAGTGACCGACATCGGTCGACTGAAGACCGACGTCGGAAGAAATCCGACCGACAGAGACCGACGACGGCGACTGTGTGTCGACACAGAAGGGCCGAGACTTTCTAGAATTCAATTTGCACTTCCAGATTTGCAAAGCCAGGGTTTTCAAGACTGTATTTTATATTTATATGCATAATAGAGGACGGCAATTGTAATAGTTTAGAAGGACAAGTGATAAGATCTGTGATTTACTATTGAAAAAAACTATATTATTGTTATCATTCTGAATTTATTCAACAGAGATTATATCTTGGTTCAGATTTTTGTGTTGCTATATTTCCTGTTTGAAGGGGATATTACTATGATAAGAGTTTTGTGTCTTTCATATATCCCTATTTGGAGGGGACATCACAGTGGTATCAAAGCTTTTTGTGCAGATAAAGGAGCCCCTAAGTAAGGGACATCACAGTGGTATCAGAGCTTTGTTCCTGCCATCCTGTTGGGCACATCAGAACTAATGTCTGGCCATCCTGTTGGGTAGTTCCAGGTTCAATTCGATTATCAGTATGGCTCTAAGAGGGGTCAAATATTTGGAAGAAAGCATGCACAATGCAAAGAAGAAATTAGATCATCCATTTCAGCAAGCAGATGACACTCTAAAAATTTTGGAGGAGTTGGACACTTATTTAGGCAAGGTTGAGCATTCAAATACTTATGAGATGCAAACAGCGTTATTTTCAGCATTTGATTCGTTGGTGAAGCCCCGATTATTGAGACATCATGATGAGGTGGTAAGACTTGCAGCTCTCTCTTGCATTAGTGAAATGATGAGGATCATAGCTGGCTTTGATTTTCATGATGATCAGATTATGAGAGAGGTACTTTATGCCATGGTAAAAAGCTTCGAAAAGTTGGATAACATGAGAGACTCTCATTTCTCAAAAAGGGCAAGATTACTTGAAACATTTGCAAGGTATGGATTTGAAAACATTATGATGTTAGTAGGTTGTATTGGTGAAATTCGCATGATGTTTAAAATATTTTGGAATATTTTAGATGAGTTTCATTCTAGCAATATATTGGCATCAATGCACTCTATTATGTTCACAGTCTTGTTTGAGGAGGAGGATAAAATTTCTAAACTTTTGGCAGAAGATTTATGGTATGTCTGGACAAAATGGAGAAATGTCTCACCTAGAGCTTACATGTGGTTAAAGAATTTAATTAATAGGCCCAAGGATCGTAGTGCTTTCCCTATGACATGTAGCCACTTGCATGATGAGTTTGACAGTCATGCTAATCCAGTACATGATAGATAGGGGTGATCTCATCTTGGACAACCCAAATGTCCCACCCAACCAACACATCGACATCTTCAAGTAACCTTTTCCTAACCATCCTCCTAATCAAAACAATATCTAGATCATGACCAATGACCCTCACGAACATGATATACACACGGTCAACACGGTCTCGCCTCTTGTCCTTGACCAACCTCCTTCACAGGTGGAAGACCCTTCTTCCCCTATTTCTCCTCCATAGGATGAAGAATCCTCTTCTCCTGTTAGTCCTCCATCGACCTCTCTCATATTGGAGGATGCCTTGACCATACCTATGCCATTAAGCCCACATTCATCCTTCCTCCCACCAATGGAGGACCCTATCCTTCCTACTCCTCAACCACAAGTAGAGGGCACGATCATCCCTGCCCTCTTCCCTCTTGAGGAGCTGCACTCTCCTATTTCTTCTCCACCAAGAGAAGAACTAGTCCCTTCACCTATTTCAATCGAGGAAGACCCAGTCACAGTTTCCTCTTGCCTTTTGCCTGAGATTGCTACATCTCTCTTACCTCTGTCCACGTCTGAACCCAAACTCGTATCTAACCTCACCTCGCCCAATAGTGATCCTCAATCCAAACAAAAGAAGGCCACTAAACCACACCAGAGGACTCCTCCCCCACCTTCATCATTACCTTCAATTTTGGGCCCGCATTCGTCCACTTTAATAAGGGTACTTCTTACTCCCATACCTCACAGGGGCAAGTCGCCTCCATTATCCCCTTAACCCATCAGACATATATTTCCTCTAAAACATCCAACACTTATCACCACCAAAGTGCCATATACACATGTGGCTACACCACCAACACAAATGATGGTATGACCAATGCCTCTTACACCTCTCAAATCAAAGTCATCAACCCCTCCTACAACAAGACACACAGACCCATTAGCAGGTTCTTATACCTTGCTGTTATGGCAATTGTTGTAGTCTTCTATCATCATCCTCCTGCCTATCAAGCCTTACCAACCTCTCAGACCAAAACTACCATGGTTCGACGACACTCAGATTTGTGCGTATCATCGCACGCCTAGGCACGACACTGAGCATTGTTGTGCCCTCAAGGTTGTCATTCGCCAATGTTTGGAGAAAGACACCTTTCTTCTCGACCATACTATCAACAAACCTTCAACACCACCCTACTCATCAATTCTCAGATCAAGACCATCTTGGTTTGAAAACTCTAAATTTTTCCATTATCATCACACTCTGGGACATGACACTGAGTGTTGTTGTGCTCTTAAAGCTGTCACTCGTCAACACCAAAAAAAGGATACCCTTCTTATCAAGGATCCTCTTGACCACCCCTTTGACAAATCATCAACACCGACCCACACTTCTCAAACCTCATCACCTAAATTGGGATCTCCACACCAGACTATGGTCCCTTTGCTGCCTTTAACCCCCTTATTCGACATCAACACAGTCAATCTGACCACCAAGCCTCAGCCGACCTTGACCAATCTATCAAACATTCTCCCTAGCCGCTGGGGGAATTCAACATTCATCCAAGCCTCGACCAACCTTTCAAACCAGTCTCGACCAAATATCAATCACTCTTTTAATCCTAAACCTCAGCTAGGCCTCAACCAAGCCTCGATTATGCCTTGACCAAACAAGCATTGACCTGACCTTGACCAAACATTTAACCTATCTTCGACCAAACATTCAACCCGACCTCAACCAGACCGTTGACCAAAACCAAACATGAACCAACTCCTTCAACATCAACCAACATGTGACCAATTTGGAATGAAGCAAATGGGGCAAGTTTGCTCCTAATTGATTCGGACCTTACATCATAACACAAGCATGGGCCAGGGACTTTGTCAGAACCTAAGCCCCTTTATGCCTTGCATCTTTGACCAGTCTACTGTTAGTCAAGTAATTATTCACTTGATGTTTAACTTGAGCTCGATCCCTTAAGCAATCCCTGTCATCATCATTCCTATTATTTTTAACCCTCAACTCTGCAAACAACAGTCAACCCTTTTGTCAAGTATGACTGCTTTGTCCTAATAAAATGGAAACCCTCTAAACCTCTATAGTCACGTCCATGACCAAAAGTCCAATCAACAAAAAAATCAAACAATATATATATATATATATATATATATATATATATATATATATATATATATATATATATATAGTGGGATGCATATTCCAAGGTCATATAAATCTAAATGTAGACTGCTCCCTCGAAGGATAGCTGCATCATAATTGTTGTATTTACTAGACTACTCCGTTGAAGGACAGCTAGGCCAAAGTCATATCAAAAACATATAAAGCATAATATAGACCACTCCCTCGAAGGATGGCTATGACTAAATCTTGCTACACACAACACTTTTCTTAGAAGCTTCCTGCATTGATCAGCTTCACAACATGACCACAAAGCAAAATGACATCTCTATGTAGACTTCCCCAATTGATCAGTCTGCACCCAAAAAAAAAATGACTGACAACTTTAAAGTCATGGACTTGTTTATAGTCATTCTCGGGGTCACCTATAAAAGAGGCAAAGTTGTTCCTGTCAGAAAGGGTTCCCCCTTTCATCCATCTCACATATCAAACCTATCATAACACCTACTGAAGGGATTTCGAGCTCATTTTAAATATCAAAGTGATTCGATTACCTCTCTAACACAATCAATGGTCAATGACGTAATGCATAAATGGGGATCTTGGTTCTAACAACCCCTATCTATGTTGTCCTTCTGGTTCATGTCAATGAAAGAGCAATTTGCCTTTCACTTTTTTCTTACATCTTGGTCACACATCCAACCAAATCATTATCTATCCAACCAAACCAAACCAATCAAACATTTTCTGACCACCGACATGACATAGTCCATTTCACATAGTTTCTATGGACACCAATACACATGGAAACTATCGACCACACAATTTATGTTAAGCATAAACCATTACTTGCTGAAGCATAAATAGACTCAATTCATTTTTAGCATACATCCATCACAAATATGGAAAATTTCTAGGGATGAAAGACCACTCGACCAATGTTATAGAATACACCATCACACCATTTGGAAAAGGATGTAACATCATCTTCTTCTCATCATTTCAACACATGACCACAACAATCATCAACCACTTTGACTCTTCATCTTAACTACATTGGTCTGAGGCCCTAAGACCGGGGCTATGTAGGCAGCACTCAGTTGACATGATGTCCTCTGGGGTTAGCTCGACCACCCTCGTTTGTTCATCTACCTGATGGACAAACCTTCTTTTCTCCCTTTGACCATGACTTGACCTCGACCAAGACCAATCCATACCTTTTACCCTCTTCCTCCCTTTTCAGGAGAACTACATTGGCCTGAGGCCCTAACCACAGGGGCTATGTAGGCAGCACTCAGTGTTTTAAGGTTGGCTCAGCCACATTCTTTCATCTGCCTATTCATTCGAACAATTATCTATCTCAGCCTCATCTCGACCAACCACTTTGGGGATCATGCCTATCTCCTCTGACCCTGACCACTTCCAAGACAACTTTTCCTTGGTTGTTTTTGCATGTATGCTACCCCATGACTGGTTAGCAAACTTGTGTGTAGACTATTTTTGACCCTCACAAGTATAGGATCGCTAGCACGTTGATCCCCACTACTTGTGACACTTTCATGTTTTCTAGGAGCACTTCCTGAGCCCAAGATACCTAGAACACGATGACCATTAGAGCTATAGCTTAGATTGAATAACCCGATCAGCTACGACCAAATGCTAGGGCCCAGTTACTTCAATTTTGGCACTCCTTGACCCTTGACCTGCGACAATTTAACCTGACCATCTCGTGATGTGGTATGTGTGTAATCACAACTATTATAGCATTCTCACTCACCATTTTTCCTCCACTCTCTATCAAATCAACACCCAATTCTAGATTCCCTTCTATCGACTCTTGCTTTGAGGAGGAATACCTTATCCCACACCTGGGGCAACCAACTCCTATTTTTGTCTTGCAGTTCATCCATAACAACCAACAAGATAAAAAGGGGAAAATGTAGACACCAAAATCATGTATACTCCCTTGGTCATCTTCTCCCATGCCTATTTATCCCCTCTCGACCATTTTCCCATGAACTTTGACCTTGGCAGCGTGTAAGAATGGGCAGAAGGCTAAAATTAGCCCTTTTCCCCATTCTAAAGCCACTGACATCAGTCACTATTAGGTCGATGTCATTGGTTTTTCTAGTGTCAATTACCCTTAAAACTGCATCCATTATCCATTATCTATTTTCCAATTAGTTTTCCAATCCGTTATCGGACCTTCTTTCAAGGCATTCTCGAATCAGAACAATCAGCCAATCTTCACTGAGCCAATCCACTAAAAAATCTATCTCTCTCTCTCTCTCAGGCACAAGTACTCTGCTTTATTCACCTTGCTAGAAGTCTTCTACATCAAACATCTGTAACCAGTCCGCAACACACCATCAGCAATCAATCTGCAACCATGTCTCCTACTCTCTCTTCAACAGGCAACAAGTAAGCAATTCTTCTGTGCTTTCATTTTGTTTTTTGGTTATTGCTTTTAAGTGATATCACCACTCAGATTTAGACTATCAGACCATAGACCAGACTTGACTTCCTCCCAGAAAGGCTAAAAGGCCTTCCCATATCTTTATCACCTCTATCCTCCCTTATCCAAACATACAGTCTGCCCAAACCCCTGCACAGACCATTAAACAGACTTAAACTCTTTTAGACCATTCTGCAGCCTTGAACCCAGTCCAAAACTCGCCCAGCCTCATCCCTAGACTACTGTCCTGATCGACACCGGTCCTTTCCCCCATTGACATTAGCAGACTAACTGACATCGATAGACTTGACCAACTGATGTCGGCAAAATAACCGATGCCGGTGACTGTGACCAGGCCGACAATAACATTCAGGTAAGCATTTGCTTCCATTTTTGTTTTAGTTTTTAATCATTTCATTCTTTGATCATTCTATCTTTTATCAGACATTATTTTTATCAATTTAGTGGGTTAACATCCCTCAAAGAAGTCATAGTACTTTTGGGATCAAGCTTTTGCTTGGCAGCCCACCATCTCCTCATCTAACGCCTTCTTTGTTTTAGTCTCTTTCTTCTGTAGGTGTCATCCTCCACAACCAAAGAGGAGTTCCTTCCATCATCTGGATAATGGTGCACATGACTTCATCCAAGTACATATAAGCCTTAGACCATTTCTCTTAGTTTCTCATTTCCTCTTCGAATGTGAAAAGCAGAAATCATATAGAAACACCATAGGTTGAGCTAAGGGAATGGTTTCTTCACCCTTGTATTTGATGAAAGGTCCCAAGATTTAGGAGGATGTTTCTTCCATGAGAGGATTAGATAAGGTGATCTCTCCTTTTAGAATGGTTTTAAAAGAGAGAGTGGGTGATTCCATGATGGGAAAGGAAGGTTTGATTTTAATAATTGCCTCCTTTGGTATTTATATTAAAGGAGAGGTGGGTAAGTGCATTATCTCATCAAGTGAAGGAGATGAGGTAGTTGTTTCCTTTTTTTGGGTATCTAAAGGAATGGAGGATGACCCCACCACTTCAATAATTGGAGTGGAGGAAGAGGTAGTTGAGGTAGTGGTTTCTTAAATGATAATTTCACTAATAATTACATTGACCATGGGACCTCATGAGCATGAGATTATTCTAATTTTTTGTCATCATGGTGGGTAGAAGGGGCATGATTGGGAAAAGGTTGTCAAAAGATATTGAGTGACTAATTTAAGGGTGCATTAGGATTGTCTAATAAAAGTTCTCCTTTATCAATCAAGTTTTAGACAATGGTTTTGAAGGTGTTACACCTAATAATGTCATGTCCAATGACATGGTGGAAAACACAGAGATCACTCTTATTGTACCAACTGGGCACATGGTGAGAATCATCAAATTTTTGGGAAAGTTTGATGGGGGAATTTATGTGATGTTTATTTTGAGAAACTTGTCCAAAATTGAAGCATATGACTTCCCTAACAAAGTGTATTATTTTGGGTATTTTGGTTTTAATTCTACATTTGTTGATTGGAGGAGTTAGAGGAGTTGGTTTGGTTGGGTTGGTTGATAACCAAAGGTGGAATGGTTTTAAGGACAACCATGTTTGTGGTTGCCTTTGGTTTTGTGGAAAGGTGGATAGATTAGTTGGTGGTTTTGGATGGGAAAGGTTCATTAGATTTGAATCTATATTTTTTATTTCTTAGTTTCAACTTCCTGTCATCAATGGCTCTGATTTCTAGTTTGTGTTCCATGATGAAAGCCTCGTTAGAGGTTCTAAAGGTTTTAACCTATGGATTATGGGAAATGTGTTTGGTATAAGCTTGAGAAAAAATTTCAATCAACTCAGGTTAGAAAGAGAGATGGTTGATAAAACCTCTCCATCGGGCTATACAATCTATAATTGATTCATCATCAAATTATCGAATGGAGTAGAGGTCAATGATGGAGACCTTTTTAGATATATTTACTGAGAAGTGGTATAAAAAGGTCTGGGCAATTTGGGAAAATAAAAATATGGAGTGCTTAGTGATAGCACTATACCAATCTAATGTTGGTATAGATAAAGACATGTAAAAGGTGCAAAGGAGAAGAAAATCATCATAGGTAATCAAGTAGTAAGAATGCCAAAATGCCCTTAAGTGTTGTTGGGGGTCTTCCTTGTTTTGAAATTTAAATTTTTTTTATAATTCCCATTGAGGAGGGTAAGGTTAGATAGGGATGGATGGGAAAATAGGCTCATTATAGATTTGGTTGTAAGACAAGATATTGTGAGCCCCAAAAATAGATGACTCTAGGTTGGTCATTTTGTCCATTAAATTTATGACCAGATCTATTTATGGTTTTGAAGTTTCATAATTGTATGGTAAGTTTTGCTAAGGTTGGATGGATGCAATGTGTAGATAATTGGTAGAAGGTTGAGAATATGCCACATGTTGGTATGTGGTCATTGAGGGTTAGGATGATGCCACATAAGGGTTAGTGGGCACAAGAGGCTAGATGGAATATGGAGGTATGTATCCTTGTATTTTTGGAACATAACATGGGTAGGGTGTCATAGGTATTTGTTGAGGAGTTGATGTGGGTTTGTTCGGAGGTAGGATATTTATATATTATAGAATTTATATGGATTGGGTTGGAGGTATGAGTGGGTTAATTGGTTGGGGGTGAGTGGTAACTCTAGCACTGATAGGTGGTAAGGCAGAAGGTATATAAAGCACCACATTTTGAATTGGGGTGGATATTGGTGGGTTGGTAGTGATAAGGGGAATATTGGTAATATGGGTAGAAGGTATCTCCATTGTAGGTGGAGTATGGGTAACAAAAGGTGAGGTTATCCCTATGTTGGAGGGGTGCTTAGTTCATGTAGGTGGTGTTTGGTTATTGGTTGGGTTGTTTGATTGAGTTTGGATGGAGGTAGTGGATGGGTTATTGGTGGAAGAAGATGTTTGAGTGATCATAGTTTGGGTAGAGGTAGAGGCAAAAAATATGTCTCCCATGAGATGGAGAGGCATCCCATAAGGTGGATTTATACGTGGAACCAAAGCAAAGGGTACGATAAGACAGGGTGTTGAGGTAGTGTTAGAGGGCCACGAGTTTATTATCAAGGAAGGTGTTGAAATCCACATCACCATGGAAAACTATCTAAGGCATGATAGGGGTGGTAAATATAGACATCCAATTCCTAACACCATTTGTGTTGAAATTGTCAATCTTACTCGAATTGCACTCAAATGCACATTTTAGGTCAAAATCCATAAAATGCCCTAAATGGTACAAAATTTTTACTTATAAGTGCTAGTTTAGGTCAAAGTATCCCTAAATAGGGAAATGCATTTTATGGGCCAGCTAACTTTGATTAGACCATTTTGTGTCAAAATGACAATTTCACCATTTAGTACTATGGATCACTCTTTTTTTATAAATCATTGGTACATGTCATGTACCTTTGTTATTTGGCATTGAGAATCATCCTAATGGAAATATAGTTTTGACGCATCTAACGTCACCTTATAATTCTTATTGAGTCAAATTATAACTAAGTAATATGACATTTTGACAATTTTGACTAATTAAGGGCCAATTTTCAAATAAGCACAAATGTTGATTAACCTTGATTAAGGCTAATTAATCCAAATCAAGAGATTAAGTGTATTTTCCATGAGAGTTGTTGAATATTTATTTTTTTAAATTGATTCTTATTAACTTCATCATCAGGTGACATCATTTCTTGGGAAGACATCCCTAGGCTATAAATGCCCCAAATATCAGGATTATGGGTCACCCATGCCTAGTTAATGCCTCCCATGCCTCTTTAATGCCCCTTCTTCCAATGTGATGATGAAGATAACTATGGATTTAATTATAAATATTGAATTAATCCTCAACCACACATCTTCATCTCAAGATGGATGGTTCAGGTTCATTCTAATCATTCTTGAAAATCTATAAATAGAGAGGCCATGGACATGAATTTTAAGCTTGAATATTGCAAAGTTATAATGCTAAATTTTTTCCATATGGTTTTTCATTTGATCATAGATTTTTCTTGAAAGCTTCATTGATATGCTAGTTTAGTGATTTGGAATTAAGAGCCTAGGTTTTATGGAGTGTTCTTGAGGCATTAGAGAAGCTTACCACCATTGTTGACAAAGACAAGGATGCTTGATCAAGGGAGAACATGTTTTTGAGTCACATGGGTATGGTGAATCTATTTGAAAAGGTAATATGGTGTTATTTTATTTCATTTGTTTCTTTATATCCTTTGTAATTCCCATAGGAATAGATATGCTTGGCTAGTAAGTTTTTTATGCATGTTTCATTATTTATGGACTAATGCTTAATTAACTTGCTTTGTAATCCTCTCTACATCTTAGCATGCCCAGTGGGACAAGATGCATATCACACCTAAAGAAGATAATTTTAAAAATTTAAAACATTCATTTGGACCCTTAAAACTCTTTTAAATTGATTTTATAACTTTATTTTGCCATTTTTATTTGCCACAGTTTTACACAGTAATCATCATTGATAAGTAATAATGACATCAGTTACCTAGATTAACTGACATCAGTTAGTAAAACTAACATTAGTTAGATCTTGATTAGCCAAAATAACCATCATTAGTTGTAATAACTTATGTCAGTCACTATGTTTTTCTTAAAACACAGACTCAAGAGCTATTTTTCCAAAGTTCATTATTTCAAGCTAAAAAGAGATTCAAAGCTAAAGGACATACTAACATTTTTAATTTAGGATAAATCTTGAAATTTGATAAAAACATGTTTAAATCACCTTTTTCATGCTTAAAAATCAATTAGAAACTTTGTTTTGGTGTTTAACAAAGAATTTAGATGTTTTGGTGAAATTATTTCAAAGTTTGCAACTAAGACTAAGGGGTCAAATGAACACCACCAAATATTTCATTTGGGCTTAAAATTAAACACAATTGTCAATTCTTGTTTGCAATAGTTGTTGACTTAGGTTTTGTTTGGCAGAAAGAGGAATGTTGTGTGTATGCTCTTCCATTTGTCCCCTTTAGGGAACCCTTGGAATCAAAAGCACCATTCTTATTGCAAATATTCTCGTCCAAGGCTTAGAAATAATGTCTCCTAAAGCAATCCCTAAAAACTCACAAAAAGTTTGGGTGATATTGAAAATGACCCTAAAGTCTTTATATTTTATGTTTTCTTTTTTTTCATGCAAACTTGGCTTACGAGGGGGACATCATTACCTCTCACGAGTTATTTATAAAAGCTTTGACCTAAGGTTTTACCTCTAGAAATTGACTTCATTTGACTCCTTTGGAGTTTTCCATGGGATGTATCTACATTTGAAAATCACACTACATTGAGTGAACAACAGGATGTAGTAATTGTAAAAAGGACTAGACCTTTTTACAACTAGCCAATCCCATGGTCACCCAATTTCTATGCTAGTCTTTTGCATCATTTCATGTGAAAGTCATTGTGTAATTTATCCCTTAAAATGATAAAAACCTTGATAGTTTAGTAAACCCCACTTTGCCATTCCTTACAGTTTAGACTAAAGATTTTTTTTGTCATTAGCTTACTTGATCTTGACTTGTGTCTAAAACTACTTATTAACTCAAAGAACTTAACCAAATCACATTTTCCTCAATTTTCTTTCTTAAGGGAGGCATTATGCTATCCAAATGGAAAATTTACCTTTCCCTTGTTCAAATTGTTATCAAAAACTTTGTGTCATGTCATCCACTTTGGCACAGTCATGCTGCCCAATTGATTCTAGATATTTTACCCAATTTGTTTAAATCCTTCATTTATAATCCACATTCAAAATTTAACCTATTTGAGCACTAAAGGTTGGTGTGTCAAAGTGGGTTTGCCATTTGTGCACTAAGCTTGTTTTAACTTGGGTTAAATTTTCCATTTGGATTGAAGGTCATTTATTAAGACTCAAAATCACATCATCATCTTTGTGGACTCAAGTCATCTTGAATATCGCTCATGCTTTGAGTCCTAGAAATATTTTATCCTACTGGAATCATGTGGTGATGTTGTGCTACTTATTTGGTCCTAGATTTATACTTAGTGATTCACGTATGTTTTTACATCTTGAGTTTCTTAGTTCATTTTGTCTTCTTCGTAACTTCAAGAGATTTATTCTAAACTTATAGGGTCAACTTTTCAAGGTTAAAACTAGATTTTATGGTATGGGCATATGACAAAGATCTAGGCTTTGGTGTACTAGTTTTCACCTTGGTTCTTTGAGTTACCTTACTCTCTTCTGATCTATATGATTTCAACTTTACCAAAGCTTGAGTAAACTCATGAATAGAATCTTCTTAATTGTGCATGGTTTCAAACCACCCTCCCTTGTAGTCTCATTTGTACCTTATTTATTTGTCTAATAGAGAGTCAAAACATACTTCCAAAGTTAGTCAAACACACATAATAAATCATTTTAGACATGACTCAAAGGTTCACTTATAGTGGAGCCTCTTATGGTCTTAGTTATGAAGATGAGAAATTTTATGATGGTCAAGATAACCCCATTATTTTTTTTGACATACCTATAATAGTAGGATCTGAAGATGATTACAATGGATATCAACCCCAAGAATATCAAGATGAATCCCTTCTTAGATTAATAGAATCAACTGTTAGATTACCTTCTAATTTTCCTATAGAACAATTGCATACCTTAGTTATAGAAGGAGAATAATGATGGAAAGAGTAATACCTTCTTCCTCTAAAAAAGGAAAGGAAATACAAATAGAGTTAAAACCCACAAATCTAGATCTTCTAGCTAAGATCAAGATAATAAGTCAATGATATGCAGATCAACTTGTTGCAGACTTAACTGACTCCCTAGTTACCACTTCAATTCATAATAATGCTTCAAAAAAAAAAGGAAATGTGGTTGAAAGTATGTAACAAATATTGGATGATGACATTACCATAGTAGATCAAGGTAATCTAAATGAACAGTTAAAGTCACAAGAGACTTTACAAAGTGTTCCATTTGATACAGAACATACATTATTCAATCATTAAGAACCTCTTGTTACTTTCTAAACTTAGAAACCTAAACATTCAGTTTGAATTAAGTAAATTCCTCAAGACAATTTGGCTAGTTATTTTCAACCAACCCAAAGATTGGTAAATAAACATAGAAAATTTCAAAATCAACAGTGTGAAACAATCGATTCTAGGAATGCTATACAATCCATGAATCAATGGCATATGTTCTCAATTCAAGAAGAAAATCATAACCAAATCATGGATCAAAAGGTATACATTCTTGATAGATCCACATAAAACTAGGGGTACATTCCACCCCAACAGCAATAAAACCAGGGGCACATTCCACCCCAACAACAACAAAACTAGGGGCACATTCCACCCCAAAAAAAAAAATCTAGGGGAACATTCCACCCTAACAACATCTAATCCAATCCAAAAATGTACCAAACATGCAAGAATGGAATTATATGAAGGAAATTATCCAAATATTGGAGATGAATAATAGAGTCAAAAATTACAAATTTGATGAGATATGCCCATATCCATTTAACGTATCTATTCTCCAAAACCCCTTTCCACCTCATTTTGAGGCACCCAAATTTGAAAAATATAAAGGGAAAGAGATCCGTGCAAACACATACAAACATTTTCATCTTGTGTCAAGAGGTTGCTTATAGTAGCAAGTACTTACTATGACTATTTCCATGAAGTTTAGCAGGACAAGCTCTTGATTGGCTACTTAAACTACCCAAAGGATCAGTTGTAGATTGGAATGACTTATCAAAAAAGTTCATTAACCATTTCTCATATAACATAAAATATGAATTGACCAATTTTTACTTATGCAAAGCCAAGACGTGTGATGGTGAAAGTTTCATTGTATATCTACAAAGGTGGAGAGCATTGGCAAGTCACTTTCAACACAATTTACTAAACAAATAGTTGGCTGATATCTTTGAAAAAAAAATTGCATCTTGAAGTGCATAATCTATAGTTAGATTATGCTAACTCATTTGAATAAATTATTGGCAAAGGAGTGCAGATTAAGAAGGCTCTTATTTCTAAAAGCCTTGTTAATATTTTTGTGTAAGGTCAAGTGTCTAATCAGACTAAATCACTAGCTCTTATAGCTATACAAGATAAACCTAAGGGCTTTAGCAAAAATAAAAACATGGTTGGAAATGGGGTGATAGAAATAAGACATGTACAAATGATATAGGATAATCCTCCTCCAAATATAAAATTAACTCCCTCAAATCCACTACCTACTTTATAGAGACAACCTCCATGAAGGACATTTCATAACAATTTTATAGACTTTAGCAAGTTAGGAGAATTGGTTGAAATAGTGTTAAAAAATCTCATTGAAGCTAATTTAATGATATGGCAAGTATCAAAGCCATTTCCTCAAGATCAGCCTGTTGTCCTCCAAAAATATCACTCATTTTTGGGACAAAATTTGAACTATTTTGGTCTTACAGACCAGAATTGTCTCTTCCCTTTTCAAAATTTGTCTTGGGCATTCAAATTCCTCATTTTTCAGGCTTCACAGTTTCTACAAGTGGGTTCAATCAAAAGAATCAATTTCTAACAATTGGTCATTTTCAAAATTGGTTCATTGCCTTGGTTCAAACATAAATCTCTATCGACAAGCATCAGCAGTAGGTTCAACGTTTGGTTCATCTTTTGGTTCGACGTCAAATGGTTCAATGGCTCAGTTTAACCAAGCGATTCAATGCTTTATTTCACTCGAGTGGTTATTTCCCTTTGTTTCAACATCTTTTGGTTCAATCAAATGGTTCGTTAGTCGGTTCAAAGATTTGTTTAAACCATTGAACCAAAACTTGGTTCAACGATTGGTTCAACATCTTGGTTCAACGAAAAGGTTCAAAATTTTGGTTCAAAGACATGGTTCAAAGGCAAGTTCAATGTCTGGTTCAATGCTTAGTTCATTAACTTGGTTCATTCAAATTGAACAATCAGCTTGAACCATTTTTTGGTTCAACCGATTGGTTCAATGTCTTGGTTCAACAGAATGGTTCATCACCAAAGTTCAAAGGGGTGGTTCAATGCAAAAGGAAGATTCCCAAAGGACAAGTGCCCTTGTCGAGGACACTTAATCGATAAAAGCACTCTTCAGAAAGGTCACCCGAAGAAGCCCGAAAGGCCATTTAAAGACTGCCCGAAGGATAGATATCCTTGTGAGAGGCTATTCTGACTCAAAATGGGTCATTTCTCAAGGCCTGAAAGGGAAAGTCCAATCTGTAAAAATACCAAGCAGAAATATGAAATAAAACTAAGGAATGATGCACCCGAAAACATCAAATTTAACATAGTGAACTAGCCGTTGATCCTTTGAACATACAGACCAGAATAAATTCACAAATTTCAAGGCCAAGACTAGTAGAAAGTGGAGAAGGAACAAAACAACAAACCAAATCCAGGACCTGATTCAATTAACCAGAAAAGGAGGAATGATGAAGATAAGATCAGATCACCAGGTGGACATTGAAAGTTGTAAACTTTCAATAAGCATGACTTGTTTCCCTGCATTGATAAAATCAAATGGGTAAAATGCCCCTAAGTTCCAGCGTGTCTTCTTAATAGATTCCAATGCAAAATGATGTATTTACTATTCTCAAGTCTTTCTTAAAGAGGCTATATAAGGGACTTTCTTCTATTGTAATAAGGATCTCTTTTTTGACATTTAGAACAAAACTCTGCCCAAATTGTAAGGCATTACTGAGACTTTGAGCTCAGATTGCCGATCATATTTTGTTACTAGAATAAGAAAGCAAGTGGTTTTTCAGACTTTGTGCTGTAATATCTTTATTATTGAGGAAATTATTCTTATGTATTTTTATTCAATATATATTCTATTCTTTTAATTCAACAAGCAAAATTAGTGACAACAGTAAAAAAGGTGTCCTAAAGAGTCAACTGTGGAGAGACTTTGTGCCCCCATAATTGCCTTTAGTGTGTTTTCTTTTCATTTCTATGTAAAGGACCTTGAGGTGACTTTGTGCCCTCATTGTCCTTCGTATCTTACTCTTGAGCAATGCAGGTGAAGACTTTGTGATGTATCTCAATTTGTTGGTTATTACATCCTTTGCTACATTTTGTTGTTACTGCCGGGAGTATTCTTGTGGTTTGTTGAATAGTACTTCTGAAAGAAGAGGAGTATTGTCTATCATTTCCCCTAAGTTTTTCCTTTGATCTACGCACATCATCTCTAAAGAAAGAGAGATGGATGGTTTGTCCTACCCATGAGTATTATTTTTTGTTTATATATATATATATATATATATATATATATATATATATATAGCATACCTACAGGGAACCTCCCCTTGATGAGAGGAGAGATCAGTGTCTTTCTGATGTGGTAAAACCACACATTTGGATGACTAATCTTCCTACTTTGGCTGATCAGACCTATTTTGTTTATCAGTACGTTGATCGACAAAATATTCAACCAACAGTTTTTGATGACTCCACTGGGGATATACACAATACTGTGCAATTTGGAACCTCAAGTTTCAGATTGAAACATCACCTATATAACCCATTATCATCATAACCTTATCCATTATAGACTCTGGTGACTCTGTTTCATGTCTTACCCATTATCCATTTATAGCCTTACCATTTTCATCCATCTCCATTTTCATCCATCTCCATTATATTATCTGGTCTGCAAAACCAGAGCTGCTAGGAAAGAAAGCACAGTTTGAAGCCTCAAGCTTTAAGCTGAAGCAGGGCCAATTTCTTTTCCATTTTTGTCCTTTAATCTAGCAACTCCACTCAAATGTGTTATCCCTATTGTTCATAATTAAATCATGGCATTTCGAGGCCCTTGGGGTAACTCTTTTAGCCCACTCAACTTGACTCCACCTCTGCATGAGCTACCACTCAGTTTAAGGAAGAATTTCCCCAAATTCTTTGGTGATGGAAGAGTCCACCCTAATGAACACATTGTAGCCTTCACCATAGCTTGTGGTGTGATAGGGGTGGAATTTGAAAACGTGGCAGTCAAGATTTTTGTGGAGACACTATAAGGTGCTGCTACAGACTGGTTCTACCATCTACAAGCTGGATCAGTGACTGACTGGGATACACTTAAAGCCAAGTTCAAAGCAAGATTCAAGCCCATAGAAGATGCACATGCCTTGCTGGACCTGTAGACACCGAAATCGTGTCGACTCCCCTGGTCATTCCCCATCTTATTCTTCTTCGCCTATTTAACCCTTGTCGATCACTTGTTCCACCAACCTTGACCCTGGCAGCATGTAAAAATGAGCACAAAGCTAAAGCTAGACTCTATCCCCATTGTGCATCTGCCGACGACGGTCTTTACCCAGCTGATGTCACTGACGTCGGTCACTTATCGGCTGACGTCGATAATCCTGTCGACGTCGGTCACCTTATCGTTATCCGTTATCAGTTATCATTCGGTTCCCGATCGGTTTCCCAAAATGGTTGTCGAACCGTCTCTCGAACCGTCCCTTACCTTCATCAGCCTCCGCCAACCATTCGAAAGGCGATTCAACCATTTTTCTAATCAATCAAACCGATCAATCATTCAATTGACCTGTGAACTCTGACATCCAAAGACTCTGGCAATCAACACTCTCGCAATCAACCAACTCCGGCATCAACCAATCTGCATTCACTTCAATCCGACACTGCACAGACAACTTCAACTATGGCTTTCATCACGTCTTCTGGTAGGTAAGTATTTACTCTATTTGTTTTATTTCTTCTTGGTTATTATTTGTTCATTATTTCTGTCATCTCGAATCTTCAAACCACAGACCCAAGTTCTGCATCTCTCCTTTACATCCCTACCCACTATCCGAATCCATAACTTTGTCCAGACTTGACTAAAAACCCCCAGACTCTGTACAAACCCGACCTTACCTTGCCTAGACTCTGCCCTGACTTTGTCTTGATTCTATCAGACCCTGTCCCGATTCTGTCTAAACCTTGTCCCAACCCTGTCAAGAACCTGTCCCGACTCTCCCAGGGTTCTGCAACTCGTCCAGAACCTACCCCTACCGACGCCGGTCACTACCCCGACTGACGATAGCACCTAGACCGATGCCGGCACCTTCCATAACCGATGCTGGCACCACAGAGACCGATGCCGGCGACTGTGCAGAATAGTGCTGCATATCAGGTATGCACTTTATTTTCTGTCATTTATTTCTGTCATTTTATCTTTCATTATTATCTACTTTCATCCAATATTCTACTTTTTTATCAGTGGGTTGATATCCTTCTAGGAAGTCTTCGTACTTCCGGGATTGGGTGTTCGCCTGACAGCCCACCATATCTTTGACTAACATTTTTCTGTGTTTTAGCCTTTTCTTCGCAGGTGTCATTCCTCCATAGCCAAAGAGGAGAATCTTCCAACGTCTGATTTTGGTGTGCACGACTTTATCAGGTACTTCTAGCCTTGACCATTTATTTTAGTTTCTTATTTCTTCTTTGAATGTAGAAAGCAATTTTGCATAGAAACATTCTGAATCCCTTATTCATACTCGGGGCAATCCACTTCCTATTTTTGTCTTGCAGTTCATTCGAACAACCAACAAGACGAAATCAACCTTATCCCTCACCTTGGGCAATCACTCCTGTTTTTGTCTTGCAGTTCGTCCAGAACAACCAACAAGACAAAAAGGGGCAAATGTAGACACTGAAATCGTGTCGACTCCCCTGGTCATTCCCCGTCTTATTCTTCTTCGCCTATTTAACCCTTGTCGATCACTTGTTCCACCAACCTTGACCCTGGCAGCATGTAAAAATGAGCACAGAGCTAAAGCTAGACTCTATCCCCATTGTGCATCTGCCGACGACGGTCTTTACCCGGCCGATGTCACCGACGTCGGTCACTTATTAGCCGATGTCGGTAATCCTACCGACGTCAGTCACCTTGTCGTTATCCGTTATCAGTTATCATTCGGTTCCCGATCGGTTTCCCGAAACGGTTGTCGAACCGTCTCTCGAACCGTCCCTTGCCTTCATCAGCCTCCGCCAACCATTCGAAAGGCGATTCAACCATTTTTCTAATCAATCAAACCGATCAATCATTCAATCGACCTGCGAACTCCGACATCTAAAGACTCTGACAATCAACACTCTCGCGATCAACCAACTCTGGCATCAACCAATCTGCATTCACTTCAATCCGGCACTGCACAGACAACTTCAACTATGGCTTTCATCACGTCTTCTGGCAGGTAAGTATTTACTCTATTTGTTTTATTTCTTCTTGGTTATTATTTGTTCATTATTTCTGTCATCCCGAATCTTCAAACCACAGACCCAAGTTCTGCATCTCTCCTTTACATCCCTGCCCACTATCTGAATCCATAACTTTGTCCAGACTCGACTAAAAACCCCCAGACTCTGTACAAACCTGACCTTACCTTGCCTAGACTCTGCCCTGACTTTGTCTTGATTCTATCAGACCCTGTCCTGATTCTGTCTAAACCTTGTCCCGACCCTGTCAAGAACCTGTCCTGACTCTCCCAGGGTTCTGCAACTCGTCCAGAACCTACCCCTATCGACACCGGTCACTACCCCGATCGACGACAGCACCTAGACTGACGCCGGCACCTTCCATAACCGACGCCGGCACCACAGAGACCGACACCGGTGACTGTGCAGAATAGTGCTGCATATCAGGTACGCACTTTATTTTCTGTCATTTATTTCTGTCATTTTATCTTTCATTATTATCTACTTTCATCCAATATTCTACTTTTTTATCAGTGGGTTGATATCCTTCTAGGAAGTCTTCGTACTTCCGGGATCAGGCGTTCGCCTGACAGCCCACCATATCTTTGACTAACATTTTTCCATGTTTTAGCCTTTTCTTCACAGGTGTCATTCCTCCATAGCCAAAGAGGATAATCTTCCAACGTATGATTTCGGTGCGCACGACTTTATCAGGTACTTCTAGCCTTGACCATTATTCTTTAGTTTCTTCTCTCTTTATAATCTAGAAAGCAATTTTGCATAGAAACAGGACCAACTCACATAGATGAAGAAGGAGCCCGATGAACCTATGAGGGACTTCATTTCTAAGTTCAACAAGCTGAGACACATGATTCCCATGATCGCCCAACTGACACCTCAGAATCTCATGTGTTTCTTCATCAACTCACAGCTGCCTGAAGTGAGTTTTTTGTTGAGATGGGATAGACACATAGACCTTGAGGCTGCTCAAGACTTGGCTAATAATCTAAAAGATGACCTTATCTTGGAAGGAAAGATAAGGAGAGATCTTAACAGAGCAAAACCCTCTTCATCTTTTGAATACTCACCCACAGTCACCACTGATCCAATGGTACAAAAGTTGGCAAATGAATTGCTAGCCTTGAAAAGGTAAATGGAACAAATTATGTCTTATGATCCTCTATATAAATATATATCAAGGAGGAAATTCCCTAATCAACCATATCAAGGAAACATTGCCAGAAGTCAAGGACAATAAAATTGTCTTCTTCCTCCATAGAGAAATCATGCCTTTGAAGCACCTCCAACAAACTCGATAGTTGGATATCTATAAACATAGCATGTTTCCTATTTCCAACCTGAGTTAGAGCAAAAAAATGGCACTGATCTCTTCAAGGAGGATCTATAAGAATCGGCTGGTGACTCCCACATTGGTTTCCTGAATTACCAAGATGAATCTAGAAGTGAAGGTGAAGCACTCAAAGGATCACATGCAGTATTCACCCAGTCCCAGAATCAGTCAGCCCAACAGGCTGACAAAGAGAAGATAGAGGAGCGACCCCAACCAAAAATTTCAATTATTGAGCAGATAACCCCTCTTCATTTTCAATTAAAGGACCCGGTGATTACCAAATAATTAAGTACATCAAACATCTTTGTACCTTCTACTTCAGCTTTGCAAACTAGTCCTTCCCCTCCTAAAAATCAAAAGGATGAACTCCCATCCTCTCTTCCAAATCCATTCCAGTCATTTGACATGATTGATCATGTCAAGGAATCCAAAATTCAAATGACTTAGTTTGAATCCATGCAAGTCAATCATGAGCAATTGGACATTGATAGAGAACTAGATGTAGACCTGTCTGAGACAAAATATGTGGTCACCCAAACATCAGCCCCTGTAGCACAAATTTTGTCTCAGTCTTCAGGCAGGGGTAATTATTTATTTACCACAGAGGATGTTCATGTTTCTATAGATGAAAGTCCTGTAGCTAACAATCTAGGAATTGATCCAAACAAGACTTTAGGAGAATTGGTAGGATGCAGTATAAACAAGGAAGGATCTTCCATCTCTAATGAAGATAAATCTGATAGGAAATCAACTTCTAATGATGACAACAATTCTTCCACCAATGATGAAGTTGGAATTGTGTTGATATCTCCTCAAGGAGATATTCTTCCTTCATGCAATTTTCAAGTCAGAAACACCAACAACACAGCTAGATGTGAATCTCTGTTGCTTAAATTGAAAATTGCTCAAGATGAAGAATTCAAATTACTTCACATTAAAGGAGATGTTAATCTGATAGTTTGTTAAGAGTTTGATATGGAAAATCCAATCATATGCTTGACTGAACCAGAAGAACAACCAATTATGGTAATGGACCATGTTGTTGCAAATCAAAATTAAGCAAAGGAACCCTTCGCAGGGAGAGCAAGGAGTTATGGTTTTTAGTTTGAAGACCACGTCCTACCACAGAGCAAAAATAAGGAAAGACCAAGAGGAAGATGCAGAAAATTGGTTTCCTAGTGGAGAGCTCCATTCACCTGTCACCATTTTTGGGGACAAAATGTCTTCTTGTTGGTTTACCAAGATGGTGCACTATTTTCACTATCTCTCAAGAAGCAACATCTGAAATACTTCAATTCTTGAAGTATCATATCATTGCATATGTATATATGTATATTTGTATAGTTTTTAATTCTATTTTGTTTTATTTGTTTCCATTTTTGATGCCTTTAATTTCTGGGTAGCATGACTCTGTAACCCAATGGCATACTTGAGACACTGGAGATTTTGGGTTCTACTCCTTTCAATTTATTTTTCAATTGATAGAAGTTCCCCAACTGGAGCCAACTATTGTCCCCCAAGAATATCACTCATTTTTGAACAACATTTGAACTATTTTGGTCTTATAGAACAAAATTGTCTCTTCCCTTTACAAAATTTGTCTTGGGCATTTAAATTCCTCATTTTTCAAGCTTCACGGTTTTTGCAAGTGGGTTCAATCAAAATAATCGGTTTCTAACAATTGGTCATTTTCAAAATTGGTTCATCGCCTTGGTTCAAACAGAAATCTCCATCGACAAGCATCAACAATAGGTTCAACATTTGGTTCATCTTTTGGTTCGATGTCAAACAGTTTAATGGCTCAGTTCAACCAAGCGGTTCAACGCTTTATTTCACTCGGGTGGTTCTTTCCCTTTGTTTCAACTTCTTTTGGTTCAATCAAATGGTTCGTTAGTCGGTTTAAAGCTTTATTTGAACTGTTGAACCAAAACTTGGTTCAACGGTTGGTTCAACGTCTTGGTTCAATGAAAAGGTTCAACATTTGGTTCAAAGACATGGTTCAAAGGCAAGTTCAATGTTTGGTTCAATGCTTAGTTCATCAGCTCAACTCATTTAAATTGAACCATCGGCTTGAACCATTTTTTGGTTCAACAGAATGGTTCATCACCAAAGTTCAAAGGGGCAGTTCAATGCAAAAGGAAACTTCCCAAAGGACAAAGTGCCCTTGTGGAGGACACTTAATCGATAAAATCACCCTTTGGAAGGGTCACCTGAAGAAGCCTGAAATGCCATTTAAAGACTGCCCAAAGAATAGATATCCTTGTGGGAGGCTATTCTGACTCAAAATAGGTCATTTCTCAAGGCCCAAAAGGGCAAGTCCAATCTGGAAAAATACCAATTAGAAAGTTGAAAGAATACTAAGGAATGACACACTTGAAAATGTCAAATTTAACACAGTGAACTAGCCGTTGATCCTTTAAACATATAGACCAGAATACATTCACAGATTTCAACGCCAAGACCAGCAAAAAGTGGAGAAGGAATAGAACAACAAACTAAATCCAAGACCCGATTCAATTAACTAGAAAAGGAGGAATGATGAAGATAATAAGATCAGATCGCCAGGTGGACATTGAAAGTTGCAAACTTTCAATAAGTGTGACTTGTTTCCCTACATTGATAAAATCAAATGGGTAAAATGCCCCTAAGTTCCATTGTGTCTTCTTAACAGATTCTAATACAAAATGATGTATTTATTGTTCTCAAGCCCTTCTTGAAGAGGCTATATAAGGGACTTTCTTCTATTGTAATAAGGATATCTTTTTTGTCATTTAGAACGAAACTCTACCCAAATTGTAAGGCATTACTAAGACTTTGAGCTCAGATTGCCGATCATATTTTATTACTAGAATAAGAAAGCAAGTGGTTTTTCAGACTTTGTGCTGTAATATCTTTGTTATTGAGGAAATTATTATTATTTATTTTTCTTCAATATATCTTCTATTCCTTTAATTCAACAAACAAAATTAGTGACAATAGTCAAGGTGTCCTAAAGAGTCAACTGTGGAGAGATTTTGTGCCCCCATAATTGCCTTTAGTGTGTTTTCTTTTCATTTCTGTGTAAAGGACCTTGAGGCAACTTTGTGCCCCCATTGTCCTTTGTATCTTACTCTTGAGCAATCCAAGTGAAGACTTTGTGCTGCATCTTGATTTTCTAGTTATTACATCCATTGCTACATTTTGTTGTTACAGCCAGGAGTATTCTTGTGGTTTGTTGAATAGTACTTCTGAAAGAAGAGGAGTACTGTCTATCATTTCCCCTAAGTTTTTCCTTTGATCCACATGCATCATCTCTAAAGAAAGAGAGATGGATGGTTTGTCCTACCCATGAGTATTATTTTATGTTTATATATATATATATATATATATATATATATATATATATATATATATATATATATATAACATACCTACAGGAAACCTCCCCTTGATGAGAGGAGAGATTAGTGTATTTTTGATGTGGTAAAACTACACATTTGGATGAATAATCTTCCTACTTTGGCTGATTAGACCTATTTTGTTTATCAGTATGCTGATCGACAAAATATTCAACCAACACAACCAAAACTAGACTGGTACAAAGAGAATAAATGGTATAACTTTTAGCATGTTGCTGGTCACGATGCATATCATTGTGTTCAATTGAGACATATTATTGAGGAATTTATTGAAAGTGGTGAACTAGAAATTAATTTATACCCTAATCAGGACACAAATTTGGATATGGGAATCTACAAAGACCCCTTTCCTCGACATGATCCACCACAACCAAGAAATAATCAAAATGGTGACAATCAAGAACAGAGGTAGAATTAGAACCAAGAACAAGGTTAGAATCATAATTAGCATAATCAAGATCATAATTCCCACACTAATAATGTGGCTTATAACAATGTACCTTATGACTATAATAACACTATGGGATGCATTTATACAACACACATTGCCACTATTACTGTGAAGCCACATGGCTAATCTCATGTTCCTCACAATATGGGACCCATCATTATAGGGTTAGTACCCTCTCCCCCTATTAGTACCATGTTGGATTTGCATCATCATGTTGTTGCTCCGTTTGCATGGGTTACTAATCCTAAACAATAATACCTTTATTATAAAGGCTCCTCATTGACCCAAAATTGTTGCAATACTATTAATCACCCATGAGTCACCATCTAAGGTCCTTTTCCTCCCTTTTCTAATTATAATAACTCCTTGCCACATCTACATTATGTAGTTGCAACTAGACACCCATGAATTACCATCCAAGGCCCTTCACCCACTTTTTCCATAAAACCTAATGAGAACATTGTGTCAATGGTTCCAAAGCTAAATATTGTCTTAACAAAGACTAAACTAGTTCAATCCATACTTCAAACACCTTATAGTCTAACAGATCAATTAGATAAAACCCTTGCATAAATTTCTATATTATAACTCTTGCAAACATCTGATGTCCATAGAACCATCTTCAACAAACTTTTACAAGTGTCTATTGTGCCTAATGATATAAAACTTGATCAGTTCTTAAACCTAGTTGGACATTTGTCTTCATTTTAGCAAATCACATTTGATCAAAAGGACATGTCCACCCTCAGATCGAACCATAATAACCCACTGTACATTGAGATAATCATTGAAAATCATATGATCAAACAAGTTCTTATAGATAATGGTTCAAGTTTAAAGATCATATCTCTTAAATTGGTGCTATGGTTGGGTTACATGGATAAAGACATTCAAATAAAAACTATTACAGTCAAGGCTTACGATAATGCTGAGAGGAAGTCATCTGGTAAAATTTGGTTTCCAGTCATGGTTGGGTCTATTTCTCATCACACATTATTCCATATTATGGATATTGAGCTTCCTTATAACATACTTCTTGGTCATCCTTGGATCCATGAAGTATAGGTAGTTCCATTAACTCTTCTTCAATGCCTTAAATTTCCCCATGATGGGATCAAGGTTACTATTCCTATTGATCAGTAGCCATACCAATATTGTAAACATATTAAAGTAGAGTTTTATAATTATAACTATTTCCTAGGTTCTAAATTCATTGTAAAGAAGAAAAAAGCCATCATTTCTCATCTATCTCCATCTAATTATATAAACCCTATTGATCTAGCCTCCACTTTGACTGATCCATTTCTTGCAGCTCTAGCCAAATAGGTTATTATTATAGATGCAAGAATTTCCATGTACCATCTAAAGGATGTCCTCCATATTGAAAAATTACCAAAATCCCCTAAAACATTTGGTAAGCCTAAAACTTCCCAGACTCCTAATAGACCCAATCAAATTTAGCAACCAAAGAAGAGGCAACCAAAACCTCCTGTGGTCTTTGTACATGCAATTATACCAAAGAAAGATTGAGAGGATTTTATAGAGGGAGATTGGTTATATTTTGAAGGCTTTACTGATTATTTTCAGAATCTAAAGTATCCTATCCTTAATAAGATAATAAATCATCTTGACTATATAGGGAAAGGACTTGGCCCATAGGCGTAAGGAATTTTAGAACCCTTATCAACTAGAGTTGTCAATTGGAATCATGGTCTCATATTTAAACCACCAGAGGATGACCTCATAAAATTTGGTATGACTCTTCTGAAGTGACTAGTAATGAGACTCTTAATAACAATAAAACATCCCATTATAGCATTTTTGATGAGCTTGTAGATTTAGATTTGTTTGATTCAAATGCCATATTGACCATACCACCTATTGGAGCTTCCCATCTTGAATTAAAAATATATCCTATTATATCTTCCCATCCTGAAGCAAAAAACTATCCTAGTGGTGCTTCCATTCTTGAAGCAAGACATTATATCTTTATCATTGGTGTTTCCTATCCTGAATCAAAACCTCACTGTAACCTATGCCTTTTCCATCTTGAACTCATAGATTGGGATCAACAAAATTTAGTCATATGCCTTGATGAGTTTCAAAATTAATAATCAATTGTAGAATACATGGGCTTATGAGATGCATTCCCCATTGGTGATCATAAGCAGAGTTTTGATTTTTAATTAAATTCTTCTACCTACTTTGGAGAGCAGGAAAACTTTCTTGGTCATAATAAAGAACAAACATCAATATCTCCAAGTGAAAACCCCTTTGAGGAACTTTTTGATCAAAGAAAAAGTAAATAAAAAGACAAGCCTTTGAGTGAAAACCTATTTCAGATGTTCCTAGGTAAGAAAGTTTACTCATCCCCTTAGGACATAGAAAGTCCATCTAGCCTAAGTTCCATAGCTAGTACAAGCATCACTTCAGAACAACATCAAATATTTGAGCATCTTACTCTTGATTTTCTAGAGGTTTTTGCCAATTGACCTTTACCTAAGAAGGTAGATTTTGATTCTTCATATTATCTAGATCTTTGGGAGGAACAACAAGAAGATATAGCATAAGAAAATGATCATGACCATACATTGCCTACAATTCTAGAATATGGATCCACACTCCTTATGGAGAGCACAATAGAAGTGAATTTGGGAACCCATGAGGATCCTAAAATTATTTATCTTAGAGATTCCCTTACTAAAGCAAAACATAAACATATTATATCTCTTCTTAAGGATTATATAGACATATTTTCATGGGCATACTCTGACATGCCAAGCTTAGACCTAGATTTAGTTGTGCATTATCATTTTGTTGACCTTAATGCTAAACTAGTCAAGAAAAAGTTGAGAAAGATGCATCCACATCTCACCCTTTTGGTTAAATATGAGTTAGAAAATTTTTTAGGAGCTAATTTAATCAGACCACTAGACTACTTTGAATGGATTTCTAACAGAGTGATAGTAAGTAAAAAGACCCTAGGCATACGTGTTTTTAATAATTTTCATGATATCAACAAAGCATGCCCCAAAGATGATCTTCCTCTACCCAACATCGACATGATTATCGACTCAAATATTGGGTATGAGATGTTATCCTTAATGGATGGATTTTTTTTTTATAATCAGATCAAGATAGCCCCTGAAGATCAACATAAGACTGAATTCACCACTCTATGGGGGACATTTGTTACCAAGTCATGCCATTTGGTTTGAATAATTTTGGAGCCACATATCAACATGCAATGACTATAATATTCTATGACATGATGCATGACATTGTTGAGGACTATGTTGATGATATACTAGCAAAATCAAGAATAAGATTTGGACACCCTAACATTCTATGAAGAATATTTGAGAGGCTTCATGCATATAAAGTCTACTTGAATCTTAAGAAATGTGTCTTTGGAGTCACATCAGGAAAATTGCTAGGGTTCATTGTATCACAATGAGGGATTGAAGTTGACCCTGAAAAGGTCACCACTATTATGGAAATGCCTCTACCAAATAATCTTAAATAGTTACAAGGTCTACAAGGCAATAACTAGTCTATACAGAGGTTCACTTATCAATTGGTAGATAAGTGCCACCCATTTACCCATATCTTAAAGAAAGGGATAACATTTTAGTGGGATAAAAATTATCAGATAGAATTTTAAATTCTTAAAACATACTTGGCCAATCCACCAGTCTTATGACCTCCAACATAAGTAAATCCACTGCTTCTTTATATATCTGACACAAAACATGCATTGGAGCCACTTTTGACTCAACATGATGATCGTGATAAGGAACATGTGGTTTATTATTTAAGCCATAGATTGGTAGTCTATGAACATAATTATATTCCTATTGAGAAGGCATGTTTAGCTATGGTGTTCGCCACTCAAAAATTATGACAATATATGCTAAATAATAAAACTATTGTTATTGCCAAAGTAGATCCTCTCAATTTCCTCTTATCTAAATTATCTCTTCAAGGATGTATGGGTAAATAGATTATGTTTCTTAGTGAGTTTGATATTGACTACTAGAATCAAAAGGTAATTAAAGGATAGATTCTTGAAAACCAACTTGCAGAAGCTCCTATTATGACCACTCAACCTCTCAACTTTGACCTTCCAGATGATTCTATTATGATGATAGAACAAGCATCATAAGAACATGAATAGTGGATGCTCTATTTTGATATATCCTTCACATCTCAAGGGTCTAGATTAGGCATGTTATTAATCATGCCATAGGTGGATTTGATCCCCAAAGCATTTCATATATAATTTTAGTGTACAAATAATATGGCCAAATATGAGACATTGGTTACAAGGCTCCATCTTGCCATATAATGGGACATTAAAAGCTTAAAGGTCTATGGAGATTCATAGCTAATCATAAATTAGACAACTGATCAATATCAAACAAGAGATGATAAGCTTGTTCCTTACAAATAAATTGTTGATGACCTCAAAACATATTTTAAATCTCTACAATTTGAGCAAGTTCCACGAGTCAACAATAGATCTACTGATGCCATGGAAACAATTGGTTCCATGATTCAAATGCATGATAGTGTTAAAGAGTATCAATTATTTATTGAAAATCTTCTTCAACTAGCACATATTCTGTTAGATTTAGAGAGAATATGCACCATTGTTGATCCCAATCCCTCACCTGAGCTACCATGGTACCAAGATTTTTATAACTATTTCCATAGTCATGTATTTCTTACCAATATTTCCAACAACCAATGTAAACTATTCTTTCTTCACTTAAAATGTTATATCCTCCTTGGAAACATGCTTTATAGAAAAGGATATGATGGGATGATTATTTTTTGTTTATCTTTGGGATAATCCAAGATGACACTAAAGAAGGTTCATGAAGGAATGTGTGGGACCCATACCAATGGTGTAGTCCTAGCAAAAAAGCTTCTTAGAATAGGCTATTATTGGCCCAAAATGGAGATAGATGCTTGTAATTATGTAGATAAGTGTGTTCTTTGTTAGCAACATGGAAAATTGATACATGTACCTTCCTTACCATTGTATCTGATTACAACACCATATCCATTCTCAACATGGGTCTCGATTTCATTGGGAAAATTAACCCAACATATTTAGATGGACATAAGCACATTTTGACTACAACCAAGTAATTTACCAAGTGGATTGAGGCCATTCCTCTCACTTATGTTACTAGGAAACAAATAGCCAAATTTATTCATTACCATATCATCTATCGATATGGCATCCTAGCATGTATTATATTTGATAATGGCAGATCCTTTGTGAACCAAGATGTGAAATTGCTTTATGAAAAATTCAAGATCAAGCACAAGAAATCCACTCCATATAACCCATAAGGTAACAAATAAGTTGAGGCATCAAATAAAACCATTTATCCATCTTAAAGAATATTTTCAATGATGTTGGTCATAATTGGCACTTGAAACTCTTTCCTACCCTCTAGGCTTATAGAACCAATCATCACACCCCAACTAGAGCTACTCCATACTCCCTTTTTTTTTGCACTAAAGTTATCATCCCAATCAATATTGAGATCCCATCTTTAAGAATATCACTGGAGCACATTGAAAATAATGAAGAATATTGAGCCTCACGACTACAAGAACTAGAACTTCTTGATGGTAAGCATTTGGCTACCCTAGAAAACTTGTAGGCATAGTAGAATAGATTGTGGAAAAGCTACAACAAATTCATTCTCCCTTGATAATTTGAGATTGGTGACTTAGTTTTGAAAGAGAACCAAAAGAACATGAATGTTGAACCCAAAAATAAAGGTAAGTTTTAGCCTTAGGTTATGACCCTATATTGTCACAACAAACTATGGATCAGGAGCATACCGACTGGCTAAACCAGATGGTGAAGAAATTTTAGAGCCCATGAACATCATACACCTTAAGAGGTTATACACATAAACAACTTTGAATCATTATCTATAAGACCCATGATTTTGGGGAAACTTGTGCTGTCATAATTTTATCCCACCCTTTTATCTTACCTTGAACACATTTTATACTACCCTGGTCCACTTTTCATGAATCCTGACAGTAAAGGATTTAAACCCTTGGCATTTTGAACACATTCTTCATCCTATTATGGATTAATCTCTTTGAGAAGGATATTATTTGTTATGTCTAAAAAAATTTATAATCTTGAACAATTTTTATCCCTTGACCAATTATGATCTCAATTATGTCTCATGAACATTATGAACATCTTCAACAGTAGTTCTATAAAGTAGTTCAACTAGGATAGTCTTGTGCAGTTTCAAACAAGTGAACAACTGCGTCTTCTCAGTTCAAGTATTTTCTACTCTTTCTTATTTTATCAAGAACCTCACTCTCACATATTTTTGAGCATGGGCCACTACAATTGGCTTAGCTATTTTATTGGAACCTCTACTCTTAAGATGTGCATCTCCTTGACTAGATGGTCCTACCTTGTGTATATTCTATCCCCAAAACACCAAAAAAATTATAAATACTTTTAAAATACTAAAAAAATCTAAACATGATCCATAAAAGAATAAAAACATTGTCTCATGCTTTTATACATTTGTACACTCCCATTCCACCATGCTACACTCTTGCAATTTTGTAAGCACAAAAACACTAGTTCATTTTCATCTTGTTGCATGTACTTGCCATTTTTCAAGATCATTATTTATCATGTCATCAACTTCTTTTTTTCTAGACCATTCTCATTTATTTTTCATATCTTCCATTTATTCTCTTAATCATGTTGGTCTGATCATCATTTTTCTTCTATCCCATTTCTTGTGAAAATTACATTTGTCCTAAAGTTTTAGATTAGAGGTAAAAGCAGGTTTTGAAGGGGCCCCGAAATCCTATTACAGAGAGCAAAATAAGAACAACAAAGCCCATAGGCAACGCCTAAAAAACACTACAGTGAGGTAGCAAAAACAGGTTTTGAATGGTCCTAAAACCATAAGAGATACATCTGGTCAAAACCCAGAAATAGAAGTCTGGTGGTACAACAAACAAAAGAAAACAAAAGAAAAACAAAGCTCAGTACCAGTTTCTTAACCAACAAGAAGGACCAGATTATTCATCCAGTTCTAGTATCAAGTTCATGGCTTCTTTTTCTTTCAAAGCAGTTTCCTGGGTGGTACCCTCCAGCAAAGCTCCTTTTTGTGTATCTTTCTTTTTGGAACTTTTCCTTGTCCTTTTGCTGGGACCCTCTAGTGCTTTGGTCTCCTCATTGGCTCATTTACCTATATTGATAGCAGCTGCACAAATGTTGGACATTACTTCCTCCATTTTCTTTCTGTTATCCTTTATTAACTCCCGGAGGTTATTTTCGTAAGCTTTGAGCTTCACAGGGATCTCGCTTAACTGATTTTCCATGTTGTTTACTTTGTTCCAAGTAGCTTTCAGAGAATCTTCCAAAGTTTCCACTTTTTTCTTGAGATCAATGATCTCCCTACACAGCCAGGAATCTAATTGGGAAGAAGACTCAGCTTTACTGTTAACCCAAGTCATAGGAGTGTGTATTTCATCATTCTGATTCTTCCCTCTCCAATCCTCAGACTGTTTATTTGGGCTATTCATAGCTTCTTCAAAGAAGTCATCTTGGCTCTTTTGTTCCCGCTCATTGATTCCATCTTCAATTTCCACCTCCATGTTTTGAATATCTTCCTGGACAGAGATTTCCTTTTCTTTCTTAGAAGTTGGGTCCTCACCAGGATCTTCCTGGACAGTGTCTTCCTCCGCCACTTTCTGGTTTTCCTCCGTCTCTTCTGTTCTGGTAACAAAATCCTCCTCAGTATTGACTTTATCTTTTTCAATTTCCTCTGATCCTTCTTCATCATTACTAGAGTTGGTGTCCCAGCTCTCTGTTCCATCTTCTTCCTCCGGTTTTTCCTCCTCGGGTTCTTCAATTCTCTCCCGACCCCTTTCTTCTTCTGCATTCTATTTATTAGGACTTGGGGTCTTAATTTTTCCTCTTTTGCTTACATTTTCATTCTTTTTATTCCCTGGCAACTTATTTTTCCCCTGTTTGGGATACTTAACCAGTGCCCTATTCTTGCAATAGCCTTCAATAAGCAAAATAAGGCCTTCGTGAAGAATAGGGCGCAAATCCTTTTTCCTATGAGCATAAAGGCTTTAAATCAGGGAGTAGCAAAGATAGAAAGGAAAAGACAAGCTAACCTTATGCCTGAAGTGGTTGAGGAAGACAAAATGGAACTTATGCACTCGTTTGCTTCTTCCGTCCAGGATGAAGTACTCCCTTATATAGCTTAAGAGGTCCCTCCAAATCCCTTTAATCTGATCAAGCTCATAAAAATCCCCATTTTTGACCAACTTCTACTCCTCCTCATCCATTTTGGGGAACTTACAAAATGCCTCGTTCGAAATGCTGGTCTGCTTTGAAAATTTGATTCCTTCCATTGACAACCCTGTAACCTTAGCAAGAAAATCCTCAGTTAAATTTACAGTTATACCATGCAGGGTGACCCTGTCGTCAGACCAATTTTTGAAGAAGGCCATCGTGATATGCAGTTTAGAGCCGTGGAGTCTTTCCATATAGCTTGTAACATTTCCTTTCTGCAAAATTCTCCAGACTTGATGTTTCTCTCTCCATTCTGCATAGCTCTTGGGCTCCTATTTACGGGGTTCTCCCTTCCTTTCACGCGCCATACTCATTTTATTTGAATCCCGATTACTGTGGATATTACCCTGGATCCTCCTGTTGTCAAGTTGATTGGGACGTCAAATTTGTTTATGGCTTTTCAGGATCCGCTTCTCCCTCTTGAGGGCCTTACTCTTAATAATTGGGTTCCTTTCCCCGTGCTACCACTCCTCCTACTCATTAAGATTTTATTACACTCCAATCCTACCTTCTTTCACATGTGTGGCATCGAGAAGAATGATCACCCTTAGATCCACGTTCCTTACTAAGGTTTCATCCCACCTCACTTTTTGCCCTTCTCGGACAGCACAATTGGCAAGCCAATGTGCAACACCATTGGCTTCTCAGTAGGTATGGGTGATTTTTATTTCTTCAAATTTATTCAAAAGAGTTTTCGTCTCCTTTACCTTATCCTCTATGGTCCAAGACACAGTATTCTTATTATTAAGGATATTTATAACATTCAAAGAGTCCCCTTCAAGCCACAATTTGGAATATCTTGAGTCCATAACTAATTTAAGGGTCTGGAGGGCAGTTGTAGCTTCGGCAATGTGGCAGTTAGATATACCAATGGGAATTGCAATAGCATCAATAACCATTCCCACATGGTTTCTCAGAACACCACCACAACCAGAATTCCCGGGTTCCCTTTTGCTACACCGTCAAAGTTACCTTTAATCCAATCTTGAGGTGGACTAATCCAAGTCACACCTGATCTGGGGTTATCAGGTTCACCGAGAATAATATCCTTCCTCAGGGGATTATCCACATTGAGATTAGATCTTAGATTTTTTTGAGAAGAAAATTTTTCCTTTAGAGCTCTAATGATGTTCTGGCCAACCACCCATCCAGGGAGCTCTTTGTAGGCACTATGTATCTATGGAACTATGTAGGCAATGTCCACTTATTTGATACATCTAGAGTCAGCTCAACCAACCCCTTCATTTTATTCTCTTCCCCCATTTCTTTTTTCATTGTTCTTCTTTAATTAAGGAATGATTATCTTGTCATTATTGTTTGTTATGATGTGGTAGAAAGTAATGCCTCTACCACACATGCATGAACATTTGTATTTAAACCATACTAAATTGGTTTCTATTTTTGTGTGTTTATTTTAATTTTCTTAGTGTTTTATTGTGCTTTCACACCTCTCCTTTTATTTCTTCTCATTCTCTCTTTTTATTACTTCTTGTCTCATCTTGGTCTTGTGTTTCCTTGACTATTTTTTTCTTGTCTCTTTTGTGTTTTAGAACATCTTGATAATTCACATGGATCTTGATTATTTATATCTTGATCCTATGTTATAACCCTATTCTTGGACCATTTTGTTTATTTCATTGTTGTTGGTGTCTAGTTTTTCTATTTAATTTTTCTTTTCTCTTTTGTGTTCGAGAATGCCTTGATGGTCCACATGGATCTTGATTATTCATATCTTGGTCTCATGTTGTTAAGACATTCTTGCATTTTATTTTTAAAAAAAATGTTCCTACTCAAGATCATATCTTGATTTCAACTTAGGTTCATTTATGTTTATCTTTTTCTTTGTCTTTGCTTTTTTTGTTTAAATTTAAAACACTATAACTCTAGTTTTGGTCATTATTTTACCATTATCCTTAGCTATAGGTATTCACATTTGAACTAGCTCAATGAAAATAGAATCTTATGACATTCTAAGTTATTCATACTTATGATGCCTAATTTATTTTGCTATAGCAAGCAATTTGTGCTTAAGTCTTAATATCTTAATGTTTTAGATTAAGGTAAAAACAAGTTTTGAAGGGACCTCGAAACCCTTTAACAGATTTAAAAAAGATAGAATAGTTACAAGCACCAGGATAAGCAATCCTTAAACCTACTAAAAAGTAGTGACAAAATTAGGTAATACAAGGACAACATCATTATCCATTTTATATTCAGCCCCCTAATAATCCAAATAAAGATTTTCTATCTATTTTTTAGGGGTAAAATCCAGAATAGTTGTCTGCCTGCCATCAACAATATTCTACATACTTTCTAGCTCTCTGTTTTAGGGGTAATGTCTTAATGTTAACATCAGCTCTGATAAATGATTTTCAAGAACACTTCACAAAACCTAGGCTAATGATATAGAATTAGGCATCTAGGTAACATGCATTTTAGGCTTCTTTGTTTATGCTTAGATTTGCATATCTTTACATACATTACAAGTCTAATAAATTCTTGTTCATTTTTCATCATTCCTCATTCCATTCTCTCCCAAATTTGGGTGAACTACATTGGCCTGAAGTTCATGTTGGAACATGAATCCATGAAACTATGTAGGTAGAACTAAATTTATATTGAGGTCATCTTTGATATCTCCATTCTTATTTTCATCTCTCTTATCACTTTATTCATTCTCATATGCTTGGTTTTATATGGCTTCCTAATACATTACACCATCACATGTATGTTTGTGCCCATTTACTTTAACCTATCTTTTCAGTTATATCCTTAAGCTATTTTGCTTTCTAATTGCCCATGCTAGGGCACAACATCTAAACCATATCCAAATCAAATTATCTTTACAAGGGTAAAATCATTATTTATTCTTTATCAATGATCAAAATTTACCCTATTGGGGCAAAACTATCATATCACGATCAAATCTACTCTACTAGAGTACTTCTTATTATATTCACTTTGGTGACCCAATTCTAGTGGTGATTCCCTTCCTAAATTAGAAAATTCTCTCTTTTCTTATAATTTCAATCTCTCCAAATTAAAGCCCGTGATGGAAATATTTTAGTGTGTAACTTGTATTGGGATTGATCAATGTCATAAGTGTGTAGCTTGTACTCTCAAATTAGGTACTGTTAGAGTGTGTCCCTTACATTTATGGATTGTAAATTCCCATTCCCCCATCTGTAGGGCCTATTATACTCCTAATTATATTTTTATCATTGATGGTAATCACTGTGTAATCATTAGCTCATCTAGATATGATCTATTCCATGGGTTAATCTCTCACTTTCTCATTTTTTTGAGAGTCCATCCCTTTCTTCCATCCTAGTATGTCTTCTTGAGGGGGCATCATGGGTCTGTTCTAATTTCTTCTTGACAACTCCTTTTTTTGAAAAGATTTTTCTTCATCTAAATTTATTTCTACATCTTCTCAAATAGGGACAAAATGTAGACATCCAATTCCTAACACCATTTACGTTAAAATTTTCAATATTACTTGAATTGCACTCAAATGCACATTTTACGTCAAAATCCATAAAATGTCCTAAATGGTTTGAACTTGTCACTTACAAGTGCCAGCTTAGGTCAAATTATCCCTAAATAGGGTAATGCATTTTATAGGCTAGCTAATTTTGATAGATTCATTTCGATTCAAAATGACAATTTTTCCATTTAGTGCTTTGGATCATTCTTTTATTCTAAATCATTGCTACATGTCATGTACCTTTGTTATTTCGTTTTGGGAAACATCCTAAATGGAAATATGGTTCAGATGCATCTAACATCACCTTCTAATTCTTCCTAATTCAAATTACAACTTAATAATATGACTTTCTGACCATTTTGATTAATTGAGGGCCAATTTTCAAATAATTACATAAATGTTGATTAACCTTGCTTAAGGATAATTAATCCAAATCAAGATATTAAGTGCATTTTTATGAGATTTTTTGATTTTTTTTTTTTGAAAATTGATTCTTATTAATTACATAATCAAGTGACAACATTTCTTAGGAAGACATCCCTAGGCCATAAATGCCATAAATATTAGGATTATGGGTCACCCATGCCTAGTTAATGCCTCCCATGCCTCTTCAATGCCCCTTCTTCCAAGGTCATGATGAAGATAATTATGGATTTAATTCTAAATATTGAATTAATCCTCAACCACACATCTTCATCTCAAGATGGATGGTTCAAGTTGATTCTAATCATTCTTGAAAATATATAAATAGAGAGGCCATGGACAAGAATTTTAAGATTAAATATTTCAAATTTATAATGTTAAATTATTTCCACAAGGTTTTTCATTTGATCATATATTTTTCTTTCAAGCTTCATTGATAGGCTAGTTTAGTGATTTAAAATGAAGATCCTAGGTTTTATGGAGTATTCTTGAGGCATTAGAGGAGCTTACCACCATTGTTGACAAAAAAAAAGGATGCTTGATCAAGGGAGAACATGTTATAGAGCCACATGGGTATGGTGAATCCATTTGGGAAGCCAATATGGTGTTTCTTTCTTTCATTTGTTTCTTGATATCCTTTGTAATTTGTATAGGAATAGATAGGCTTGGTTAGTTAGTTCTTTATTCATGTTTCATTATTTATGGACTAATGCTTGACTAACTTTCTTTGTAATCCTCTCTACAATAAAAGGATAGGGAGAACCTTCAACATCTAAGGTATAATACAGAGAGGAAGAAGAAGAGGAAAGTGGCTCCTAGTTGGTTTGGTTCTTTAACTGTTGTCTAGTAAAAACCATGTGAGGAATAGAAAGGAATAAATAAAATCTCACAACTCAAACACAAAGAAAAAAAAATAAGAAGATATCAAGGCAATCAAAAACATAGAATTAAGTGAATTTTAAAATCTTAGGGTACCATTTATCTTACTTTTGGCTTATGCCTTAGTTGGAAAGTGTGAAGAAGAACTTGGTTTGTAGAATAAGTAGTAGAAAAGAAGTCTATGGTTGGTTTTAGGTGTTTAAGGCTCTCAAAAGGATTTATGTTAGAAATCAATATGTGGCTTGGTATTGGGGCCTACCCTATACCTTCACACACTATAGTGATAAGGGTGTCAGGGGTTTAGCTAGTATATACCAATTTCTAGAGTTTAAACTCAACCAGAGAGCCAAGTTTTGGTTTTTCTTCTTGGAAATGACCTCCAAGTAAGATAACCAAAGAGTGAAGGTGAACCGCTAGGAGATGAAACCATATTCAAGCCTTATGTCAATTCTTGTGATGTTTAATTGATATAATTGATTTGGTTTTAGTGTGTAAGAACAAAGATAAAACTATGATTTATTTACTTAGCCTTTAATTTTAATAATGTGAGCTAAATATGCAAGCAATCAATGTATGAAAGGTTTATTTTATACCCAAAATAAATTTTAATTTCTTTATATGAGAATAAAATAAGGAAGCAAAGGATTCCTAGATGTTACTAGATCCCACTAGGCATGCCAGAATGTTTTTCTCAATTTTAGTTTTTTTTTTTTGAAGTAAGAAACTAGATACGAGTATGGTAGAAACACCTGTATGTTTGTGTGCACATGATCCAAATGATTATGAAGAGATCATATTTGTCTTGGAAATAATTAATTTTAGATGAGAAAATACTAAAACAAAGGTGTTGTTAGATGGATAGCAAGGTGGATTGCCTAGCATGAGCTAGATCCAAGAAGTGTGAGCTTATTAGGAGGCTATCAATCCACTCTCTTAGAATAGTTAAGTTGAAATAAATAAAGATGAATTACTTACATCAAATGATATAAAATATTGAAAGGGAATTAAATAAAAAATAAATTCTTGATAAAGGAAATAAACTAATTATAGCAATAAGCGGGTCAATACTAATGCTAAATAGGTCAGGGTGGGTTCAAAATATAGGTGAGGAATCTATGAATAGGTAGAAAGATATAAAGTGGAATTTGGTTGAGGGTAAGCAAGTGGAGATATCTTGCTATTATTTCCTATCATAGTGACCATTTGTGGTCAAGGTGAATGTCGATGGTTAAGGTGATTGTCAGTGTTTGAGGTTGACCATCAGTGGTTGTTATGGGTTCTAATGAGTGTGGAAGAAAGCTTGGGCTGATGAGGCTAGTGATTGGAAATCAGATTGTTAAAGTTTGAGATAGAGATGGGAGGTTAGAAGATATGATGCATAAGGGTTAGTGTCATAAACTAAATAATCAAAACTTGAAAACCAAGAATATACTAACTAGTTGTTTGATAGTTAGCAGTTGAACTATGAGTGATTTGGGTAGAGTAATAGTAATTTACCTAAAGAATAATTTTAGCATAGTTTTAAGTCTCTATCATAACTACTGACTTGCTAAAGGGAAGACCTATAAAGAAGTTACTGATTCTAAAATCTCCTTATGAGTACTGGTTGATAGCTTGATTTCTAAATTTCTTGGATCTCTGGATCCTTTTCACCTCCTTCAACCCTCCTTTCATAGGCAAAGAGATATGGATATATAATTTTTCATAAGAGGTTTTGTTGATAGTTTCTATACTTCATGATGCATTTTCTTACCATCTATATTAAATTTTTATGTGTCAGGTTGCACACAACTTGAGTTATTTTTGCTCAGATGGGGGAGACATGACCGTTGACAATCAGGTTTAACCATCAATGATCATGGTGACCATTGGTAGTTGGGTAATTATTAGTGGTCAAGGTGATCATCGGTGGTCAAGGTTTGAAGAAAGTTAGGTCAACATGTAAAGTTAATGAGTTAGTTTATCTAGTTAGCTAACTTGACTTAGGGTCATGGTAAGAGGTTGGGTAATGGTCTAATCTAAGGGTGTTTCAACATCTAGAGCTATCATGTGTAGTTTTCTAGTGTCTAAACTATCATAACACCTATCATCCCAGCTTACCAAATTTCCTAAGCACATCACATCCTCATAGCACCAACTATCTTAGCTTTTCTTATGTTTGTTTGTTTTTTCTCTTTAGTTTTGTATTCTTGGGTTTGTCAAAAGTAGTATTTGTGCCCTACATAATCAAAACTAAAAAATCAACAGACAACCATCCCATAATAAAGGTAAGTCAAGTACACATTACATTTATTTTTTATTTATTTACCTTTCAGATTAGTTTCCTTTTCAATCATTTACTTTCAATTATTTTTTCTTTAAAATATTACAACTTTTTTTAGCATCAGTGTTTTGTGTATTCTTATGTTTTTTCTCAAAGCACCATCCCCTATTACACCTTAGTGAAATGTGATGAGATTCAAGTGGGGCATATGTATACACATAATATTTTTAATTTTTTAATCAAATACCAATGCTTTAAATCTTGTAGGAACCCATAGATACTCAATCTCTCTAAATGCATGCCTTAAGGGGTGCAATGAGAAAGGGGTGAGTAGACCTTTAGTGCTTCATATATTATTGTCCTTTTTTTCATAATATTACCAATCTAGCCAGCTCCCAAAACCATTCCCTAAGCTACTTCTCCTCCCTTGAGTATTCCTCTAGTTTTTTCCTCTTTCATTCCTCCTTTTGTTATCTTAAAATCTTTTTGGATTTTTAGTTGTACTAGGTTGACTGGGTCAACCCAGTATAGTTTATAGATATTATTTACTTTCTTGGTTTGTTAGCCTTTTGGCTGACCTGGCACAAACCTACAAAATTGTACCCAAAAACACATTGGGTAAACCCTATATAGAAAATGTTCCCAAAAATATTTAGGGTAAGATCCACCTATATATACAAGATCATTTCATTAATTATTCATATGTACAATCAAGAGTTATTATTCACTCACACTTCTTCACAATATACTCTTCGACCATTCTACTTAAGGAGACTTAGCTTGGGTTTCTTATTTGGAGAATCTAGTCTTGTGTATAAGTATTAGATGCTTTGGCCTTTTTTAGTTATCTTTACAAACCATAACAACTTCTTTTGAATCCCCTTTAGCCAAGGGAGAGATTGAGTCTTGACAGCTTCACATTCAGGTAAGTATATTCTAACTTTGTTCCCCTCTCTTTTAGTATATAGAAGTATCATAAGTGTTGGCTTGAATAATATTATCTTTCATATTTTATGTATTAGGGTGTTACTCATACTTAATTTAATTGAAGTTCCCTATACATTTTTTTTATTACTTATAACCCCCAATTTGTACCACAAGCTTTGGTGTGCACTATATTATATTTTACTTTCTTGCTATTAGAATAGAGTGAATGTTTTAAAAACTTAGGACTCTATTAGGGTTTTTGTGTGATTGTGTTAGACTGTAGGCTTTAGAACCCTTCCTAGCATGATGTGTTGTTATAAGTGATACAAGTGATCCCCTAATTGGGTCTAGTTGATCCCCATATTGATCATGATTCTACTTAACAAGTGTATCCCCAATTAGAAGTGTAGGTATGATCTATCTTATCTGATCTAGAATTAATTCATAGACATGATGAATTTATTATTGCATATATTTAGAAGGATCTAATAAAAAATTAGAGCCTTATTTGCGATCACCAATGAGTAATCCATCTCATAGGCCCATGTATTCCATAATTGATTATTGAATTTTGAAACTCATCAAAATGTATGACTAAATTTTGTTGGTCCTAATCAATGAATTTGGGATGGCAAAGGCATAGGGAACAATGAGAATTTACTTCAAGATGGGAAGCTCTAAAGGTAGAAATATGGTGTTATACTTCAAGAAGGGAAGCACCACTATTATATGTTCTTGATTAAGGATGAGAAGCTCCAATAGTTAAGGTTAGAATGGAATTATAATCAAATAGGTCTGTGTCAACAAGCTTATCAAAAAGTCTATAATGGGATTTTATGTTGTTATCATGAGTCTTATTACTAGTCAATTCAAAAGAATCACTATCAAAAGTTATGAGGTCACCCCTAGGTGGTATAAATCCAAGACCATGATTCAAATTATGTACTCCAGTTGATAAGGGTTCTAGGATTCCTTGTGCTCATGGGCTATGGCCTTTTCCTATATAATCAAGATGATCAATGATCTAATTAGGTATAGGATACTTCAGATTCTGAAAGAAATTAGCAAGACCTTTAGAATATAACCAATCTCCCCTCTATAAAAACATCTCAATATATATTTGGCATAATAGTAGGTACAAAAACCATAGGTGGTTTTTGCTATTTCTTCTTCTATTGCTGAATTATTGTGGGATTGTTAAGATTATTGGAAGTTTTAGGCTTACCAAATGTTTTGGGGGTTTTAGGCAACTTTGATATATGGAAGGCATGCTTAAGAATGTATATGGAAATTCCCACATCTTTAATAACAATATGATTCACAATAACTATGGGAAATGGATAAACTAAATTGGAAGTGAGATCACCAAGGTTTATATAATTGGATGGAGGTGTTTCTATAAATTTTTGCTTTTTTCTTAGTTTTTTTATAGAAAAGATAGAAACACAAGATGAAGGGTGTGTACCTGGTAAACATGCACTCATTGATTACCAGATGAAAAGAGAACTCATTTTTGTATTGGAAGGAATACCTTCAATAAGACAACACTAACACAAGCCTGTTGGTTAGACAAAGATGCAGGGTGGATGGCCTAACATATGCTAGATCCAAGAAGCTAAAGCTTCATTGGATGGTTGTCAATCCACTCCCCTAATAACAAATGAAGATGATAAAATAAAATAAATGTAATTGAATTTAAATTAATGATACATTAAATTATAAATATTTTAAAAAATAAATTAAATACTTATTCAAAGAAAATGACTAAATATAGCACATGTAAAAACTAGTCAAGGCAAGGCCATAGTTTTGGGGATTGGGTAAAATGGTAAGGGTCAAAAGGATTATTTTTTAGGTTGGTTAAATGATAACAGATGAAAATATACAAAAGGGTAAATAGATATATGAGTCAAAGAAGAGAATATATCAAGTGTGGCAAAGAGGTGAAAGAGGTCAAGTGAGGAATATGATAAAGAGGAAAAATGGGGTAAAGGGGTAAATGGTAATATGAGGAAGGGATGAAGAAAATAATGGTGAAGGGAGTTAAAAGGTTAAGGTAAGGGAGGCCAAAATTAAAAAAATAAATAAATTGAAATAACAAAATAAAATATTACCTCAATGTTTGTAGATGCTTATTGATGAATATGGTTTGTTGAAGATTGTTGATGAAGATGTCTTGAGGCAATTTCAATAGAAATTAATTACTTTGAATTATTTTCCTCCAATTTTTGGAATAGTAATGACCTCCTTGAAATGGATAAACCTATAAATGAAATTTGGGCAGCAATACTCTAACTTTTCCAACCTCCTCCTTGGATGAAGGAGAGGGGGGTATTTGTAGTTTTTTTATGAGGAAACATGCCAAAAGAGGGCATCTTGAAAATATGGTGAATTTTCCCCCAAATTAAAGGATGGGGTTGGTGAAAGATTCTTATGGGGGTTTTCAAGTCTCCCTACCTTGCATACAAGTCCAAGTTTAAAAGGAATTGTGCACATGGTTTGAAAATAGGACCAAAGACTTTGTTACACCCTTATTTGTCCCCATTTATGACTTTTAAGAGTTATTCCACCAAATATGGTGCAATTTTTCAAGGAGGCATGGGTAATTCAAGTTGAGGTGGGTGAAGATTCTAATTTGGGCTGATAAGTCTCTTATTGGGACTAAGAAGTCCAAAATGGGGACTCTTTGTCTCTCCTAAGGTGTGAAATGGGTAAGTCAATTTTGAAGCCTATTTTCATGTGAAAATGCAAAACCAAGTCAAATTACTTACCCTTAAGGAGAAATTCAACCCGTTTCAAGTGGGGACACTTGTGATGCTTAAATGAGGTCATTAAGCATCTTAGAAAAAGGGGCTAAAGGTGGGGTACTAAACCATGTCACTTTGCCACATCATTTTTTCATGTCATTTTTCATGTCACATAATATGTCACATGCCATGTCACTTTCCTTGTCATAGGCCATGTCTTCATAAATAGTGAAAGTGGGTCCCATAGTGACTAGTGACGGTGAATAGAGTTTAGTGAATAGTTATTTCAAAATCTATTTTTGAATGGTGTTTTCAAATAATAATTTTTGAATAGAAGTTGGTAGAATAGGTACTTTGGTTAAGTTAGGAGGTTGGAAAAATGGGTTCTAAAGGTTTTAGGAGGATTTAAGGTGGTCTTGAGGCATTCAAACACCTAGAACTGCAAGTGTGCAATTTTCTAGTATCTACATTTTGCCCCTTTTTTTATGTGGATTTGAATTAAAAAGTTACAAAAAAAAAATAGATTGTTTGGTTGAAGTTTAGGGTGCCATAAGTCTAGGAGGAAGTGTTCTCCCTCAAACTAAGAGTCAATGAGGAGAGGTTGAATCGGGTGTAGGTTTGATAAATAGTTAATGGGGAAGCACTAAGTGGTGTCACAAGGTAGTGGGGCATGCGGGATGCTAATAGGTGCATAAAATATGACTAAGAATGGTAGTAAATATTTCAAAAAGATGAAATCTACCAATGTTGGTAAAATAAGTTTAGTGCTAAGAAGATAGGTGACCAATAGACCACATAACTATGGTTGGGTACACTTGTTAGCCTTCATAAAAAAAGGGGTGGTGTTTGTGTGGGTATCTAAATTTAGGAGTGATCCCATGTGTGGGTAAATAAAATTGGAAGTGATCATGTGTAAAACACCAATGGTCAGGTCATGTACTAGGTGGTGTAAAATATTAAATGTTCAACATGGAAAAATCAATTAGCACGGTAAAAAAGACTATGGTGAGGGCATTATAAAACATGCAAATAGGTTGAGTAAAAAATAACCTACATTGGGGTAGACATTGGTAAGGTAGTTGGGTGGTTCAAATGGGGTGGCCAAGTGGACACCATATGTATTGGGCAAGTGGACACTTCCTATATAACTTCATGGACATAATGTCCATAATGAACTTCAGGCCTAATGTAGTTCTTTTGCAGTTGGGAGCATTGGGTAACTAGTTGCCTCAATATGAAAAGGTCACGAGTTCACAGATAAAAATGAAGGTGGAAAAGGATGGGGGATTCCAAACATGGGTAGGACAAAAAGGTCATAATAAAATAAAGGGGCAATAATTCTAAAAATTTTGAGACCAAAAAAATGGGAGAAATAAGTTGTACCAGGCTGTAGGAAATCTAGTACTACTTTAATTGTCATGGTGATGCAATGGGGTATTTCATCACCATCCAAATAAGCTGACATTGTGCATACTCCATAATAATGTCATGAATAGGCTATGGAAGGGGTATGGTTCAATGATTTAGGGAAGCAAAATAACAAAGTGGGTAAATGTGTCATGGTGAAGATTTGAACCCTTGACCCTTGAGTCAGTGGGGCCCTAAAATAAGTAAGGATTAAGTTTTTGAGGGAATTTTTAGAAAGACACTGGGGGGTTTTAGAATATGGAGCAAGGTGAATAATAATAACATTAATTAATTGAGGTATCAGGTTGTGTTCCCACATAGATATCCTAAATATTCCATTTGAAGATGATGTTTAGCTTGATTCCAATAGTGGTGAAAGAGAAAAATAAAAGGGATATAAAATGAGTAAGACTAGGGGGATGGGAAAGGAAACTTCTTCAAAATAGCTAGCGGTACTTTCACATGTTCTCTGGTCACATGACTTGTGAATGTGGAAAAAATAGAAAGCACTAAAAAGTGTCAAGCAGAAAGCACTGAAGGGCTGAGTAGGAGATATATGAAAAGAGAAGCATCAAGGTGACTAAGGGGGATGAAAGGAGACAGACATGGTCATATGGATGAAAAATAATGAGTGCCAAGTAATGATGAAGAGAAAAGGAAAATAAAAAGTAGAAGTGAAGAAATGAAAAGGATGGACAATGAAGGATGGTGAACCCAGTGGGTGGGTGGCCATGAAAGGATTGAAAACAAGTATAAAAAGACTAGGAAGAAGGATTTGGTGATGAAAATGAGTGAGAAAGAATAGGGAAATATAAGGGGTGAAAGAATGAGATGAAGAAAAGGGATGAAAATTAGGGATGATAAAAAAGAATTGAAGTAGGGATATAAATAACAGATACTCACACAGATGTAAAATACAAGTGAGTACCGAGATGAAAAGAGGAAAAAGGGGAATGAAAAAAGGGCCATAAGCAAAAATAGGTAAGAATAAAAGTGGAATTATGTAAGGCTTCTCAAAGGATAAATACCCAAGGAGAAACTAGTTGTGGAGGAAAAATGGGATGATAAAAAGGATGAAAGGATGGAAAAAAAGAAAAAAAGAAGAATGGAAAATGGGTATAGAGAGAAGAGTGGTAGAATGACAAAGAGTGGTGGTACATGTAATGAAAAATTGAAATAATAAAAGAAATAGAAAGCTTACAAGATGCACAGTACGAAGTGGAATGGGTGAGGAAAAGAGAGTGATAAAGGGGGTATGACAAATAGCCAAGGGCGATGGGAGATGATGAGGATGGAGAAATAAGTTGAAGGGGATAAATGGAAATTTTGGTAATAAGGTGAAAGAGAGGTAGACAATGAAAAAGGTGGGTGGGGAAGTGGGCCATGAAGCATGCACAAGGAAATATGATGGGCAGTACAATGAAATAAAGTAGGAGGCAGCTTTATGGGAGGTAAGGGGGCCAATGGGGAATGTTGTCAACCCTTGTGTTCAAAAAGATTGACAAGCTAGAAAAGTGATTAAAAGAGATTGACAAGTTGGAAAAAAATGGTGGACAAGGTATGTGGCATTAGAACCTAAGGGTTCCAAGAAATAATGTTCAAATAAGTCTTGGTTTAGGATGCTCTAGGCAAGAGGCATAGATATCGATAAAAATTAGTTAGGAAATGGGGAGTTAGTTGTTAGTGGTCGAGCTACCCGTGAGTAGTACCTACACACTCAAAATGGACATTAGGATAATGTAGTTTAATTAAAGGATGGTTGGTGGCTTGCAAATAGGATGCCCTAATTTGAAACACCATGAATTTTAGGTCAGGTTGGTTGGATGCAAAATTGACAAGAGGTCAAAGCTAGTTAAGGTTGGTTTTGGTTTGCTCATGGTTGATGGTGAAGGGAAGGAAAGGGAAATGTTAGTGGCTGAGATACCTGTAAGCAACATCTACATAGTCTATGGACATCAAGCCAATGTAGTTTTAAATAGTGATTGGGTTAGTGGTGTCTAAGTGGGTTACCCCAATTGGATGTACCACATGGGTTGGTTTGGGCTAATGTCAGAGGGTTTTGTAGCATAGAGGTGTTTGGTTATGGTGAAGGTAATGGTGAAAGTGAATGGGGTAGGTTGGTAAATAGTTATCATAATGATCCCACATTTAGTAGGATGAGAGGCATAGATGAGTAAGATAGGGTAAATAAGAAGGGAATACCAAGCCCAGTAACACAAATGACCTTCAATAGAACTAATCCAAATAAGAGGTGTCTTTGTTAAGAGGTTACACCTTATAAAATTATGTGAGGGCAGGAGTTTGAAGATAGTGTTTACAAATTATTTTTAGGATGTGGGGATCTATCTAGATCTACAGATTTATTGTGGCCAAGGTTCATCACTACTATGAGTTGAGTTTTAAGGGTAGTAGCAAAGTAATGACTTGCAAAGAATTTCTTTGATGGTCAAGTATATTCTACAAGTAAGGAAGTTAGTATCATGGTGATAAATAGAGGATGGACCTTTCTTGGCCCAAAATTTGTATGGGTAGGTTAGACAAATGGTGGCCATGTCTACATCCTATGCCATAGCTTCATGGAACTAATGACTTATTGGTTTCACTAGTTTATGCCTAACCAACTAGAGGCTGCATGGCTGGGAGAAGATGGTGGTTCCCTTGTTATGAATGAACATTCATCTAGCACAAAATAAAAGACTGCCATATTCAAGTAGACACTACCAATGGTTGGGGTCTGATGCTCAGAGTATGTGGTAACGGGAAGATAGGAATAGGAGGGAAAAAGGGGCAAGAAGGTGAATGTATCATTGTAAAAGACCCAAAGCAAAGTATGATTCTTTATCTATGGGGATGAATATGGGAGAGGAGAATAGATTCTACCCTTTAGTGGTTGTTGAGACAAGGAATGTTATAGATTAAGTAGAAGAATGGTTGAAAATAAATCTAGAGTCACCAGATAACTAGTGTAATGCGTAGGTAGGAAAATAATGTATGATTGTGTGTTAGGCAATGCATGTGTAATCTAATAACATATTTCATAGTTTGATGTAAACATTTATAAAATGTGTTAGATCTTGTTGGTTGAATGTTATGGTTATGGTTATTATTGGGTGGATACTTATGAATGTTATGGTTATGGGTATGAATGGTATGGTGTTGCTTGTTGTATTCTCACTTAATGTAAAAATAATGATTATTGTTGTTGCAACATTGGATGGTAAAATCATGATGAAAATATCAACCAAGCATATTAAGATAAGAATAGGTCACAATGATTTATTTTTGATAAGGACTAAAAATAGACACAAAGTGAGATCATATTAATGAGTATAAGCCCTTAAAATGCTATGCATGATCAGTCATTAGTTGATAAAAAAGGTTTCATTATCAAAAGGTGTCAAGTAAGTTCTAAATCTCTTGATTTACAAATAATCAAAAGGTAAGATGGGTGATAGGTTGTGTGCAGGGTAATGGGTGATATGTATGATAACCTCATGTGAATTAGTTTTCCCTTTCTATAGGTGACCTAAGAATGGTATTAGATAGGTCCATGTTGTATGCTAGATGTAGACTAATCAATGTGAGAATTCTACATGGGAAAGCCAATTATGGTCCAAATTAGTATGCTTTTTGAGAGTTGATTGTGGCTTTAGAATTGGTTGTGATAGTGTTTCTTTTGCTTTATTGTTGCATATGGGAATCCAATCAATGAGGGAAGCTTCCATGAAATTTCTCTACTTTTGAAAAAGTTAACTCAACCATCCTTTGAGGGATTGGTCTAAGCTTATTGGTTTTTTTTTTAATGTTCTTAATAGTTGTCCTTCAAGGGAGCAGTCTACCTTACATGTGGATTTTTTTCTTTTCTTTTTGGGTAGCTATCCTTCAAAGGAGTAGTCTACAATGCTTAAGATATTGACCCAATTAATTATTGCAATATGAAATGTGTTTAGACATGGAAAAATATAATTAGGTTTAGAGGTTTACCTTTATGAGGGCAAAACTTTACACAAGAACATTAATGGTATTTGAAAGGGTGTGGTTTTGAGAGAAAATGACCATGGGATTCCATCTCATTGAAGAGGAAAAGCATCCATGAGAATCATGCTATCGGTAGAGACGTGGTACCCATATTTAGGATTAGGCTATGACTGTGATGGTTAATCACATGGTTCTATGTTGTAATTAATTGTCCTCAAAAGGGGAAGAGGAAGGTGGGTGAAGGTTAAAATCTCATAATCAAGGGATGAGCTTAAGTTATAAAAATAGGTGATCTTGATCCTTAATTAACAAAAAAATAGATGTAGATGCAAAGAATTAAGGGGATCAGGTTCTATTTTACCTTCAAGAGAGGATAAATGATAATCTCCTAGTCCATGCTTATGGGTGATGATGTACGGTCCAATCCAATTAAAAGCAAACTTGCCTCATTTTACTTTTCTCCATATTAGTTTTACTTTAGGACAAGGTCTCCAATATTGAAATCCTTAGGTTTGAGGTAAAACTAGTTAGGTTTGATGGAGATGGGTAATCACCAATGGTTCGATGGGAAAATTTGTATCCCAAATAGGCCAGGTGGTATCCAAATGGGTTTCCCTAATTTGATATACCACTTGGTTCAAGTTGGGTTAATGGATAGGTTTGGTTGATAGGTTAAGCAAAAAAAAGCCAAGGGTTAGTTTAGTTAATGGTTAAGGTATAGTTGAAGTTAATGAATGGTGAAATATTTATGGAAGGAAAGTACCCCTAGTTTACTCTTTGCATGGGTGGGAAAATATCCCAAAGTGAAGGTGTTTATGATTGGGTTCGGTTGGAATGTTGAGGTTTTGAAGGGTATGTCTATGGAATAGACATTTTAACCTTTTCCTTATCTTTTTATTGGACCTAAGAGTGGGTAACCCTAAAGATGGTATGGATAAAAGGAAGTGTTGGTTCATCTTGTTGCTTCGATTCCTTCTTATTCCTAGGTGAGAATGGGGGAATAGGCAAGTGTTGGGTAGGTTTGGTTGATGGTTGGGTTGCATATGGGCTCAATAGAGGTTCATTTGATAAAATATTATCCTTGCTATAAATATGGTGGATAATGGTTTTAAGATCCTTTAAATGTTCTATATCATTGACAAGTTTCCTATGGTAAGAGCACACATGGTGGTCATTGTACCATGATGGTTTTAGGCATGAGGGGTTAAATTTTTTGATAGGGTCAAAAGGTTGGATAGGTGGTAAGGTTAAGGAAGAGGTTTGTAATAACCTTTGTAAAATATTTGAATAGGATTCATGCAAAGGTGTTGGAGGTGATAGGTTTTTAGTTTTGGGAGCCTTCCTAAAATTAGTTTTTATTATGAAAGTTATGGGTGGTTGGGTAGTTCTAGTTTGTTAGTTAGGTTGGGCTAACTTGGATAAGGGAGGTTCATATGATAACATATTATCCTCATATAAGTTATGGATGAGTTCTTGGAGAGATTTGTAGTTCTTGATGGCATGTCTTAGTTCCCTATGGTATGCACAAACTAAGCTAGCATTAAACCATTTTGGTTAGAGACATAAAGGGTCAAAAGTTTTAACAGGTTAGAAACGTTTGATAGGTGTTAAGGTTATGGAAGAGGTTTTTAACAACCTTCAAAGAATGGTTGAGTATGAATCCACTAAAGGTGGTAGGGTTTTGGTGGTTTTTGGTTTGGCTGTCAAGGTAGAAGATTGTTTGGAAGTAGGTTTGGTGATAGGTGATTTTAAGTTGGTATGTTTACTTGATGGATTTGGTTTAGGTAATATGGTTGATGAGCTAGAAGGAGAGGATGGTAAGGTAGGTAGCTTAGGTATTGCCGATGTTGGGAGGAGAGATGTTTTAGAAAGGAAGTGTGATGGTGTAACTACTAGAGGTGGTAAGGTTTTGTTATAAATTATGGGCTTCATGCTCAAGGTAGAGGGATGAGGACCCAAGATGGAGGGTAAGATTAAAGGAGGTAAAATTTGAGATTTTGGGTTATTTTGTGGTTTTACTACCTTGGTTATTTTTATTGGTTTTGAATGAGGCTTAGCTACTTTATTTGTTTCCAGTGGTTGAGGGTTTTTTAGTTTAGTAGAGGTTTTATATGGTTGGGTGGATGTTTTAGAAGTACTAGGTTGGTTCACCAAATAAGGGGTTGGGTGTTCTAGTTTTTTTTTTGCTTACCCTTATCTTAGCTTGTGATAAAAGTTTCCATAATTAGAGGTTCAATGGATGAGGCTATCTTTTCTTGTGAGATAGCCTTTAAAGAGGGAACATATGGTTCTATAATAGGGGAGATAGGTGTGGAAGATTCTATTGAAGGTTTGGGTATGGTTACTTATTTTGTTTGGGTGTTTAAAGGGGTAGAAGGTAACTCTAATTCTTTCATAGGTTGAGGGGAATTGGTAGGTTGATGAGTAGGTTCTTTGTCATCAAGCATGTCATGAACCATGTTGATGGTATATGTGTTGGGAGAGCATTCAATGTTATTACTCTTATTTTTTATGGGAGAATGGTTTAGAAAATACTATTTGAATATGTCGAGAGCTTGATTTGGTGGAGCATTGGGGTTATCTAATCTAAGTTCCCCCTTTTTGATGACGGATTAGACAAGATTATTAAACGTGTTATATCTATTAATATCATGCCCTATGACCTGATGAAAGACACAATGGTCATTCTCATTATACCATCTTAGCATGGGGTGAGAAGGATCAAATTGTTGAGATGGTTTAATCGGCGGAAGTTGAATGATGTTGGATTTTAACAAATTTTCCAAAATAAAAGCATATGGTTCTTAAAGTGGAGTTAATTGATTTTTATTATTCCACATTTGGTTTCTTTGGTTTGAATGATTTAAGGAATTATAGGTTTGGTTCCTTCTATTTTGTTGGTTGGTAGATTATGGAGGTGCGACTTTGAGGATAATAACATTGGTGGTTTCTTTGTTTTTGGTATTGCTATTGGTTAGGTTGTTGGGTTTAGATGAAGATGGATCATTGGGTTGTTAAGTTAATTTTTTATTTTTCAACTTCAACTTCCTTTCTTCAATGGCTCTATTTTCTAGTTTACTAGCCATGGTAAAGGCTTCATCAAATGTCTTAAAACTTTAGACACACAACGTAGAGGAAATGTGTTTTACACTTGCTTGAGAAAAAAGGTTTATGAGTTCCAATTGAGGGAAGGGGAAGTAAATTTGGTTTATTAAGATTCTCTAATGAGTGAAAAAGTCAGCAACAGACTCATTTTCATATTGTCAGATAGAGTAGAGGTTACTAATGGAGACTTTCTTGGAGATATTGATTGAAAAGTGTTGCAAGAAAGTTTGGGCTAGTTGAGCAAAGGAGATGATAGAATGCTTAAGCAAGGCACTATACCAATCTAAAGTTGGTCTTGATAGATACATGGGGAATGTGTGGAGAAGCAAGGAGTCATCATAGACAATTAGGTAACATGAGTTCCAAAATTCCCTAAGATGTTGTTGGGGGTCCTCCTTATTTTGAAACTTAGTAAATTTTGGGAGTTCTCATTAAGGAAGGCAGGCATGTTAACTTTTTTGATTAACATCTTGACCAAGCCAATTTAGGGTTAGGTTGGGGGAATGGTAGAATTGATAAATTGATAGGATGGTTCAGAAGAGGGAATATGGTGGTAAGGGGTTGATATTTGTTGAGGGGTTACCCCATAAGAAATTATGGGTATTAATAAAGAGGTAGGGGGAGATATATGGCTTTTCCAGTTAGCCACATATTGATAAGAGTTGGAAGATATTTGTTGGGGAATAGTTGTGGTTTGGGGAATGGATGTATGAGAGGGTCGGGTTTGAGAGGTTACCTAAGTTTGGATGGGAAGAAGTGTTTGTAGTATCAAAAGTACTTGGTTTTGAAGAGGGGTGTTTTCTGGTTGGATAGTGGTAAGAAGGGAAGAGGAATGAGTGGTAGAAGTTTGACCCATGATTGATAGGGTATTGGTGGGAAGGGGCAATCTCACCTCCATGTGAGATGATTCGGTTAGGGTTGAGGATGACTGAGTGGTGGTTAGGACATTCAATTGGGTTTGATCTACTGAAGGACCATGAGTTCAAGGAGAAGTGTGAGAAATAAAAGGTCAAGTAGAGGTGACACCCACCATAAGGTGGTGTGTCATGCCATAAGGTAGATTCAAGAGAGGGATGGAAGAGGTTGGGGTATGAAGGGATAAGGTGGAAAGGTAATATTACAAGGCCACCAAGTTATTATCTAGATAGGTGGTGAAGTCACCATCCCCTTTAAGGACCATCAAGGGTCTATTAGGTGAATAAGCCATATGAGGATAATCATGGGGTGCCACCTTGATGTATGAGATGTACTCCATGGGTAAAGATGAGGAAGGAGGAAAGGGTAGGTTGGTTTGGTTTCTTTCTTGTATTCAAGTTAAGACCATATGATAAATCAAAGAGAGGAAGTCGAACCTCACACCTCAAACAAGAAACAGTTGAAAAAAGAAAAGAAATCAAAATAAATCAACACGCTCTAGAGAATGTTAGGCCTATAATTTTAATTATCTCTTATTATCTTAAGAATTAAATGAGTATGAATGTAATTGTATTTTAAAGGTCCTAAACAAAGCTATCTAATTTTAGTTCTAGGATGTTTAGGCATTCAAGAGTCAATTTTACACTAAATTGGGTATGTGGCATGGTACTGGGGGCTTGTTCCTCACACTTCATGACCCTGAAGCCAAGCTGGGCTGCTTAGCCAAAATATACCATTTATTTAGAGTTTATACTCTACCAGAGAATGGAGTTGGTTAATCCCTTTGTGATTAAATCTGAGTACGAAAATTGGGTAGGGGTAAATTGCCACTTGGTGATGAAATCCAAGATGAACCTTGTCTCAAGTATTATTTTGGTGTGTTGATTTTGAAAGTGGTTCAATTTGTGTGTGAAGAATAAAAATGAATCTACAATTAATTTACTTATTTAATTAAAGTTTCTTGAGCTAATTAAGCAAGAAAACATGAATGCACTTGATTTTAAACTAAAGGAAAATTTTGATGTCTTTAAATGAGCATAGAATAATTGAACGGTTTATTTTATGCCAAAGGAAATTTCAAATTCCAAATTGATGAGAATAGAATAATTCAAGGATTTATTTTATGCCAAAATAAATTTTGGATTTCAAACTTCATTTGATGAACATAAAATAATGCAAAGTTTTACTTTATGCTAAAAGAAATTTTGGATTTCAAATTTCATTTGATGAACATAAAATAATATAAAGATTTACTTTATGCCAAAGGAAATTTTAGATTTAAGATTCCATGAGCATAAAATAAAGGAGGAGAGCATGCAGATGCAAAATATGAAAAATTGGAATAAAAGGGCACCTATATGATGCTAGGTCCCATCGAGCATGTCAAAATATTTCTACAATTTTTTTATTTTTTCTTAGTGTTTTATGAGAAAAGATAGAGACACAAGATGAAGGGTGTGTACTTGGTAAATGAGTGCTCATTTATGACAAGACAAAGAGATAACTCATTTTTTTCTTGGAAGGAATACTTGTAATAAGACAACACTACCAAAGCTTGTTGGTTAAATAAAGATGTAGGGTGGACCGCTTAGCATATGCTAGATCCAAGAAGCTAAAGTTTCCTTGGATGGCTGTCAATCCACTCCCATAATAAAAAATGAAGATGATAAAATAAAATAAAGGTAATTTCATTTAAATTAATAATAAATTAAATGCTAATTACAAAATGAAATGAAATACTTATTCAAATAAAATGACTAAATCTAGCACATGATAAAACTAGTCAAGGCAAGGCCATAGTTTGGGATCTAGGTAAAATGGTAAGGGTCAAAAGGATTATTTTGTTGGGTTGGGTAAATTATAAAGACTGAAAATAGAAAAAAGGGTAAATGGATAGATGATTCAAAGAAGATAATATGTCTAGTGTGGCAAAGAGGTGAAAGAGTTCAAGTGAGGAATATGGAAAAGTGGCAAAATGGGGTAAAGGGGTAAAAGGGTAAATGGTAATATGAGGAAGGGATGAAGACAATAATGGTGAATGGAGTGAAAATTTTAAAGGAAGGGATTCAAAAAGGAAATAAATAAATAAATTTAAATAACAAAATAAAATATTACCTCAATGTTTGTAGATGCTTATTGATGAAGATAGTTTGTTGAAGATTGTTGATGAAGATGTCTTGAGGTAATTTTTGAAAAGATTCATTAATTTTAATTATTTTCCTCCAAGATGTGGAAGATTAATGACATCCTTGAAATGGATGAACACCTGCAATAAAATTTTGGCAGCAATACTCTAACTTTTCCAACCTCCTCCTTGGGTGAAGGAGAGGGGGGTATTTGTAGTTTTTTTATGAGGAAACATTCCAAAAGAGGGCATCTTGGAAGTATGACAATTTTTTTCCCAAATTAAAGCATGGTATTTGTGGAATATTCCTATGGTGGTTTTCAAGTCTCCCTACCTTGCATGCAAGTCCAAGTTTAGAAGGAATTGTGCACATGGTTTGAAAATGGGATCAAAGACTTTGTTACACCCTTATTTATCCTCATTTATGACTTTTACGAGTTATCCCACCAAATTTGGCACCATTTTTAAATTTGGAATGGGTGATTCAAGGTGATGTGTGTGAAGATTCCAATTTGGGTTGATAAGTCTCTTATTGGGCCTAAGAAGTCCAAAATGGGGGCTTTTTGTCTCCCCCAAGGTGTGAAAGGGGAAAGTAAGTCAATTTTGAAGGTTATTTTCATGTGAAAATGAAAAACCAAGTCAAATTACTTAAAATTGAGGATAAATTTGACCCATTTCAAGTGGGGACCCTTGTGATGCTTAAAAGAGGTCATTAAGCATATTGGAAAAAAAGGGCTAAAGGTGGGGTACCAAGCCATGTCACTTCACCACATCATTTTGTCATGCCACATGCCATGTCACATGTTATGTCACATGCCATGGAAATTTCCATGTCACTTACCATGTTGATTTCTATGTCATATGCCATGTCATCATGAATAGTGAAAGTGGGTCCCACAGTGAATAGTGATGGTGAATAATGTTTTGTGAATAGTGATTTCAAAACTATTTTTGAATGGTGTTTTCAAATAATAATTTTTGAATAGAAGTGGGTAGAATAGGGACTTTGGTTAATCTAGGAGGGTGTAATAAAGGGTTAGGAAGTTTTAGGAGGATTTAAGGTGGTCTCAAGGCATTCAGACACCTAGAACTGCAAGTGTGTAATTTTTTAGTGTCTATAGGATGTGGATGTGAAACTATAGCCTTGTTCTTCTTCACAATGAATTCAAAACCTAGATAATAGTTATAATTGTGTAACTTAGCCTCAATATGTTTTCAATACTCATAAGGATTTTGATTGGTGAGAATAGTAACTTTGATCCCATCATGAGGAAACTTAAGGCACTAATGCAAGGTGGAGGGGAAAACATGTACTTCATATATCTAAGGATGACCAAGAAGTAGGTTATAAGGTAGATCAATGTCCACAATATTAAGTAACGTATGATGTGAAACAAACTTAATAATGATGGGAAATCAAATATTACTAGTAGACTCCCTTTTGGCATTATCATAAGCCTTGATGGTGATTATCTATAGTTGAATTTATTTTGTAGTGTAGCCTAATCTTTGTACAAAATTAGGAGATATGATGTTTAGCCATGAACCATTGTCTATAAGAACCCACTTGATCTTATGCTTTTAATTATTACTTCAATTTAAAATGGGTTATTATGGTTCAATCTAAGCATAGACATATCTTTTTGATCAAACGTGACTTGATGAAATGAAGACAAATGTCCCAAAAGGTTTTGAAACTATTCTGGATTTATGTCATTAAAAATAGTTTATTCTTGCAAAAGATTGTTTAAGATAGTTATATAGACTTCAGATGTTTGCAAGATATCCAAAATGGAAATATGTGTAGGGGTTTTACCTAATTGGTCTAGTAGACTACAAAGCTTTTCAACATTGGGATGATAGAGCTTAGCTTTGGTTGGCACATTAGTCAAATTTGGATACATTGGCATAATGTTCACATTAGGTTCCATGGAAGTAGGCAAAGGGCCCTAGAGAGTGACTCACGAGAATTTAGTTATGACTGCACAACCTAGAGGTGGTAGGGAGCCAATATAATTAGAAGATGAAGGCAAAGGGCCTTGGAAGTTGACTCATGGTTGTCTAGTTGCATTATTGTAATTTTGAGTTATCATGGAGCCATTATAATTAGAGGAAGGGCATTGTCTTGAAATAGTAACCTATGCAAATGCAGTTATAACATAATTATGAAAACTTGACATGGTATTTCTAGAGAGAGAGGGTGTTGACCCTATAATAATGGGTCATGTACTATAAGGAGCATGAGATGGTTCATATGGTTTGATAGTAATAGTGGCAATGTGGGTTGCAAAAATGCATCCCATAGTGTTTTTATAGTTGTAAGGCATGTTGTTGTAACCAAAAATATTAGTATGGGTATTATGATCATGATTATTCTCATGATTATTATGATTTTTACCTTGATTCCAGTTCTGATTCTACCTCTATCCTTAGTTTTGGTTGTTCCTTAGTGGTGGTTGATTATGTCAAAGAAAGGGGTCCTTGTAGATTCCCATATCCTAATTTGTGTCCTAATTAGATGCTAGTTTAATCTCAAATTCACCACTCTAAATGAGATCTTTAATAATATGTCATAATTGGATGCAATGATAAGCACCATGACTAATAACATGATGAAAATTTCACCACTAATTCTCTTTGTACCAATCTATTTTTTATTGATCTTTAGGAAATAGCCTTGGTACTAGCCATACAATTATATTTGTTTTTATGAGATTTTAAAACATGGTTTCAATTGGTACTCCCAATTTACTAAAGAGCCTAAAACCACTATGGTTTATTCTCTATGGAGGTTTTTTCTATAAATTAGGTGGTCGATTAGGAGGAACTAATTGTACATTTGGGGTCATGGGGCCTTCACCATTTGTACATGTCTTGTTTCTATCACACCATTTCTATCCATGCTTTTATTCTTTTTGAAACCCTTAGTTTTATCTTGTGTAACTATAGGCTAGAATATTAGGTTAAATTTAACATTTGACCCCACACAAAAGTCTTGACAAGGCCCTTGGCAATAAGATCCTTCACAATTTTTACACCCTTGTCGATAATTTCCTCAAATGAGTTAGAAAAAGCTAACTGTAGATTATGCAAGACCTTAGGATGTAAGTTCTATACAAATATGTCTACCAATTATTTATCTAGAAACTTCTGTTGAAATTGACCCATTAATGCTTACCATCTCTGTAGGTATGTGGTGAAACTTTCCCCATCATGTTGTTTGGTTTTGTGCAAGTCAACAATGGTCAATTCATGCTCTATGTTGTATGAGAAATGGTTGATGAATTTTTTTGACAAGTCATTCCAATCTGTAATTGACCCCTTGGGTAAATTAAGTATCCAATCTAAATATTTCCCCACTAAACTTTATAGAAACAATAAACGCAAGTACACATCGCTATAAGAAACCTCTTGACATAAGATAAAAATACCTAAATGTGTTCACATGGGTCCCCCTTTCCTTTGTATTTATCAAACTTTGGTGCCTCAAAATGAGATAGAAATGGGAATTAGAGAATAGATAGATAAAATGGATATATATTATCAAACTCTTATTTTTTAACTCTATTATTCATCTCCAATCATGTCACAATATACCTAATGGAATTCCACTCTTGTATGTTTGGTGCATTTGTGGGTATAACATAATGTTGTTGGGGTGGAATGTGCCCCTATTACTATTGTTGGGGTGGATGTGCCCTATTATTAATTTTGGGGTGGAATGTACCCCTATTGTTTTTGGGGTGGTATGTGCCCCTATTATTTCATGGATTCAGTAGGAATGTACACCCTACAATCCTCGACTTGGTTTTGGTTCACTCCTTGAGTTGAGTAGGTAAGCAGTTGATTCCTAGGAATCTATTGCCTTGAATCAACCATGTTTTGTTGATCTTGGGGAGTTATTTTTCTATTCAAGATTATACATGTTGGTTTATATGGAATAGCTAAATTATTTTGAGGGATATCCTCAATTCAAACCAAATGTTTGGGTCCCTACATTTGTAAAGTGACAAGAGGTTCTTTATGGTTAAAGATTGTGTGTTCTGTGTCTAAGGAAATATTTTGTATAACCTCTTATGTCTTGATTTGTTCTTTTGAGACCCCTTGATCAATCATTGTTGGGTTCTCAACTAATGTTAGATTCAATCACATTTCTTTTTTCCTTGAAATCCTTGTTGTGAATTGAAGTAGCAACTATAGAGTTAGTTAAGTCTGCGATAAGCTGATCGGCATACTATTGACTTATTTTCTTAATTTTGGTGACAAGATATTGATTGGTTGGTTTTAAATCTATAAGTATTTCCCTACATTTTTTATAAGAAGAATGTATGTTTTTTTTACAATGTTTTGGAAAAATTAATATCATTATTGTTCACCTTCCCTAACTAAGGTATATGATTTCACCATAGGAAAATCCAAGGGTAGTCTAGCACCATATTCTATCAACCTAAGGAGTGATTCATATAGGTTTTATTGATATTTAGTATAATATTCTTCAGATCCTAAAATTATAGGAATGTCTTCAAAGACAACTGAATTATCTTCATCACCATAATAATTCTCTTTCTCATAGATAGGGCCATAAGGAACCGCACTATGAGTGAACCTTTGAGTTAGGTCTATAAAGGGTTACTCTATGCATTTGAATATATTTGGATCAATGTTTGCCAATGTATAAACAAGGTATGGATGTTGATATTTCTTCCAAAAAAATGACCAAGTCACCAAAAATACTATAAAAGGAAAGTGGCTTGGAATCACACACAATTAGAATAATGTGTCCACAAATTTACTCAACTTTTGGGTAAAATTAAAATCATATGAATTAGAAGAGAGTATGATAACTCAAAAATCCAAGGTGAAAACTAGTACACCAAAGCCTAGATTTTTGTGATATGTCAATACTATAAAATATAGTTCAACTTCAATGATTTACTACTAGAAAACTAGAAGAAAACCCTTCATATTAGGAAGGATACAATGCAAACCAGGAAACTCAAGATGTGAAAACTTGCAATAATTCCTAAGTATAAATATAGAACCAAATGGATAGCACAAAGCCACCACATGGTAATAGTATAAAATATGTTTTAGGACTCAAAGCATGATCAATGTGTAATATGACTTAAGTCCACCAATGATGATAATGATAATGAGTCTATAAATGGCCTTCAATCCAAATTAGAAATTAAACCCAAATTCCATCAAGTCAAGTGCAAATGGTGAACCCAATTTAACACATCAACCTTATGAACTTAGAAGGTGCAATTTCAAATTTAAAATATCAATGAAGGACTTAAAGATAATTTGGAAATTGGTTTAGACTAAAATGGATAGAATAATTGCACCAAATTAGATGATATGACACAATGTTTTAAGATGACAATTTTGAACAAGGAAAAGATTGATTTTTACTTGGACAGTGTAATGCCTCCTTGTTCAAGAAATTGTAGACAATGTGTTTGGTTATGGCCTTTGTTAATGAGAAATTTTTAACTCAAATCAATATCAATTAATCTAAGACCAAAAAATACAAATACAACTAATTAATCGTCATAAGCCCTAAATTGATAAGGTTGTATGATATTATTGAAGTCTGTCTTTATACATACACTTGAGAGGAAATTAAGTGTTCATCCAAAATAAAAGCACATTATATAGTAGGGTATTTTACACCCCCCTTCTCTTAAATTATAATATGATGACATGGACCTTGGGGTCCACCTCACATCAATAATATTTTTGTAGCAAATGGGGTTTATCTAAAACTTACAAGTTTTCAACTATTTAGATGGATTCCATGTGTACCAGCTTTCATGTTAACACACAAGAGAAGTAACATGTTAATTAGATCTATGTCAAATGGATTATTGTGAAAATGTATAGTCCTTTTCAAAACCAATACATCCATCACTTGCTTAGTGTAGTACGATATCCAAAATGATCATACATCCTAGGCTTAGCCTACCACTAATGGAGATCATTTAACTGCTAAAACCACCATCCCAGTGAGGTGATCCAAATTTGTATACACCCCTCCATGGATATGGGTTCAAGATGATTTTAGGAGATGAATTTTCAAGTCAAATCTTCCCTATAGAACCCATGGGAGGTAATGAAGTCCCCCTCACAAGTTAAAATGCATGAAATGAAAATCTAAGTAAAAAGGCTTTTTGGTTTCCTCTAGATCACCCAAACCATGCTAGTTTTCAGGAGAGATTTGAAAAAATCATTTTTATGCCTTTAGACTAAGGCAACATTTGTAATGAAAATGTCATTTTTGATCCCACAAGTTCCCTATAAGGAACGGGGGGAGAGCATACATGCATAAATTCTTTTTTGCTCAAACAATTCTAAAATAAGCAATGATAAATGACTTGTTAAAAAAAATTGATGTGAGTTTGTTTTTAAAGCATTGAATTGAAGTGTTTAGTGATGTTATTTGGCCCCTTGGCCTTAAGTTACAAAAAAATTTGAAAAAAAATCACAAAACATTCAACATAAACATGAAAAAATTTCCGCTTAATCACCAAAGGAAAGTTCTTAATTATTTTTAAGCAAAAAAAAGAGGTTAAAAAGACTTAATTAATCTCAAATGTTCACTTTATTTGTGGGTCATACATAAAAAATTATATAACCTCATTTATATTTGAATCACTTTCACTTTTTAGATAAGCAAACTTGGTTTAAGTGTTCTCAAGTCTATGTTTTTAGAAAACACAATGATCATTGATGGTCATTATTGACCATCACTGATTCTTGTACACCATCATTAGTCGATAAAAAACCATGGTATGTATAAAATTAACCATTGAAGGTTACCTATAGATCCCAAGACATCAATGTTATGCTTCAAAAATATGTTAGGATAAAAAGTCTAGAAGTTAGGCTTCGAGATCAATACTATGTTTAGACCAAAGACTTAGAAAACCCAAATCATTAGTAAAAAACTTGAGAAAAATCTCAAAATTAAAAAAATTAAGCTATTTTTTCCTTGGAACACAACCATGGGTTGTTTTCCCTAATCATCAATGGTCACTAAGAACCATTGGTGCTCACTGTGTAACCTGTGTATACACAAAAACATGGGAAAACAAGCATAAAAATTAGTATTAAAGGAATTTTTAATGGTTAAAATGGAAATTTAAAACTGACATTATGTTTTCCTTTTTTAAATGGATTCCATGAGTCCCACCAGGATCGCCAAGATGTAGGATGGATTACAAAGGTTATTAGTCAAGCATTAGTTAATAAATCCATGAAAATGCACAAGGAACTCAACAAATAAATCCAACCCATTCCAACAGGGTTTGCTAATGATAATTAATAATAAATTGAAAGAAATCAATACCAATTACTTTCCCAAATCAATTCCACTACCCAAGATCAGCTCCAAGCATGTTCTCCCCTTTATCTAATGCTCTTATATTTGTCAACAGTGGCTACTTTGCTCCTCCATTGCCTCAAGAAAACTATGCATAACTTAGGCTCAATATAATAAATCTCTAATCCAACCTATCAAATTAATCTTACAAATAAAACATAATGATCAACACATAATATTGTGGAGACAATTCTACATTATAAGTTTACAATAATTTAGCATAAAAATGATGTTCTATGCCCTTCTATTTATAGATTTCCCAAATGGGCTAAGATCAACCTTGACCATCTATCTCAAGATTGAGATGTGTGGCCATGAATTAATCTAATATTAGGAATTAAATCCCTAAATATCCTCATAATTATTTGGGAGGAAGGGACATTAATTAAGCATGGGTGCCCATAAACTTGATATTTGTTGTATTTATGGCTTATGGATGCCACCCCATAGACCATGTCACTTGATGATTTATATATTGAGAATCAATTTATAGTAATGAAATAACCAATAACTTCCATGGAAAATCCACTTAACCTATTTATTTGGATTAATTAGCCTTAAATAAGATTAATCAATTTTAGTGCAATTCTTTGGAAATTGGTGCTCAATTAATCAAAATGGTCAAAAAGTCATATTACTGGATCATAATTTGACTCAAGATAAAATTTAAGGTGATTTTATATGTGTTATAACTATATTCCAATTTAGGATATCACCAACACAAAATAAAAAATGTACGTGACATGTACTAATGAATTAGAGTAAAAAGAGTGATCTAGAGCATAAAAAGACAAAATCATCATTTTGACTCAAAATTAATTGATCAAAGTTATGAATCACATAAAATTAATTTCCCCATTTAGGGATACATTTGAATAAATCATAACTTTTATATGATAAGCTCAAACCATTTAGTGCACTTTTAATGATTTTGGCCTAAATTGTGCATTTGAGTACACTTTGAGTAAGATTGATAATTTCAACACAAATGGTATTATGAATTTGATGTATATAATTTTATCTCATAGGACATAAAAATAAGATAGACTTATGCATAATCAAATACCACTATCATAACACTTTTGAAGGAATTAATGGCACCCATAGGGTTGGTATATGGCTCAAAAGCATTGAAATTAGATCTTATATAGTAATGGAGGTCCCTTACGTCCTCATCCACAATCTCTCCATATTCATGTCAGAATTAAAAGAGCCTAAATAAAACACCTCCTTATTCTTATCTCATAGTCCTTTTTTAGTAGAATTTAAGGTCTCTTTGGGAAAATTAAGTTTTTTGGAGTTTTTGAGGTTTCATGTTTAGTCTCTGTATGATTTTTCCATGCCTCCAAATATTCATGTTGGATTAATATTATGTCTAAATATATCCATATACATGATTTTTTTATTAATAGGAGTCTTCCTCTCTATTTCAAACCATAATCCATACAACTGTCACTTCACCATATCCACACTATCATTTTCACTGTCACTCCCCTATTTTCATGTCCTCAACATCCCCTTATCACTCCATCTCCATATATATACACATACCCATCCTAATAATTAATCATAGATCACAATAGATGATCCTATTCATCATAATTATCATCCCGTTAAGGTTCATGAGATTATATAAGGGTGGAACTCATTCGGTCACAAACACTGCTAAAGAGACCTAATTAACACTCATAACCAACCATGTGGGATATTATAGTAGTAATACTAAATAAGTATGAAAAATGAGGATTTTAAAAGGTAATTTAAGATTAAATAGATAAATATGGTGATTAATTTTAATAAAGGATCAGATTCCATAGAAACATAGATGGTCTTAAGGGCACTATCCCAGGAGCCACATAAGGACTATATTAATCTGTACATTGGGAACAACCCAGGTGTTGTTGGAAGTTAGAAGGTATGAAAGGAATAAAAGTTTATTTTAATAAATATATGGATATTACAGGTATTAAACTAATTTTAATATGGTTTTTATTTACCACTACCCAATACTTCATCAAACCACCACCTCATGCAACAATCCCACTAAAAACCTATAGTCAACATACTAAGGGCAAGAAATCTAGGTTGTAGAGGTTGAGGGTCACTATCAAGGAAACCAATGGAAGGTTGGATTGTAAAAGATAATAGTTAAAGTAAATTTTATATTTAATTTCTAAAACACCCACATGGAGGATGATTCATCACCCTACTCATCTAAGGACATAGAGGAATACCTATAGGCCAATCATCCAAGATAATTTTGTCAATAGGAGTAAGGAGTTGTTGTAATGGCATAGAGGGAAAAGGAAACTATAATAGTATAAATACATGATTGAAATATATATTATGACCCAAAAACAATTAAATATTTACAATATTGAGACCTCTATCCCCATCAAGCTATAGGCAAGAAAGGAAATATAGGGTTTTAGGCATAACTCCATCTAATAGCCCTAAGGGGCATTGGTGTGTATTGGGAACATCAAGAAAATTTTAGGAAAGAGATGAATAAAATGATATGATACCTAATATAAAATAATAAAATTACAAATTCCATTCAATAATTCTATAATTAGTCAAACAATAGAGGAAATGTCTACAGACCTCTTAGGGTCAAATTAAGCCCCAACATCCAAACCATGCATACGTAAATCAGAAGCTTAGAAAGGATAATTACTTAATAAAGTTAAAAAAATTTATGGATAAGGATTAATTTTAGACAAATTAGATAATTATAATGGTGATGGATCCATCTATAATGACCTTAAACACAAAGATCCATGCCAACCGTCTACAAGTAGGATAATGGTAGTTTGGAACAAAATGGCCATTTTAGGGCCTTAAAGGCACAATTGAGTATTTAAAATTTATTTATAAGTTAATTTTGAGTAATAAAATGTAACAATAATAATAATATTATCTTTGTCAAAAAAATATTGGGTATACCCACTATTTTGTCTTAGATCAAGATAGGTGTAGGTAAGCAGTCAAGGTCTTAAACATGCAAAATCAAGTTTGGGAGGTCTTCAAGATGGATTTGAATCCTAAGATAGTGTTTAATAAATTAAAAATGGTGAATATATTCTAAATATTCCTAAAAATGATTCTAAAACTAATAACTACTGTCAAATGTCATTGAAGACAAGCTAAATAAGCAAGCTTTAGGCCTACTTATAGATCCTAGTGCCACATCAAGGATCCTCCATGATTTTATAGATAGTTGTATGATAAATTTAGGAGACATTAATATTATAAGGGCATGATATAAGATATTTTATATGGATATAAGTGTGGAAAGATAAATAGACCTCTAAAACATTACTCTAAATAACTAACACTGCACACAGGTAGTTTAAGTGCCAACATCAAGCACTCACCCCCTCTAACACATGAGATCTTAGGGACAAATATATTAATATATTATAGGTACCCATATGAAATAATAATAACATATTATATATTTATTAGAATTGGGAGGCCAAAATTTATGAATGAATGTTAAGAAGACAGACACTCAGAAATGGAATGTAAACTACCCTAGGGTCACCTCTGGATGTTCATATCCTCATCCATCATTTTCATGGGATTAAAATACATTAAAGGATTTTGAATAGTTATATTTCCTATGGATTCATGGAATTTATTTTGATATTGGATGTCTGTACCATATAAACCATCCTTAATACCCCTAGATAGTCATAAACCTCCCTAAAACCCTATGTAAACCCAGTCCTATAAGAGTTGATATTTTGATGCCTTAACACCTAGGGATGATATAAAAAAACTCATGGAAGGTAAATTAAATTCATATGGTATTCCACCTATGGTACTTGACTTTATGGACATTGTATAAAATCCTAAAAAAATATGGACTTTTTAGGGTTTTGAGTATAATGAAGGATGTTTGGAAGTTATTGATGATTATAATTCTTGGAATGGATATTTTGGGACCTAATATAGCTTATAAATTATTAAAATAACCATTATTTAATTTTTAAGGACCTCTACAAGTGACTTCAAAGCTACCAATCTACCAGTGCATAAAAGAAGCAAACCAATCAGATTGAAAAAGTACAATTTTAAAATCTTAATGTCTTTATAAGCCTATGTCATAGTTAGAAGTATTATTTAAAGATTTTATCATATTCATAAATATATTTATTAGATTATATGTAGGTATCTAATGGTTGACAAGTTTTAACACTTAAGAACGTAGGCCTAATTAGCCTAATTGGTCATCAACAAAGGTTAAGTTAACATTGAAAGGCCAATGGAGTGAGTTAATACAAGGTTGATACAATTGAAAATAAACCTTGAATGGAATTAAATGTACATTTCATAGCTATAGTGGAGGAATAAGTCAGTTTATTTGACTTTACCAATTTGCCTTAGAGGAGTATGAGCTACTACATGATTATGATGGCATAATCATCTTATAACTACCATAGAGGAGCATAATGGACTATTATAGGAATGGTAAAGCCTTGGAAAAATATTAGATTAAGTTAACTCAATATCCTTTACCTATTTTACAATGCCAACATCTCATTCAAGTATAAATTAAGGAGATCCAATGCATGGATGAGCTAGAAGGAGCCTTATGTAACTATTGCAACTATTTTTTGAGTTGAATGTGGTCATTGATGACCTCTATCCACTCTTATACACTATATTTCCCCTCTTCTCTCATCAAATATTTTATATATTGAAGGATTTTTACCTTAGATTGTATCCCTCAATATGGTATGAGGAGACTCTAATAGAATTATACTTGTGCATCTATTTAGAGTAAATAATAGACTTTTGAAACTCTTTCATAGTGGCATTATAGTGTGTTCATACTAGTTTGATATATATATATATGTGATGGTTTCCTTTACCTTGTAGGTCTTGGTTCACCTAGATGTCAAAAATATGCTTTATATAGGTCATGTGGAGTGTTAAAGCATAGGTAATGGGTATTGAAGTGTGGCATGGCTAGTGAGAGTCTTCTAACAGACCTATTGGTCATAATCTTGGTATCCCATCCATCTAATACAACCTCCATATGAACCACTTATGCATATGGCTCATGAATATGACTATTTGGTTGTTATTAGTCCAATAGTATGTTGAGAGTGCAAGCTTATGAGTGCATAGATGAATTCATGGTGCATCACCACACTTTAGGATAGGTTTTCATTATGCATCTTCTTTACCCTTTACATCCTAACTATTTAGGTCTTAAAAAAGGAATAAAATGAATAAATTAGAGGAGATAGCCCCTTAAAATTTTAGAGGTGTGGCCAAATATTAGGTAACCCATAGACTAGGGTCATTTTAATACTAGACTAGGTTTGGGGATTAGGACATGAACACTCCTCTCCTCAGCAAAGATGTAACCTAGAGTCTCTAACAACAATGTCTATAAGCAAGAAAACTATATTTGGTAAGTCTTGTTTTAAATCTGTAATTGACTCAAAATGGTTTATAAATTTCTTGATTAAGCATATATGATGTATTCATTAGTGGATCAATGCCAAAACATCCTTTAATGAGTTTTGTGTCTAACATGAGTGACTTCAAATCTAGACCATCATACTCTACAGCCAAATTGGTAGACTCTAGATCTAGAATGGTGTAATTCTAAGCTCAACTATTAGACTTCAGATCAAGACTAATAGACTCCAAAGATAGACTAATAGACTCTAGATATAGACTAGTAAACTCTAGAGTCAAATTGATAGACTTTAGAGTTAGTCTGAGTTACTCAGGGTTATTCAATGGTCTTTAATGATCTAATTTTTTGCCAAAATTGTAATATTTGATTATCATGTGTTTATGAAATTTATACTTACAAAAATGATGGTTTTTTCATACAAATGGTTAGAACATAGTGGTAAAACAAGTAACATTGACTCACACATACTAAACAAGCTAAATGTATTAATTTTCTATTGTAGATTAGAAACAAGTTATAAAATTCAAATTCAAATCCATTAAGAAGGAGATTAATAAGGGATAAATAAGGTCATTACTTGGATATAATGAGCCATTATATAGACTCATTAGTATAATTATATAAATTGTGTAATTTATGTGACTAGAGTCTTTTTCCTATCTTATTTTTATAAAAACTACATATATCAATATGTGTGGAAATTTATCATTACTTCTAGTCCATGGGATCACATAATTTTTCCCACATTTGAATTGAATTTTTTCACAAGCCATAGACATGTTGAATTTTTCACTAATTTATATTCCATTTTAATTCCTCATATTTCCACTAGTGATGAAAATGGATCATGAGGTGACATAGTGCAAGATTGTCCTTTCACCTTAAAATGTGGCCTATTGACTCTGTGGATATCTCAAAACTTTAAATCCAATTTATACCACCACATGCCTTCATCTTTTCCATGCACATAATAAATAAGTTGTAATTATATTACAATCGTTAATAAAGCACATATAACTTTAATAAAACCAATGATACTAAAAATAGTCATGTGGTAATCATCACAAGACCATAAATTCATGAAGTCACACTATCCTCAAATTTTTTTAATGCAATGTTCATGGATCCATTAGTTTTATCACCTCCATGTTATGTTTTGATTTATGTTTGATTACATGTAAATAATAAATAAACATGCCCATGATCAATTTTTTTTTTTAAACATGAGTAATGTTTTAATAAAACTTGTGATTAAAAATTTGAACATGTTGTGATCAAATTATGGTCATGGGGTTAAGGATATAAAAATATAGTTTAAATTTTTAGGCCAAAATTAAGACATGCATTAGCCAAATGAAGTCACTAGTTCATAACGATTAATTTAGATTTATATTAAAGATAGGCATATGTGTTTATTTTGGAATATGAAATTATTTTTTAATGTGTTTAGGTTTGGTTGTTATAAAGGTCACAGGTGATAATGAATAAACTGAGAATCTAGACTTAGGTTTATGTGAATGTGTCCACCAATAAATTTAAAGTTTCACAAGGGTTACCTCATGGCCAATCAGTTAAATCCAAACCTAAAATTTTAATTTGTTAATTATCCTTTTAATACACTATGATAATGAAATTTATCTAAAAGAGAGAAGTTTTAATTTATCTTCATTGGTATTCTAACTTGGTTCACATTTTGGTTTTAATAAATTTAGATTAAAGATGGTTTTATCAAAAAAACTATATTTCAATTTTATACAAAGGGTATCACCACTTATAAAATAATTGGGAGCATGTTAGTCATAATAGATCAATATAAATATGATTGAAAATTTTGAAATATAGAACTAAAACTTAGCAAACATCATTGGCTTGGATGAAATAGTATGAAAAATATCATAAAGATACATCACTACTTTAGTCTGACCAATGATGTTATCCAAGGAAAAATCTATATAGGAAATCATCAATTGGGCCAATTATGTATAATAGAAACATGAACAAGGAATAGGAGTAGATTAATGGGACAATGGAGACGAAAAAATTGTTAGCAATAGTTTAGTTGAAGAATACAATACATCATATTTGTACATATAAACAATAAATTATGGAAAATAAATAACAATATAAGAATAAGAAAACATATGAGACATAAAATATATATTTTATTCACACAAATGACATGCCTTATTCTCTTCATACATTTTCCTATAAAGGCTCTTTGAATGAATCTTTGAATTCCATTTTGACTCTTCCTTTCTCATGACTTACTCTCTCCTTTTTTACATAATATATTTCTTTTCTCCTTTTATTAAAAATAATTAAAATTTATTCAAACTATCCTTTCTCTTTACCCTTGCTAATACTCATCCAGACTTAAATAAGTGTCTCATCCTGAGACACACAAAGGTCCTAAAAATTTAAGTTTTTATAATTTTACACTATTAAAATGTGTTTGATATTACTACCTAACTACTCTAAACTCCATGTCTTCTTTTCTAAACTCCATTACCTTATACAACTAACTAATCTAAAAACCCCAAATATATTTATAATTTTAAAAATTTGTAATCACTTTCACTTTTTCCAACATTTGAGAATATACAGTTTCCTTCATCTTTTAGATAAGAGTAGAAAAACCATAAGAAGAGTCAAATCCATTTATGGTGTTAAGAAATATTCCAACATCTAATGATAAGAACCAATAGATATTTTATAATAAATGAAACTATCTACCATAATTATGAAAATGTCCATTAATACAACCATTTGTAATTTTATCCACTTGAAAATTTGTGTTACTAGTGGTTGAATCAGGCCAAATGTTGTGAAATATAAAAATATGTATTATCACAAAATTTTGTGAAATAGAATTTCAAATAAATTAATAATTATCTAAATAAAAAATGTAAAAATCAATAGCTAGCTAAAAACATATTCACTGCCAATGATTTCTCATGATCGTCGCTTTAGAAATATCAAGAGGAGATAATGGTTTGGGTAACAAAAATAACGTCCTAAAGTTGTGAATTAGTCTAGACATCTTTTCCATTATTGAAGAATCTTGGACCATGACCTTAAAGTATAACTAATGCTTGATAGAAATCAAGGAAGATAATAACAATTTTTCCTAAGGCAACATGAAACCTATCATGCTAGCATGCCATCAATTTCATACACAAACATCATGATTTCATAACTATTTTAACATTAACCACTTGAATATTTCTTCTTCCATTATATAAGATCATCTTTTCCTAGCTCAGAGCATAAAACACATATTCTAGGTCTACCAATAAGGATTCAATTAGTGAGTAGAGGAACATCAATGGAATTTGAAAGGTCAAAAATATTTTTGGCCAACACGCCTCACTTCTCATAATGTATGGGCATGGATTTTTTCTTGCCATGGCTAGTGACTATATAATCTTTATCTTAGCATTCACAAGTTGTTCATAAACAAATCATTATGCATGAGAATCTTAATTTTTTTATGATTTCATCTCATCCACTATCATATACATCTTGCACATCAAACATCTTCTTTTGGTAAATTTGTGAAGAATAAACCACAATCACTATGGAGCATTGCACTAGCCTTGTTAATATCATATTTGAATTTATTGATAGTTTGTGACCTAGTGCAATCTATAACACTTTGTTCTATCCCAAAACCTACTAATGATCTTTAGTTGGTCTCTAAGCTCTTTAAATTTAAAATTCTACATGTTTTCATATGAGAAAACATACACAAAAATGTAATTCTCCACAACTTACCTCACAGAACTTATTATTGACTCCTTATGCTCCCTTCCCTTCCTTTTGGTTTTAAAAACTGTAGTAGCTTTTCTATGCTTAGAATTTGGCATGTTTTCTTCTCAAAATTATGTAAGAGTAGGAAATGTGGCTAAAAGAGAAATTTTCCACACTACCCATTCTCTCTTTAGTGATACTCCCTTATCAACTATCCTAAATCAATTTGAGAAAAATAATATTATAATCTCTTTAAAACCCCCATATCAAGTAAAATACACAAAAACATTGAAATTTTGCATGTCCCATGGATAAAAAAGGGTTCCAATGGAAGTAGGAGGATTCAAAACCTCAACCCCTATGATAAGCATATTAAATATCTTGGGCTTGAATATTAATGCAGCCACACCATTGTTATCAATAGTTTAGTGTAAGAATACAATATAATATATTTTCACCTATGAATAATAAATAACAGAAACAAAATAACAATAGAAGAATAAGAACAAACATGAAACTATAAAAGATATATTTTATTCACATAGATGGCATGCTCTATTCTCTTCATAAATTTACCTATAAAGGTTATTTGAATGACTCTTTGAATTCCCTTTTGACTCTTCCTTTATCATGACTTATTCTCTCTTTTTGACACTTAATATATTTATTTTCTCCTTTTATAAAAAATAAGGACAAATTATTCAAACTCTCTTTCCCTTTACCCTTGATAACAAAAATGATGAATATGCAAATGGCATTGATGAACTCAAGAATAAACCCTAATTAACCTTTTAAAATTCCTCTATAGACCTCTTACAATCAATATATATATATATATATATATATATATATATATATATATATATATATATGTTACCTTTTAAAGTATTTTTTACCATATAGCACTTAATAAATATGTAGTATATGTATTTAGTGTTTTATATTAGTACTATTTATTTATGATTAGAATAATTTAATTTAAAATTATTTCTATAGTTTGTTTTTATACATAATTCAAAAATTGTAGATCCTAAATTAGTCATAGGTACATAGCTACCTATAGAAATGGTGTGAACTACCGATAGTAACTAGGTAGACTTACCCATAACAAGTGTGTAGAGTTGTCCATAAAAACTAGGTAGGTTACCCATAACAAATAATTAAGTATCCTATAAAAAATTTATAATTATATAGTTAAAACAACTAAAGTATTATGATCCACTAGTAACAACTAGGCATCACCCATAAAAATAATTGTGCATACATGATTGAAGGCTTGATGGTTAGATGATGGTTCTGAGAAATTAAATTATATGGTTTACCATTATTCTAATTCCTCATTATGAGGAAAATTTGAAATTAACTCTAGATTGTATTTTCACCATTCCTCCTTTATTATACTATCACTCTTAAGTAGTCCAGATATAGGGATGTGTTATTTCTTCTTACTATGTATTTTATACTATTATCTAGTTATTGTTTTAGACTATATCATAACCATCAATTTGAATAAAAGCCTACCTTCTCTATTTAAGAGAGAATAAACATGATGAATGTAGTAAGAAGTGAGATATATAATATTATCGATAATAAAGGGTTTAAGTTATTATCACATTTTTATAATTATGTAACTTCACCATAACAATAATTTCATTGTTACAGATCCATTGATGAAATAAACATTATTTGAATTAATCTAATTATATTAGAATAAAAATTGAAATAGAAATCCAACCAATTCAAGGTTCAATTGAGAGGAATTTTGGTGAATATCCCATCTGTTAGTTTAGTTTCATTCTAAACTATGTGTATTTATCTATAATTTTTAGTAAAGTAGTCACAGCATATGTTAGTTACTTTGTTTGATTTATTACATAAACATTTCTAATTATGAAATATTAAATTTTATGTGGTAAACTTCCAAACTTGATTAGAATTTAAATTCTCAAAATTTACTTGCTTAAAAATTATGTTACAACATTTCAATTCCTAAAATTTGTATTCCTCTCATTTACTTTATCTGAGTGGGTATTATTCTTCTTAGTATTCCATGTAGTTCAGTATTACATATATAGTGCAAAATCCTTATAAGGTTATGTATCCATGAGTTGGTAATTTTAAATGAAATATTATATATTTTATATGTTAATTAGTTGCCTCATAGGGTATGTCCTAATATTTTTTATGATAAATACTTAAGCTAACATATAATGTTAGATTAAATCTTACCTACAAGCATGATATACATGAAGGCAAATATAATAGATTTTTGTCAAGGAATGTGTCACAAATCATGTTACATTCATTAGGATATATACTCAGAGATATTGATGCATTGATAATTATTTTAAGATAAATCATAAATATGTTATAAATAAGCTATATAGATATATCCCATCCAAATCTTGTCACATTCATACTAGTTTAACAAGGGACTATTCTTTGGGAGATAACATAGAAACTTAAATTTAAAATAAAGAGATATAAATAAATTAAATAATTATAGTAAACATAAAAAATCTTGAATTATATTTATGATGAAATATATTTATGCAAAATACCTTGATCTATATATTGGTAGGTGTAGAAATTACATATATTAACCCTAATGATATAGAATAAGTAAACGAGTCTTAACATTCAAGTATATGAATATCTAAAATAAAATTTCATAAGGTAATTATATTGGAATCACAATAAATTATATTTGGGGATGAATTATTGTCTTCAAAACATTCATTAAATTCCACATAAGCATACATGAACCATTCATACAAAACATGAACATCTAGCAAATCATATGTAACCATACAAGATCATGAAACAAGATAAAAAATTACATATGTGGGAAACAATCAGGGGTAAGAAAACACATTTATATATGATAATGGACTATATTACTAAAATATAATAACCAATATTTAGTGAAGCACCAACCCCAATTAGTCAAGCACCCACTCAACTAGTCTTTAGTAAGCACCAACCTGTAAGGAAGCACCAACCCCCTAGATGACTCAAAACCAAATCAGACATATAATTTTTTTAATAATATTTATAAAACCTTATTTCACACATAATATATTATTATCACCTTCCTTATCTCTTCTCACTCTTCTATCTCTTTCAAACTGCCTTATAGGCTTCTTCGCTTAACTAGGTCTCTTCAAGATAGATTAGGTCATATGACCTTGATATTCATATATATTATCCATTTTTATTTCTTTGTGATATTTTATATACACCCATATTATTTTCTAAAAAACCTCCTTCAACTCTTCAATGTGTTATTTCCTTCACTTGCACTCTCAAATTCACTAACTAGCCAATTAGGCCTATTAGGCCTTATTTTTGTACAATCCTCTAGCTCACACACCTCTTGGTCAGATACAAAAAATTTCACACTTTTATTACACTTAAAATATGTCTTATAACATATTTAATTCATTAATAAATAATTACAATAAGTCATCCACAACTTAAAAGACCAAAACCTCTTTTAGGCCTTAAGGAGGCCTAATTTAATTAAGCCTTCAAAAGTACAGTTACCCTTTGATCTCCTTGGAACAATTTAAAAATAAAAATATATAAGTAAAAATTTATATACCAATAAAATATACCCATAATAATATCATATTATGTCCATGACACTTTTTACCTCCAACCAGTGCTTAAAGCACACCATTAGTATTGTTTACATTAGGACTTCACACATAGAAAGGTTTGTCTTTAAAAATTGAAGATAACCCATCATTTAGACATAATAAATTAAAATAAATCACATAAAAATAACATAAAATACCTAAAAAACTTCACCAAGTGTATTATACTTCATCACATAGGGTAGAAACACTCAAAACCACTCCTTTAACTTGCTCACTTAGAACTACCAATTTTCCTCAAAGATGGGTCATGGTGACTCATACCTCCAAAATTTTTAATGAATTATTATTAATTTATATGAAAATATTACATATCTAAACAAACTTAAAATATAAAAATCATATGTTCCAATGGCAACTATTATTCTTACCAACCAACTTGTTGACCTCACTACACATAGACCTCATTGAGTTAGATAAGCCATTTTAGATTCATCATTTTCAACACTATAATTGAATTAAAATATTTATAAAATGAAATAATAGTACCAAAAAACATATCAATGTACTTGGTTTCATCACTTTATCATGATAACACATTCTGATTCATCTTCTCACTATTGCTTGGGTTTTTCATTATTTGCACTATTTGGCCTATTAGTGACTAGCTAACTTGGATGACAAATTTAGAAAACTTTATGGATATAACCTATCCATAAACATTAATTTAAATTAAATATGATTCTATACCTTCTTCCTCTATCCATTTTCTTACTATTTCCAATACAACTTTTGACAACTATAGCAACTTCTTCAGGAATAGGCTTGTAACTCAATTTTTTTTCTCTCCTCTCTAACCAATACCACTTGGAGGTATCTAGGAGAGTTTTATAAAATATAAAATATCTTAATTAATAATACCAATCCATTCTGGGAACTTTTTATCAACATATTCAACATCGAGTCCTTATTAGGGTTCAAAGAGGGTTTAAACCTATTTCCATTCTTAATAATTGTTCATAAAGCATATCCCCTCAATCCAAAAACTAATCTCTATAATTTTTAGATAGGAACCTTACCCATCTACCATGAATATATTATGCTTTCATGTAAAGTTTTGACAAGCTAATGAGCACAATAAAATCCTTCTTGGGTTGAGAACCCTTCATTCTGATCACTCACAAGACCTCAAAATAACTTTTCATGTCTTTTCCTTCATATTATGACTTAAAAATGCATGAAAATAATTTAAAAAAACATATCTCTCCTCTAAAAATAATTACACAATCTAAAACACTTTGAAATCTGATCATGACCCCTCATTAGGCCACATTCTCTCTCTTTTTGCTCTCTAGACCTTGACCTATAAACGA